>JBBMKD010000001.1:115592164-115602186 GCA_037834095.1 Argya squamiceps
CCCACCCCCACAATCCCAGTGCTGTCACTCAATTTTGGGAGCCTTTTCCACGGCCTCAGGTCAGTGCAGTGTTTGCTGGGGGTCAGTGCCTGTCAGCACAGAAAGGCTGGGATTCTCAGTGCTGGCCCAGGGTTCCAACAGGGCAGGGCATCCCTCCCCCTGCCCATGTCATGGGGGCCAATCTGTCCCTGCTCGTGCCCCCACTCTGAGCCCCACTGTGTGAGGGGTGAGAACAAAGCAGCTCTGGGACGGGGTGGTCGTCCTCTTCCAGTGCAAGGGAACCTGACCCAGATGGGTTTGACTTGATCCTTCTAAAGGTCTTTTCCAACCTCTGATTCTGTATGTCCCTCAAACTGTGCCCATCATTTGCTGCAGCTCTGGGTAAATTTAATGAGAGATAACACTGTGACTGCTCAGGGAGGAACCTCCCCCCCTACCCGGAGTTTAAGAGATCCATTTGTGCAGAAAACACTTCATTCTCTCCTCTGCTAACACTGTCCAGGAGGTTTCATCAGTTGTGTGATGGAAAATACACAATTGTGTAGGAAGATTCAGTCTGACTTCTATACCACTGGGAATGCAGAGTTCACCCTTCCCAGCAGTTAAACTCCTCACTGCTAAAATCCTTTCACAATTTTAAAAAAAATCCTCTCCTGACTAATTATTTTCACTTAAGGCTGAGTAGTTCTGAAAGATCTTCCTGCAGCAGAATGAATCTTATGCAGAGTTTTCCTGGACTGTGTGGTGGCATTTAAAAGCCCCATAAAAAGGGGCACTTTGGAATGTGGGTTTATGGTGGCCTTGGCAGTCTTATGCTTATGGTTGGACTCAATGACTTTGAAGGTCTTTTCCAACCTAAACGACTCTGTTATTCCATGGGAGGGTGCTCAGATGGGAATGGTGACCTTCCTTGTAGAAGGAAATGGGTAGAATTCAAGTTTCAGTATTAACCTTGTTTTTGTAAAGAAGGCAAAAAACTGCACCAATCCTGTGCTATCAGATTCCAAACATCCTGTGCAAACACAGAGATCAGGAATCCTCACTGCTGCAATTATTTGGAGTGACCAGTCATGGGGAGATCATCACTCACTGGGCTGGACTGCACACTCTGCACCCTGCTCAGGTGAGACCCCACCTGCAGAGCTGCCCCAGCCCTGGGCCAGCACACGAGGGACCTGGAGCTGAAGAAGAAGAAGGAAGAAGGGAGAAGGAGAAGGAGAAGGAGAAGGAGAAGGAGAAAGAAGGAAAAGGAGAAGATGAAGGAGAAGGAGGAAGAAGGAGAAGGAGAAGGTGAAGGAGAAGGAGCTTGGGAGTCCTGGGGGACCTTTGGAGAGGGATATAAAGACGTTCACTGGCAGCCTGGAGGGAAGATGCTCAGGCAGCTCCTATTTGAGTATGGATGTAGAAATATCCATTTCAATATTCGTATTTAAGGCAAAGTGATCTGGGCTTTTCTGGGCTGCTTTTCCCACGTCAGCTCTAGATAAATACCAGCTCACTTTGAGAGTGCTGCTGCAGTTGCAGTGATTGATCAGTTCTGAAGGGAGGGTGCCCGTGTCATGAGGAGCCTGTTGCCCTCAGACCCTTTTTTCTTGTCAGTGAGAGCTGTGCACACCATTTGTCCAACCAGGGCAGAGCAGGGGTGACACAAACTGCCTTTGGCAGTGCCAGATGTGCCATGGTGTCATCAGTGGCTCCTGACAACCAGCTGAGATTCTGCTTCCTACACAGCAGGGCCCTGCACCCCTGAGGGGCCAGAAAGCTGCAAGGAAGGACAATTCTTGCCCATTTTTCGGGTGGGTAAGCAGGACTGAAATCTCCCCTCAGCATGCAGAAGTATTCCCTGGGCAGCACTGGGAGCTGCCAGAGCTCTCCCCTCCAGGAGAGGGTGATGTGGTTATTGTCAACTTCACTCGTGCTGGATAACAGCACCCGAGTTTGTACATACAGGCACATCCGAGTCCAAAATCTGCCACCCTTGGGCTGGCAGATGTCCACAGTGATGGGTTTTGGCACCCATGAGCTGCTGGTGCTTGGCACAGTGTGGCTGCACTGCCCAGGCTCTCAGCTGTGCTCAGCTCTGGGAGGCACAAACTGCCTGGCACAGAGGCACTTCCCCAGGCCTCTGCTGCCAAGGGGATTTTTAGAGAAGGAAAAGATCATCAAGATTGAGGGTTTTTTCACAGAAAGAAGGAAAATAGAGGTGCATAATAATAATAATAATAATAATAATAATAATAATAATAATAATAGCAACAAAAATAGATCTAAAGTGAGGATGAGGTTCCCTGCCAGCAGAGAAGATGTGCTGTGCAGCACCCACACAGAAGGGGTTCAGGAATCTCCTCCATAAAGCTCTGAATCCACACCCAGATCTCCAGGTGAGGGATCACCTGGCCATGTCTGAGCCATGGTGTGTGCACGGGGCTCCTCCTCTTGCTCTGCTGGGAAAGCCAGAGCAGGGAGCAGTGAGCTCCCTCCCCAGTCCCATCCAGAGGTGGATTTGTGGGACATCCTGCTTTCCTGCTGCCCCTTCAGCCAGGATGTCACAAGGAATCCATCACCATCATCATCCAGAGACGTCCAGCTCCACCAACATTGTCATTTTCAGTCAGTTTCTCCCGGCCAGGAGCTGATCACAAAGGTAAAATTCCTTCTTGCTGTTTCAGCCAGGTCAGAACTCCAGACCCCCATTGTATCAGGGACATAAATCTTTTCTGCATGTCCTGATTGCTTTTACAAGTTTGGTGAATTATTTTTCAGGATGAGCAGGATTTCCTGTGGGATCTGCTGTGGGATCTGCTGCTTGATCTCTGGCAGGACAAAGAGGCTGCACCAGGAAAATGAGCAGCAGGCTGAGACCCTTCCAAGGCTCTTGGGGTTGAGCACCAGGTCTGACAAACCTTCCTGAGGTCTCCCACATCAGCAGATGTGTCACACACAGTGAGTGTGGGGAGAGGGCAGGAGTGCACTCCAGACTCCCTTCTCTGGGATGTGTGACCCCAGGGATGCCCTGTCACAGTCAGGTGTCACTGGGGGGGCTCAGGGGTGTTGGGGCTGCACACAGCTTGTTGCAGCACAAGGAAACACATTCTCTGTGTGGAAATGAGGTTTTAACACCCCTGTAAAAACACAGAGAACAGCTGTTACCAGTCCAGAGCCTGCCCTGGTGTCCTGTGCAAGCCCTGGGAGTTCCCTGTGCCCTCCATGCCCTCCCTGGCAGAGCAAAAGGACTCCTGCAGCACCCCCAGTTTCCCCCATTGCCCCACAAAGGGATTTCATTAGAAGCATTTGGGATTTGGGCCATCCACGATGTGGGGGCCCCTCCAGCTGGAGCCACTTTCCCACAGAGTCCAGAACATGTCCCTGCCCATGGCAGGGGGCTGGAACAAGAGGAGTTTAGGGTCCCTCCCAGCCCAAACCATTCTGTGATCCTGCTGATCCTCCTGTCCCCCACCTGCACCCTTTGCTGTCTCTCATCAGCCTGCAGGGGAAGGAAAAGGGGAAAGGCTGCAGTTGTCTCCCTGCTTTGTGTCTGTGCAGCACCTGGCACGGTGGAACTGTGCTCCCAGGAGCTACAGGAACAGCAGCAATGACCAGAATTTATCTGTCACCCATGCTGGCCCCCAGGGCACAGGTCACTTACAGGACTGAGCCATTGGCAAACCCAGAACTCCTGTTCCCCTTCATTTCCGAGTTCATTCACTATTCCAGCTGCTGCTGCCACTGCTGTAACCCCAGCTGCTCCCAGTGCCAGGCATTTCAGTCCAGATTTATTAGGAAAATACACAGCAACTCCAATTCTTATCAGGAATGTTGTTCTTGCAGCTACAGCTGTGAGGAGAATTGGGCAACACGTGCACAAACCCAGCACTTGTCTCTCCTGCAGAACTGCCAGCCCAGGGCTGCCAGCCCAGCCCACAGCCCCCTCTGGGGCCTGCTGTGCTCTGTGGAATACAAATTATACAGAAAGGAGATGCTTAAAGGGCTCCAGCTTCCAACGCAGAACGATGCCTTTCGGGTTGTAAGGAAAAAATTAAAAGCAAGTTATAAAATGCCCCTCGAGCTGACACTAATGAGTTCCTGACTTGCCTGCTGCTCTTTTTGGGGGCTGGTGTGGGAGAATTTAAACTATTCCAGCCCCCAGCATTCAAGGAATTCACGCTCAATCTATCCATGTAACAGGGAACTTGGCACTGTTTAACTGAGGGCTGAACTCCTCAGCACGCCATGAGAAATGGAATTGGTGTATTTTCAACTGCCCCACCTCTCAGACATCTGCACCTGCACTCCTCACTTCAGCAGCTCAGTAATTACCTTGGTAAGTTAAATTAGCAGACAGCTTTCCAGCATGCTGTAATGGCCTTCAACATGAAAATAATTTAAGTGTTTGAATCTGAGTGTGCAAACTCGGACGTGCACGGCATCCTCATCCTCTGCAACATCCCACAAAAACAAGCAGATGGATTTATTCACTCTGTGCATCACCCACTGTTGTGGTGTTGGTAAAAATGGGTAAAAATTGGGACAAGCTTTTCCAGCCTCTGGGATTCTGGTCAGTCCAGTGCAAAAACCTCACGCTCCCTTCTCTGTGTGCTTGACAAGAGTCAAGTTTTCCATGGCAAAACTCTGTGGAGAGAGGGCTGGGAAAGGGCTGAGGAGGAGGATGAAGGGGGGGACCTGTCTGCACAGCAGCCCTCACCTCACCTGGGTGAGGAAAGGGTGAGGGAGCAGCCATAGAAAAGTCCAACAGCAGGAGGGTCTGTCCCTGAGGTCACCGTGTGCCAGGCACTGAGAACTCCTGAACTTCAGGTGAGACTTGGGGTAGGAAAGAGAAACTCAGCAGCAGCAGCTCAGAAATGTGGTCCCTGCACGTGTCTGGGTCTGTGCTGCAGAGAACTGGGGCTGGAAGGGCACTGACAGAGCCGGGGGAGGCAAGGGGGTGGAACAAAGGAAAGATGAAATCAGCTCTGACAGGTCCCTCTGGGGTTTCCAACCTTCCTTTCTCCAAAGCCACCAAGGGATCAAAGATCTTTTAACATCCACACGCTATTTCTGAGGGGTTTGCAGCGCTGCTGCAGTTGCCATGACACCGATGGTGGCGGTGAGACAGGGAAGTTGTGATCCTGCCCCCAGCCAGCCCTCGCACCAGGGGCTCATGGAAGAGAGCAAGGAGGGCTGGTCCCGCCCCTGCAGCCCCTACTTGTTGCTTTGGCCATCCAAGGAAACCTGCAAGGATCCCTTCGGGCCACAGGCAAAGAGATTTTCTGTCCAGATATCTCTGAGAGATGACCCGGCATCAAAACCTGCCCGAAACAGTCCCTGCATGAGCACAGATTCTCTGGGCAAGTCGGGAATTTCCACTCAGTTCCTGGAGAAAAAAAAAATCTTTATTTACCTCTCAGAAGCATCTTTTAAACATCAGAGCAAGCACGTTGTCAGTGCCCCTCCCGCCAGCCGTGTCAAACACAGCAGACACATCTCAGGGGCAGCAGATTTTGGGATTGGATTCCAGCCCCACCACCTCGGGCTCCTGAAATGCTCCATGACGCTGCCACGGTCACAGAATGCCCTCGGGAGGTGTAAAATCGTGCCTATAAACACTTGAAAAATAACCCCAGCAGGGGCAGCACAGAGCTGCTTAAAGAGTATTTTTGGCTTGTTGTGCTAAGAAGTGAACTGGGGACTTTCTCTGCTCCAGAAATTTTGATAAGTGTGGGGATAAGGCCAGATAAAAATAATTACACCCGATAGTCCCCTGGTTCACCTGCTCCTGACTAACACTTGAATTAGAATTCTTTAAAAGATGCTGGGAGTTGCAATCAGCACAGATTTGGTTCAGGTCTGATTTAGAAAAGATGGAAAACTCCTGAGTCCCTCTGAATTGCATCATGCAGCTCTGGAATGGTGGGAAGTTCACCCCAGCAGGATGATGGATTGTTCTGCCACAGCATCACAAAACTTTGATGAATGAGCTGCACATGGTGCTGCCTGGGAAGGAAAGGGGGGGAATGTCCACAACAACAGCAAAGAGTAATGACTGAGCAGAATTCAGGAGAGGAGAATTGCTCTTTGGCAAAATGGGCAGGGAAAGGCATTGGGAAATAGTGTTAAATTCTAGAAGTCACAGTTGTGATCTGTGCTTGGATTCCTCAGCCATTGGGAGACAGCACTTCTCCTCCTGGAGCCCACCATGAAAACCCCAGACTGGTCTGTGCTCAGAGGGATCTTAAATCCCACCCAGTGCCACCCCTGCCACGGCAGGGACACCTCCCACTGTCCCCAGTGTCCAACCTGGCCTTGGGCACTGCCAGGGATCCAGGGGCAGCCACAGCTGCTCTGGGCACCCTGTGCCAGGGCCTGCCCACCTGCCAGGGCACAATTCCTGCCCCAGATCCCACCCAGCCCTGCCCTCTGGCACTGGGAAGCCATTCCCTGTGTCCTGTCCCTGCAGCCCTTGTCCCCAGTCCCTCCCCAGCTCTGCTGTCCTCCCTACCCCCAGACACCTCACCTGCTCATTCAAACAGTTCACTCACTTGTGGCTGCAGTCCATGAACAGTCGTGTTCATGTGAAACTATTCATATCTGTCGTGAAGCCAATGAAAAGTCATTAAATATTTGGGGGTTTGGTGACTCTGTGCCTGCCCAGTCTCCCCGCAGGCAGAAAAGCCTTTTGGGACTTGCTGTGAATCATCTTGTCTCCTTCTCAGTGTGCACCCTGACAGCAGGAACAAAATGCCTCCTCTTTTGGGTGTCGTGACTGAGGAAGGGCATTTATGGGTCACAGGGGGCTTCTAACCCCTTCCTGTGGGTCAGGGGCAGAGAGTGGAGTGCCCAGAGGTGTGGGTGAGGCAGAGACAAGAACACAGGGAGAACGGGGTGCCAGAAATCCTGGGGTGAATGGCTTTGCCCAATATTTTCCCTGAGAAGTGACACATCCCTCCAGCCAAGCATCGTTTTTGCCACGTCATGCTCAGCTCAGATGTGCTGCCCATGCCAAGAACAAACCCTACCCGAGGAGTCCTGCTCTGCAGACACCTAAACCCACCCAGAACTCCCACCCAGGAAATTAACTGGCTGCTCTTGGCAGAATCAGGCCCCTCCAAATTGCAGAGTGGGCGGCTCGGGGTGGGAGGGATGTGAATAAACAAAGTCTGGACAGGCCTTGATAGCAAAATGTTTATCTAAAACCTGCCCCCACCCAGCTGGCTGCTGGGTCCCTGTGACTCAGCTGATTTGGGGTAGGTTTTATGCCAGGGATGAGCCAGGGTAGATTAAAGTCTTCAATTTGTTTATCCTCCTCCCCAGAAAAACACGAATCCTCTCCATTCCCCCTGTCTAGGAGAGACACGCAGGTTTTACAGTAAAATTCTGAGTCGTTCCTCCGTGCAAAGTCCCCGGTGTGTGACCCGGGGGCGGCGGGACTTTACCCACCCCGCATCCCCAAAAACACAATTTCCAGAGGCAAATCCCACACAAACCACCCAGAGCAGAGGCAGGGGGTATTCCCTGCGACCCCGCCAGCCCAGCCGGCTGTCCCCCCCGAGCCCTCCCGCCGTCAGGGACACACGGACGCTGCGGAGGCTTCACAGGATGGCTTTATTTGGCTGTTGGAAGCCGTCGGCTGCGCGGCAGCGGCGCTGCCGGGCGCTCCCGCGGCTCTCTAGTGGTACTTGCGGGCCAGAGCGTGGGCAACCACACGCACCAGCTTCTGCCAGGCAGCCTGGCAGTCGGGAGTGAAATCCTTGCCGAAGTGGGCGGCCAGCACGATGATCAGGATGTCACCCAGGAGCTGCGGGGACGAGAGCAGCCCCGGGTTAGCAACGCCCCGCACAAGCACGCACATCACACCCAGGGAAGCCCCCAGGAAATCTGCAGCCTTAAAAACCTCCCCCAGCTCCTTTTTAAGATGCACCTTAAACTTGGTCTCTGCTCTTACCCTAAAGGTTCAGGTTCTGCTGCCGTACGGGAAGAGTAACCAAAAATTCCCCAGACTTTTTTGGACAATTTTTCTAAATTCTCCAAAACTAAATTTTTCTTTGTCCCTTCTGGCTTGGTTTTGGAGTTTCTCTCAAGCAGAAGACCCAGCTGAGCTCCCAGCATAGCAGGAGCTGGTGCTTGGCTGCAGAGCACGCTGGCACAAACAAGGAGCTCATGTTGGCACAGAGGGATTTCTGCCAACCCAGGGACAAATGTTGGGGTTAATTCCCCACTGAGATACTCTCAGCCAAAGTTTTCTCTCTGTAGATCCTCTTTTGCTTTTGGCATCCAGCTGCCATCTCCTGCTCCTCACTCATCTCCCTGCTCTCCCCGGTGCCAAACTTTGCTCTTGCTCCTTCTCTTCCCCCTTGGCTCAAACCTTTTCCTGCCCAACAACTGCTTTCCCTTAGCTCTCCCCCCCTGAAGCCACGTCCTCCCCATCACCTGTGCCCTGCACACAGCCCCGTCACCTGCAGCCTGAGCGGTGCCTTCCCTCCAGGCTGCACTGCCTCCTTCCCTCTCTGTCCCTCTGCATCTCCCCCTCCTGCCAGCCCCCAGCCCCTCTCCCTCCTGCCCTGGCTGGGTAATTCCCTCTCCTGGTGGGCTCGGGGTTAGGGGGGACACTGCAATGGGGAGAGGAGGGCGGGTCAGGGGCACAACTCACCCTGAAGTTCTCGGGGTCCACGTGCAGCTTGTCGCAGTGCAGCTCGGACAGCTGGGAAAAGGTGTTCTTGATGTTGTCCAGGTTCTTGACGGCATCCCCGAAGGAGGTGAGCACCTTCTTGCCATGGGCCTGCACCTTGGGGTTGCCCAGGACGGCAGTGGGGCTGGACAGGTTCCCGAAGGAGGCGAAGAACCTCTGGGTCCAGGGGTAGACGATCAGCAGCCTGGGGAGAGACACGGACACAGTCACACCGAGGCTCCCGTGGCTCGGGCAGGGTTTTCCCCGTGCAGGAGGAGGCTCCCAGGAGCCGGACCTACCTGGCCAGGGCCTCGGCGCCGCACTCGGCCACGTTGACCTTGCCCCAGAGGCCGGTGATGAGCTGCTTCTCCTCGGCTGTCCACTGCACCATGGTGTCGGCAGGAGGGTCGGAGTGGCGGCTGCGGGCAAGTCTGGGCTCTGCTCCCGGAGGACGGCACGCTGCGGAGCCGCTCTCCCGCCCCGCTTTTATCCCCTGCTCGGGGCCCCTCCCCGGCCCCCCGCACCCCTCCATTGGCCGGCCCGGGGGCCCCGGCACCCCCGGGAGGGGAGCCGGCACCAGGGTGGGGCCCCGGGGCGAGGTGCCCAGATCCAGATCCCGCACGGCCGGGCTGGGCCGGCCCCCGCCCTCCCCGTCTTTGATTTCCAGCCCTGCTGGGGGTGGCATTATCTCTGGGAAAGGTCCCTGCACGTTGTGCAGCAGCTCCCCAGGGAAGGTGTCAGCCTTCCTTGGATGGTGCCAACCCTCGAGGCAGATGTGGACTTGGATTCTCCCTCTGTGTCGGAGTCCAGGGTATCCCTTTGGGTGGCCTGGAGGGTCAGGGACCTTGGCAGAGGTGTCTGGGACCCGAGCAAGAGGGTGTGCAAAACCAAACCTGAGACCTCTGAATGCACCAGTTTCTCCTTCTCCTCTTCTTGCAGGACGTGTCAGGCTTTGGGTTCTCCCTTTGCTTCCCCATCAGCTCTTTAAGAGTTGGTTTCCCACCAGCTCTTTGGTTAACTTCAGGATGACACTGCTAAAACCACAACAAGGTCTTGCAGCCAAGAGGGAACTCCTGTGTCAAAGAACTTCTTGGCAAAGGTCAGGCAGGGCTGGAAAGGAGCTGTATTATAGTATCCTGCCTGCAGGGTGTTGGCTCACAGGGCATGAGGAGAGGTGGGAAGACTGGGGTTACTGGGAGCCCACAGAATCCTAAAATCCACGGGGCTGGAAAAGCCCTCCCAGCCCAGGCAGTCCCAGCTGTGCCCACCTTGTCACCCTGAGAGCCACCTCCAGGTGACACCTGCAGGGATGGGCACTGCAAAGCTCCCTGGGCAGCCCCTGCCAAGGCCTGAGCACCCT
>JBBMKD010000001.1:115665962-115676114 GCA_037834095.1 Argya squamiceps
GCAATAAACCCACGTGTTCTGGAATGTCTCAGCTCTGCACAGTTCCCTCTCCCTGCCCTCCACGGATGCTCCTACAGGATGCTCCTACAGTACCGGTCAAAGGCCATGGCCAGCAGCACCGAGGACTCCACGATGAAGCTGAAGTGGGTGAAGAACATCTGCGTGATGCAGGCGTCGAAGGAGATCTCCCTGGCACTGAACCAGAAGATGGCCAGCATTTTGGGCACGGTGGTGGTGGACAGCATGAGGTCGGAGAGGGCCAGCATGGCCAGGAACAGGTACATGGGCTCGTGCAGGCTGCGGTCCGTGGCGATGACAAAGAGAAGGACCAGGTTGCTGAGCACTGCCATGAGGTACATCAGGCAGAAGGGCACGGAGATCCAGATGTGGGACTCCTCCATGCCCGGGATGCCTGTCAGGACAAAGGTGATGGGGTCGAAGCTGCTCTCGTTGAGCTCGTACATGGTGCTCCCGTGCTCAGGGCCAGCCTGTGTCACTGTGGGACACAAAAGAAAGATGAGAGACTCCAAATATTTCAGAAGGCAAAGAGCATAGAAAAAAAGCCTTTATTGTCTAATTCTTACTACCTTTTATAAGGTGTTCCAATACAGACTTTGCATGACTGGGGAATAGGAACGACACCTCTCTAATCCCATTGGTTAAACCAGAGAAACAGCAAACACCACCTGGAGAAAAATTGTTTTGAGAAAGGAGAGGTTTTTGCCAGGATTGTTTTGAGAGGAAGCTTTCTGGAGAAATTTTTCCTTGGGAAAAAGTTAGCAGCTGCTGGCAGGCTAAAATCTGTCATACCCAGAAATATCAGGCCCACAAGCCCAGCTCAGCTCTGTGCAAGAAGCAGAAGGGATAAACCACACCTGTGAGCCTGGATTTGCCTGTGACACCTGACAGATGTTGCAAATCAGGACACAAGTTACAGGGCACCTGCCTTCCACCCTCGCTGTGTTTTGTATGAAGGACCCTGTTTGTCCTGTCAGTCCTACAAAGTGTGTCTGTAAGGAAAACATCTCTGTTCTGCCTTTGCCTTTCTGTCAGGCCTTTGTCCAGCTCTGCTTTATCCACTGCCACAAAACCTTGTAAAAGTCATGGAAACAGTCTCAAAAGTCACCCTCAGCCTTGTCATAGTCAGTGGCTCTGTCTGTGGGCACACACTGAGCTGTGTCAGCGGTGGGACTTCAGGTTCCTCCAGGGAGGTGAAATGACACAATTTCTCACCCTGCTCAGATCAGTGACTAAAGTTCCTTGTAAAATCCCAAATACAGGAATAAATCCTTCCCCAGTATCAACATTGGGCAGTGACTGGGGTGTGACTGACATCCAGCTGCACCTCCGAGGGCTGTGGCCACCCATCAAACTTCTCACTTGGAGCCCCTTTGGGCACTTCTCCAGCCTGGACAACCCCAGCTCTCCCAGCCTGGCTCTAGAGCAGAGGGAGCCCTTTCTTTTCCTGCCTTTTGCTTCATTCCTTTTCCACTCCTTCATTAAAAGGGGCAAAGACATGGTGGACTGCACAGAGTGATCCTGGGACAAAGAAATTCTGCCCCAAAGCAGAGATACCCCAGAGAGACACCCCAAATGCAGAGTCCTGCACTGATGCTCAGCCCTGGCACCATTCCAGCCTCAGTTCTCCCAGTTCCTGAAGTGCTGGGGCAGCCTGAGCTGGGAGCACTGTCCCATGACTGACCAGCCTGAGGGGATCCTTGAAGATTTGAATAAAGCAAACAAGCCAAGCTGCAAGTCCTCCACAAAAGCCTTGCCAACAGAAGGGCTTTGAGGAGAAGGAGCACCACAGGACTGCTGGGGGCTATGTGCTTCCCCATCTTACCCCCAGCTCCCATTCCCTGTGTAAACTCCATCATACTTCAGAAAAACTCCAGGCCAGGGTTGGGATAGAGGAAAACCAGCTGGACTCAGGCCAAAGATAAACCTTGCCTGCTTTCAGCCTGATTTACTTTCATTGCAAACAGCAGGTACCCAAGCCAGACGTGTTTGTATTTCTAAGTGCTCCCATTAAGGACTCTCGGCCTCCCTGAACCAAAAGCCCGCTGAAAACATGGCTCAGAACAGAAAAGACCTTCAGCTCATCACAAATATTTGCCCAGTCACCTCTTCCACTTGCAAACCCACGTCACCCAGGTGAATCAAGCCAGTGTGAGTCTAGAGCAGGGGATTAAATCTGCCTGGGAGCATTCCCAGGCTCCAGCACCAGCCGGTGTTACTGTGCGTGGGCTACAAAGCAGCTCAGCAAGACTTTCCACCTCCACTTCCCAGAAATATGGAAATCTATTCCTCTCACACACCGCTTTGCTTCCCTTCAGTCTTTTCAAAGAGAATCGATGCCCCAAACCCCAGCATTTGCCGTGAAGTGACTCACCAAGGGCCAGCCCCGAGCTGAAGAGGAGGCGCAGCCCCGGGTGGAGCAGAGCCTGGGGGAGCCCAAAGCCCCCCGTGCTGCCAGGGCTGCTGGTACCGATCCTTCCCGCTCCCACACCTCAGAAGAAGCATCAGTCCCCGGACCCGGGGAGGTTTAAATTGCCGGTGCATTAACCATTAACAGCAGTTAACACTCCCGGGTGAGGCATTTCCTGCTTTTCCAGCATTTGCATGGCTGGAACTGCAATTGGTTTTCCTCTCTCCTTGCCGGGCACTGACACTGGCCCGGGCTGGTGAGGACCTGAGCAGGAGATGGGCACAGCCTGAGCACTCCTGGGATCCAGAGCACCACGGATGTCTGAGAGTGTTTTACCTGCAGCAGATGAAAATTGTCTCCTTCCACTGCTGAAACCTCCCTAAAGAGTCCCCTCAAGCTGCCAGATCCCCTCTGCCACCCCGCCCCAGCCCATGGGCACTGATCTACCACCGTGGTTATAATTATCGTGATGATCACTGATCAAATCAACAATCTACATACAAAATCACTGATCAAAACAACAATCTACAAAATCGTGACTAGGAAGGAATTGTTCCCTGGCAGGGTGGGCAGGCCCTGGCACAGGGTGCCCAGAGCAGCTGTGGCTGCCCCTGGATCCCTGGCAGTGCCCAAGGCCAGGTTGGACACGGGCTTGGAGCAGCTTGGGACAGTGGAGGGTGTCCCTGCCATGGCAGGGGTGGCACTGGCTGGGATTTAAGGTCCCTTCCAACCAAAACCATGCTGGGATTCCACGATTCTGTGATTTTGTGACCTCTAAGACCATCAAGTGCAAAAAACATTGTCAGAAAAGTCAATATTGAGCAGTGTCCTGCCCCACCCAGCAACACTGATCTCAGTCCCATCCCTCCTTTCCCCTGGGACACATCTCCCTCCTCCCCCAAAGACACAGCTCCTGGGGTAACAGGGAAGCAGGAGTGGGAGGCTCTGGTCCTGCAGAAAGATCCTGGATCCAGGAAAGGCAACAACAACTCTCTGACAAGGCACCATCACTCCTGCAGCAGCTGTGGAAATGTTCAACAGGAGCCACGCAATTACAGATATTGCTGTTGTCTCTCCTCTGATGCCTCATGCATCTCAAAATGTGGCATTTGGACTGGATTCCCGTTCCTTTGGCTGCAGGGAGGGGTTTGGATGATGCTGTGAGCTCTCCGGGGGAGCTGGCTCCCTGCGGGGCGGGCTGCGGCTCCTCCTGCGGCAGAGCCCTGCCCGTCCCTCTGCCGGCACTCCGTGCCCCGGCAGGGCAGGAGCTGCACGGGAAATCTGTCAGCTGAAGGTTGGACTCCGTGACCTGGGAGGTTCTTTCCAAGCTCAGCGGTTCTGTCATTCTGTGGAGCAGAGGATGTGCTGCTGCTGTGCCTCAAGCACAGGGCTTGCACCAGGAGCTGCAGGTTTCCTTCCTGCCACCGACTCTTCCCACCTTGGGTTGGTTTCCAGCTGCCCCCCGTGCCATAAAACCCCAGAGACACCCTGCAGAGCCCTGCCCCACCGTGAGCCACATCCCACCCCACAGCAGCACCCGGGAGACTTCGGGGGGCAGGAGCCTTCCAGGGTTGGGGGGCAGCAGGGACCTGGACCCAGCCTGGCAGGGGCAGCAAGGACAGAGCCCCAGAGGGTGTCACTGGGAGCAGTGAGGTGTGGGGCATGTCCCTGCGGTCCCCGGAGCTGGGGCACACACCGGGGACTCTCTGGGGTCGGCATGAGGAAGAGGAGCACGGGGAGCTCGCTGGGAAGCTCCATCCCGTGCAGCAGAGATGAGGCAGGGCCAGCACCACTCACACACGAGCGGAGAAACGCTGGGACTTTGGGAGAGTGACTCTAGAGGTCCCTGTGAGGCAAGAAATGGTCCTGCAGCCATTTCCCTGTGGGCAGATCCGCAGGGCTGGTGATGCCACCCCGGGCTCTCGGTGGCCTCGCCCAGTGTGGGGGGTGGCAGGTGACAGCCAGGGACACACCCCGAGGCACTGGGCAGGCGGTGCTGGGGAGGCTGGCGGGGTCTGGCTGGTGCTGAGGAGGAGGAGAAGGACCAAGGAGACGGGTCCTGCAGCTTGGCACAGCAGGACATGAGCCTCATCCTCCTCCAAGACCTGCGGGGTGTCCGTGGTGTGTCCTGGGGCAGCTGTCACTGAGTGTGACACTGAGTGTGACACGGAGCCCCACTGTCCCCTCAGGGTCAGGGGCATTTGCACCATGGCTGGAGCAGGATCTGGCCCCAGAAAAGCTTTAAGGACAAGGACCCAAAGTGCCCAAGGCCAGGCTGGAGGGGGCCTGGAGCACCCTGTCCCAGTGCAAGGGGCTGGAACAAGATGAGCTTTAAGCCAGACCCTCCGTGGCTCACTCTGCCCACCCCAGCGAGCTGCTCATCCCCGGGGCCGGGGTGACAGGAGTGACAGGGAGGTGACAGCGAGGACAGCGCGGCCCGGCACAGCCCCGGGCTGCTCACCTGCCGCTTTCCCAGGCCGAGCCCGGCACTCACCGCTGCCCCGCTGCTGTTCTGAGCACATTTAAATCAGTGTTCTGTGCTCACAGACCCTTCTCCTCCAGTGCCTGCAGCGGGAAGAGAGGGACTGTCCCCTCCTTCCTCGGTGTCCCCGAGCACAGAGAGCTGAGCTGGATTGGACCGGGCTGGGCTGGGCTGGGCTGGGCTGGGCTGGATTGGACCGGGCTGTGACACCAGTGTGTGACACAGCGTGACACCGGTGTGTGACACCAGTGTGACACCAGTGTGTGACACAGCGTGACACCAGTGTGTGACACAGCGTGACACCAGTGTGTGACACCAGTGTGACACCAGTGTGTGACACAGTGTGACACCAGTGTGTGCGGCAGTGTGACACCAGTGTGTGACACAGTGTGACACCAGTGCCTGAGGCAGTGTGACACCAGTGTGTGCAGCAGTGTGACACCAGTGTGTGACACAGCGTGACACCAGCGTATGGGGCAGTGTGACACCAGTGTGTGACAGAGTGTGACACCAGTGTGTGACACAGTGTGACACCAGTGTGTGACAGAGTGTGACACCAGTGTGTGAGGCAGTGTGACACCAGTGTGTGCGACAGTGTGACACCTTTATGTGACAGAGTGTGACACCAGTGTATGGGGCAGTGTGACACCAGTGTGTGACACAGTGTGACACCTTTATGTGACAGAGTGTGACACCAGTGCCTGAGGCAGTGTGACACCAGCTCTCAGTGGAAGCAGAGGGTTCTCCTGCCCTGGGAGTTCTGGGGGTGGTGGCTCTGTGTGGGTGTCCTGGTGGCTCTGCAGGGAAGGGGGTGAGTGCAAACCCCCCAAAACGAGTCCACGGTGGCCACAGGGGCTGGATGGGGAGCCCAGTGCCTGCCCAGAGCCTGGGGTCAGTGCTGGGGAGCCAAGGGAAGGTGCTGGAAGGTGCATGTCAGGGGCAGGGGGTGGGCCATGGTGCTCCAGAGGGGTCCCCAGCAGCTCCCAGGGTCACACCAGGCTCTGGGCAGGGCCCCCTGGAGCTGAACCCCCCACCACAAACCACCCCCCTGTTGGGGTCTGGTTCACATCAGCTCCCCATGGAGCCCCGGGGTCCTGCTGACACTGAGATTTGGGAACCCCAGCAGCCCCTGCTGCACACCCAGTCCCCATCCTGCACCCCATCTCCAGCCCCTGGAAGTGCTGCAGGGATGAGCTGAGAGACCCCACAAGGATGAGGACCTGGCTGGGCAGGGCTCCAAAGTCAGAGGTTTCCCACAGGAATGGTGTCAGAGCAGATTCCAGCAAGCAAGGGCAGCAACAGCACCCCTAAAATCCTCCTGTGGGGCTCAGCCCATGGCCTCAAAGTGCCAGAGTTTGTCCTTCTCCCCTTTACCCTCAAATCAGAACACTAAACCTTCCCTGGGAGTCCAGAGACCAGTAGGGGTCCACTCCACACCAACCTGGGTGGGTTGTTTGCTTTTCTTCTGCTTCTGTCACAGATTTAGGGGCACTTCACACCAGGTCTGGGCTCAGAGGGTCTGTCCTGCCTCCAGCAGTGGGGTCACAGCCAGCTCTGCCACCTCGGGGCACCAGACTGGGTTTTCCCCCGCAGACACACAGTCTGGGTTTGTGTTTGTCCCCTCACCTGCAAAACCTCCGGGTGGATTTAACCTTGAAGTGTTTTCTCCCAGGGAGAAGAGCATGGGGAGTGCAGGGGTGTGGAAGAGGGTGTCACAGCCCATAACAGCTCTGTGGTGAGCCCCACACATCCCGAGGTCAGGAGAGCACAGACGCTGGAAGTGGCTCCACGGATGTTCCAGAGCTGCTGTTCCTGCTCCTGGAGCACCTTCTTGGAAGGAGTGTCACCTGCACAGAAGGACGTGGCACAGCCAGAGGGGTGGCACAGCCAGAGGGGTGTCACCCCCCTCTTCTGCATCGAGGCCAGGCCAGGTGTGCTCCAGAGACCTCTGCAGATCATGGAATCATGGAATTGTGGAGGCTGGAGGAGCCCTCAGGCACCACCGAGTCACTCAGCTCCCCCAGCACTGCCAGGGCACACCAACCCCTGTCCCCCGTGTCCCCACACGGCTTTTAAATCCCCCCAGGGATGGGGACTGCAGCAATATTCCCAAAATCCAGCACAGACCTCCCTGGGCACACCTTGCCTCAGTTTCCCCACCCGTGCAGGGCTGCCCGAATGCTGCACCTGGGAGAGCCTGGGGTGCAGATGTGATGGCCCCAGCTCCAGTTTAACACCCCTGGAGCTTCACATCATTCCAGGAGCAGGACGTGGCTGCAGCCCCAGGGGATTCCCAGCACAAAAGGAGCAGGAAGCTGAGGGCGGGTGGGACAAAGGATTGGTCGAGGCTGAAACTCCACCTGGGACTCCACAAACCTGCAGGAATTTCCCCTGTTGTCACCTTGGTGATTTCTGCGGCAGCTCTTGGGGGATCCCTGGCATTGGTGGGGTGACAGAGATGGGCTGTGGCTGCTGGTAAAATGATGGATTTGCTGAAAAACTAATTAATTACATAGCTAAGTAATTAAAGAATGGGTTTCCAGAATAACTAAATAATTAAATAATCAAGTCATCGAGTAATTAAATAATGAATTTACTGAATAACCAAATAAATAACTAAACAAGTCAGTAACTAAATAGCTAAATAAATAGATAATTAAGTGCCTCATGCAGAAGCAGCAGGCAATTCATTATCTAGCTAATTAATTGTGTCAATTAACTGTCCTCTCTGCCCTGAGCCACCGGGCAGCAGTGCAAGGGCTGCAGGAACAGCACAGGACCCCCAAAACAGAGGCACAGGGTGGGCAGAGATTCACCTGAGCCACAGGAGCTGCTGCCCCACACCTGGATCCCCCCAGAATCTCAGGACCAGTGAGGGTGGAAAAGACCCTCAAGGTCATCAAGTCCAACCTTTGATCACCCCCCTCTGAGACCCCTGAGCCCAGAGCTCCCCCAGCACTGCCAAGGCCACCCCAGACCGTGTCCCCAGGGGTCACACACATAAAGGTGTGTGTGTGAGGCAACAGCAAGGTGAGGAATTCCCATGGGAAGGTCCCTGGCTGGGGAAAGGCTGACTCAGCACAGGCTGAACCCACCACAGCAAACATTGTCACCAAAATGGCAAAGAATTGCATGGAATGACATAGAATTACACATAATTACACATGATTACATGTAATTACACTCCTGACTCATGCTGCAGTGACAGCTGTCCTGGTCTGCCTGGCACAGGGATGGGCAGAGCTCAGAGAAACAGCAATTCCACCAGGGAAACTGCCCCAGCTCTGGGCAGAGCCCAGAGGAACAGCAATTCCACCAAGGAAACTGCCCCAGCTCTGGGCTGTGCAGCTGCAGGCCAGAGCTCCTGCCTGGCATGGGGACTCTCCAGCTGGGCAGCTGGGACAAGGAGCACAGAAATGGGGTGGAAACGGGGCCAGCTCTGCCCTGCCCCATGACAAGAAGTCCCCCAGGAGACTGGGGGGGCACAGGAATGTGGGACAGAGGCCCCCAGATAGGGATCAGTGGGACACTGGAGCTGACTGAGGGGGAGGTGGGATGGGGACACCAAACCTGTGCTCGGGTTCCTGGGCAGGGCTGGCACACCCTGAGAAGCCCCATGGAACGGGCTGGGTTTGCCACTCTCTGATCAGGGAATTTTCTAAGCACATCCCCATTCTGGATGAGGGCAGCTCCTTACCTGCCCTGGCCCTTGGAGGGGCACAGGATCCTCCAGCCCCTGGTGGTCATGGTGACCCCACTGGTGACACCAGAGCTGCCCCTTCCAGGGGTGTGTCTCTCCAAAGCCATGGGTCTCCTCAGGACAGCTCCCTCTGGTCAGAACTTGGCAGCAGCTCCTCCTCATGGGTTTATATCCAATGTCTCCAGTCCCCAGTGCCACCCCTGCTCTGTCCCTGTCCCTGAGGGCCCCAGGGCCCTCCCTGCCCCGTTCAGGAACCAAAGGCTCATTTCTCTGCAGGTTGTGTGAGAACATCCATCACTCTGTGTCTGACCCCACAAGTGGCAGCACTGCTCCCTGCACTCCTGGAGCTGAAACATCCCCACGGGGCTGGAGATGGGGCAAGACAAACAGCCTGGTCGAATTCTGGGGAAATTACAGAGGGAAAAGGGAGTGAGGGAGACTCCAGGTGCCCATGGGGCCGTGAGGTGGTGTGGGGCAGGGCTGGACAGTGACAGCCCAGGCAGAGGACAGGGATTTCCTGCAAGGTAGCAGCTCCAGGAGGGAGCCCAGCACATTGTCACTGTCACAGTCTGGGAATTCAGTGCCTGCAGCTGGGCTTGGGAGCAGGTCTCCATGGGCCTCTGCACCTCTGTGCACACACAGGCTGTGGACAGGCTCAGGTGCTGCCCTCGGGGTCCATCCAGGGGAGAACAGGTCAGGAAACAGCCTCAGCTGGAGCCAGGGTGCTCCATCCCACGATCTGATAACGAGTGGGGAGCTCACAGGGACCTCAGCAGCCCTTTCCCACCCCAAAGGGCTGAGTCCCTGGCAGATGGAGCAGGATCTTGTGGGATGATGGGAAAACCCCTTGAGGACCTGACCTGCCGCACTGCCTTGAGCAGTACCTGAGGGATGATGGATGTTGTGCCAGGAGATGATGGATATTGTCCCCAGAAGATGATGAACATCGTCCCCTGTCTGCCTCAGGAAGAATTTAGCAATTCCTATCATGGGACCTGCAGTGTCCTAACCACAGAGTCACAGAATGATTTGGGTTGGGAGAGACCTCAAAGCCCACCAGCCCCAACCCCTGCCATGGGCAGGGACACCTTCCACTGGAGCAGGGTGCCCCAAGCCTGTTCAAGCCCAAATTTCATTCAAGATGTGAATTATTAGACTTTCACCTTTGCAGAATATTGAATTCTTTGGGTCCTGAAGGGCAGCTCTGGCTGAGCTGGAGGAGCTCAGGGAGGTGAGGTGGAGCTTCACACTGCAGCAGGGGGAGACACCAGCACGGGCAGCAGGATGGGCACAGGTTTAGCAGCCACAGCCTGGGGCAGAGTGTCCTGGAGTCAAACACAAACAGAGCCCGAGGGGCAGGCAGGGAGGTGTTGGAGTTCAGGCCATCCCTTTGGCTGCCCTGGATGGTCACAGACCTCGGCAGAGAGGCTGGGACCCGAGAAAGAGGGTTTGAATCCTGGACAGGGGGGTCTGTCCAGGGGGGTTGTCTGGCACAGAGCCCAGGAGGACACAGGCTTTGATTTCAGTCCATGGAAAAAGCTT
>JBBMKD010000001.1:115747123-115758561 GCA_037834095.1 Argya squamiceps
GGGACGGCACCGGCACCGAGCGGGGACAGGTTGGGGAGGCCGCGAGTGCGGCTGCGGGCGAGCCGAAGCGGGGGCGGGGCCGGAGCTGGGTGGGGGAGCTGCAGGGGAGGGGTGGGGAGCGCAGGATAGGGATTGGGAGTACAGGGAAGGGTTGGGAGTACAGGGAAGGGTTGGGAGTACAGGGGCGGGATTGGGGGTACAGGGGAGGAGTGGGGGGGCTGACGGGGAGGGACTGATCGGGCCGCAGAGCAGAGCGGGGCCCTAGCAGCTGGTTCGGGATAACACGGGGAGACGCTGTCTCCACATCCCGTCCCCTTCCCGGGGTGCTGAGCAGGGCCGAGGTGGGCGCTTGGCCATCGTGGCAGGGCTGGGGCTGCTAGGTCCTGGCAGCCCCAGGGGACTGGGTAGGGGTCCATGGGTGACAGGAGGGCACAGTCCTGGGCCAAGAAGGGGACAGGGTGGGGCCAGGACGGGGCGTCATCACTGTGGTGTGTGTGGTGTGAGGTTCCACAGGGACTGGTATGGCAGGGGTCCTGGGGACCCCTTTTCATGAGGTGCCCCCAGATGGGTGGTGGATAAATCTCATCCGGGAGTGTGGGTGTTCTGGTGCCGGGACAGGGCCAATAATGCCATGGATGTGCTGGGGCCATTCTGGAGCCTATGAGACTCTGGCAAGAATCCAGGGTTCTGCTTCCCACCCCTCCGGAGCTGCCTGGGGCAAGGGATGCAGGCAGGGTCCTGGGGGGCAGCTGCAGGCACTGGCAGTTGGTGAGAGTCCCACCGTATCTGGGTGGGCATCAGGTCTGGGGGGGATCCTCCCTCCAGCAGCAGGTTTGAGCCCTAATGGGTGCGTGTCAGGCATGTCATATTCAATGTGGCTCTGTCCCCACACTGTGAGACTCACTCCATGTCCCTGCTCAACATCATAGACCTCGAGGCAGCGCGTCCCACACTCACAGCCGGGGGCTCAGGAGGACATGGGGAGCAGGAGGGAGCTCTATGCCTGGCTCTGAGCTGGGGTGTCCATGGATCCAAGGGGAGTGCATGAGGCTTTGGGGTCCCAGTTTCTGAGCGTGGTGCCATGCCAGGCCCAGACAAGTGGGTCAGGAGGTTCCTGGGGCTGCAGGATCCCATTCCAGGGATGCTGAGCTACCCCAGCCCCGTTCCTAACGCCAGATCTGCAGGATCTCTTCCTGAGGGTGCTGAGCTCCCCCAGCCTCACTCCCCCCCGGAGCTTTGGGCAGTGGGGCCGGCTGTGCCTGGTGATAAGCCTGGGGGTGCCAGCCTGGCTTCCTGGGGGTGGCCGTGGCCCCGCTGGAGTCACCCGGGATCTTCCCCTTGGGCTGCGGGTCCGGCTCCAGCCCCGACCTCAGCCTGCCTGCGGCTTCCGGGAGAGCTGCATGGATGGGGCGGGAGGGGACAAGGAGGGGGCCGGGAGGCTCCTGTACTTGCTGTTCCAGGGACCTCCCAGCCGAGGGGGGCCGGGGTGCCCATGTCCTTACCCACGTCCCCTCCCGCAGGCGCCATGGACGACATCTTCACACAGTGCCGGGAGGGCAACGCAGTGGCCGTGCGGCTGTGGCTGGACAACACCGAGAACGACCTCAACCAGGGGTGACTGGGGCTGGGCTGGGCGGGGGGGGGCTGTGCAGGGCTGGAGCGGCTGTGCTGGCGGTTTCCGCTGGTCTCCATGGAAAGGCAGGGGGCAGACGGCAGGACACAGCTCCTCCCCGCTGGAGGAAGTTACCGCATCGCTGAGGCACGAGGCTGAACATCCTCTGGCCACTTCCTCGCGGCCACAGCCAGGGCTCAGCTGGGCTGGAGTGCCTCCCCTGTCCCCATGGACACTGACCTTACCCTCGTGTCCCCATCCCCTCTCTCGGAAGCACCGTGGCAGATGTGTGGGCAGATGGCTGGGACCACTGGGGCTGGGAGTTGTGGGGGCCACTTTATGTCCCCGGGCGTCTGCTCCCTCTAACCCATTCCAGGGGTCTTGCAGGACTGTGGGGTCTAACATGTGCTCACAGCCGTTCAGGAGCTGGGTTTGGAGCATCTGCCTGCAGTGTGTGCAGCTGGCACAGCATGACCCCGTACCATGACCCCAGCCAGGCCATGGCCGTGGCATTCCGGACATGCTCCAGATAAATGGCCTCCCTCGGTTATGCCTCCCTGCCCCTCCTGGGGGACCCAGGCACACGGAGCTCTCTCAGACCCATAGAAGGTGCCCAAGGGATTGTTCTGTGCCAGGCAGCCCCTGCCTGTAGGGCCATGGTGGGGGCAAATGGGGTCTGCTGTGCCAGGGGGCTGGAGGGGAGGGACGACGGGGGGAGCCTGGGCTGCAGGGGATCCGGGGCTGCAGCAGCCCCTCTGCCAGTTCCTGATCTCCATTTAAGGCCTGGCTGCCACCTCCTCCCTTACTTGGTCATGGAGTGGGGGGATGGGGACAGGATCCGGCTGTGATTCAGCCTTGGAGGAGACAGGATTTGGCCTGGGCTGGTGGGGCCCTGGTGGGGGTGGGTGGGAGTGGGATGGATGTTCAAGCCGGTCCCTTCGCCCCTGCGGCTGGTGTTTTGAGAATGATGCCAGTGATGCCTGGGCCAGGGGGCTACAGCTGAGCAGAGCCTCCCCCGTCCCGCAGGGACGACCATGGGTTCAGCCCCCTGCACTGGGCCTGCCGTGAGGGCCGTTCTAACGTGGTGGACATGCTCATCATGCGTGGGGCTCGCATCAATGTCATGAACCGGGGCGATGACACCCCGCTGCACCTGGCTGCCAGCCACGGCCACCGTGACATCGTGCAGAAGGTACCTGTCCCCTGTGCCGGCACCTGCCCTTCCCCAGCCCCTGTGCAGCCCTCCACACTACCCTCACAGGACTTGCTCCCCTCATCACCTGTCAGGAACACCTGGCATCCCCCCAGTGCCTCTGAGCTCCCTGCTGCTCACAAACTCCCTCTGAGCCCCACATCAGTTCAGCCCCCTCCCTACAGCTCCCAGTGTGCTGCACCTGTATCCCCCAGGACAAGGCACAAGGAGGATGAGGGCTGTCCTGGGCTCATGGGGATCTTGCCTGGGCTTACAGGGACAGTCCTGGGCTCACGGGGACTGTCTCCTGTCCCCAGCTGATGCAGTTCAAAGCAGACATCAACGCAGTGAATGAGCATGGGAACACACCGCTGCACTATGCCTGCTTCTGGGGACATGAGCAGGTGGCTGAGGTGAGTGGGAGCACAGGCAGGAGGGAGGGTGGAGTGGGAGCAGAACCGAGGGGAGATCACAAACCACAGTCCATGCTCTGCTCCCACAGGACCTGGTGGGCAGCGGGGCCCTGGTCAGCATTGCTAACAAATATGGTGAGACCCCCACAGACAAGGCCAAGACGCCACTGCGAGAAGTCCTGAAAGGTACGAGGGTCCCTCAGGACCCCATGACTAACACAGCCTCTGGCCAGCCACAGCAGGCTCTGGGTGCCACCCTCCTCCTCCTTCTTCTCCCTCTGCAGAGCGTGCTGAGAAGCTGGGCCAGAGCCTCACCAAGATCCCCTACAAGGACACGTTCTGGAAGGGCACGACCCGCACCCGGCCCAGTAAGGACTGGGGGTCCCTTGGGAGGGTGCCATGGGTTCCCTGTGCCCTGCTGGCACTGCCTCCTGGGTCCAGCAGCCATAGGCATTCATCCCTGTTTTACTGTAGGGAATGGGACCCTGAACAAACTCGCTGGGATTGACTACAAACAGCTGAGCCTGAGTCACAAACTGAATGAAAACCAGTCAGGAGAGGTGGGTCCCCTCGCCCCCAGGTGGGCGCTGTGCCTGTGCCGTGTCCTGGCCCTGCTGGGCACAGCCGTTCTGGACTCCCATGGGCTTCTGAGCCCCGCATGGGGGCCTGGGGATGCTGGGGACCCTGCACCCCTTTCATGGTGCCTGTGTCCTTGCTCCTCCTCCAGCTGTGGAAGGGGCGCTGGCAAGGCAATGACATTGTAATCAAAATGCTGAAAATCCGGGACTGGACGACGCGAAAGAGCCGGGACTTCAATGAGGAGTACCCAAAACTGCGGTGAGTGCTGCACCTGCCTGGAGCCACCCTGGCATGTGCCTGGCCTCTCCAACAGCATTTGACCAGGGCCACCCCAGCACCTTCTCAGGGCAACAGCAGCTCTCAGAGTTTGGGGCAGGCAGGAACCTCCCAGCTCTGTGGGGCCAGGAAAGCTCCAAGGTGGTGGAGCTGTCCCCAGGGCTGGGAGGCCCTGGGGGATGGCAGAGGGCAGACAAGGGGGTGCAGGAAACCGCTCTCTGTTCTTAGGGCTGTCATTTCTCTTGCAGGATCTTTTCCCACCCCAATGTGCTGCCGGTGCTGGGCGCCTGCCAGGCCCCTCCAGCTCCCCACCCCATCGTCATCAGCCACTGGATGCCCTATGGCTCCCTGTACAACGTCCTGCACGAGGGGACCAGTGAGTACTGGGGGATGGCGTGGTTGGGGGCAGCAGGGGCCTGTCCAGCCACAGCCCTGGGTGGGCTTAGGGTGGGTTGACCCCCTGTCACCCCCTTCCCAGATTTTGTGGTGGACCAGATGCAGGCAGTGAAGTTTGCCTTCGATATTGCGCGGGGCATGGCCTTCCTGCACACGCTGGAGCCCCTCATCCCACGCCACCACCTCAACAGCCGCAGCGTCATGGTGAGTGGGGCACAGCCCCTCTCCCAAGGCAGGGGGGCTCTCAGGGCAGGGGCCTTCTGCTGACTGCCTACTCTCCCCAGATCGACGAGGACATGACGGCACGAATCAGCATGGCCGACGTCAAGTTCTCCTTCCAGTGCCCGGGGCGGATGTACGCCCCGGCCTGGGTGGCTCCCGAAGGTGAGTGCCCAGTCCCCAGCTCCCCCAGCCTGGCCCCCTCACCCCCAGCCCCACTCAGCCCCCAGCCATCCCCCAGCCCTGCAGAAGAAGCCAGAGGAGATCAACCGGCGCTCAGCTGACATGTGGAGCTTCGCGGTGCTGCTGTGGGAGCTGGTGACACGTGAGGTGCCCTTCGCTGACCTGTCCAACATGGAGATCGGTATGAAGGTGAGGGGGTGGAGGGGCAAAGGAACTGATTTGGGTCAGTTAGCAGAGAAGTTCTGGCCATTGAGGCCCTGGCACTGGTTGCTCAGAGAACTTTAGCTGCTCCATCCCTGGAAGTGGTTAAGGCCTGGTTGGAGGGGGTGTGGAACCACCGGGGCAGGTGGAAGGTGTCCCTGCCTGTGGGGGCAGGGTCCCAATCCTGACTCTGGCTCCTCTTCTTGCTTGCAGGTAGCACTGGAGGGGCTACGTCCAACCATCCCCCCCGGCATCTCCCCACACATCTGCAAACTGATGAAGATCTGCATGAACGAGGACCCAGCCAAGCGCCCCAAGTTCGACATGATCGTGCCCATCCTGGAGAAGATGCAGGAGAAGTAGAGGGGAGGTGCCTCCCCTGTCCAGTGCTGCCTTGCACCCCCCGCCACCCCCAAGTGCCTTTAGCCCTACAGCCAGGGGGAGCAGAGGATACCCCTCACCCTGAGCCAGCCACGGACACACGGTACAGATGGCACTGCCTGCACTGGAGCTCTGCAAGCTCTGGGCCCCCACCCAGGGCAGCCCCTCACCAGGGTAGCCTTAACCCAGCCTCTGGGCAGCCCCCAATCTAGTGCAGCCCCCCTACCCAGGGCACGGCGTGTGGCCTGGCCCTGCTGCTGGGGGATGGGGCTGTGGGGCCCCCTGTCCCCCTTGCTGGGCAAAGCCCGACCCAGGACTCAGCCCCCCAAGGCTGGGGGGGAAGGGGCAGGCCAGGAGAGGCCACCTATGGTGCCCAGCACTGCCCCCGCTTCGCGCTTCACTGGCCACTTCCCTCTGGCCCCAGGATGGCCACTGGCAACCAAATAAACATTTGGTATGGAACCAGCTGCTGGGGTACAGGGCAGGGGAGTGGGGGGAATTGATTGGGGGTCGGGGGCTGGAGTGACTGGGGGTTTGGGACTCACAGGGGATGTCTAGGATTGAGGGTGGGGTTGGATTGATATGGGGCTGCCTTGCAGGCCACAGAGCCCTGGTCACAAAACACCACCCACAGCAACTCTGATGCCCAGCAAAGGTAGATGGGCACAGGGTCCCCTCGGGAGGTGCACAAGGGGTAGGCTCAGGGTTCCATCCTTGGCTCCATTTGTAGTGCTGCCTGTGCAGCTCAAGAGGCAGTTTAGGGAAGGAGAAGGAGGAGGAATGCTGGATAGTTCCTGTTCCCCTAACTCCACTCTGCTCCAGCAGAGTCGGGAGCACTGAGCCCCCTGTGCCCAGCAGGGGAGGTAAGCGTGTGGAGGACCAGGGCCAGCATTTGTGGACGCAGGCACAGGAGCGAGGCTGCCTTCCCACAAAACCCTACCAGGTGTTTAATGGCACCGACATGGCCCCTACAAACTGCCCAAGCCCCCCCATGCTCTATGTGAAATAATGTGGCTTCTTCACATTGATGCCGTACTCGGCCAACGCTGGCGTCAGGTCCTCCATGGTCAGCGTGTACTTCTTGTCCTGGGGGACATGGGGCAGGCGGTCACAGCAGGGACAGCCCAGGGCTGTGGGACTCCCCAGGGTGCAAGGGTGGGTGTGTCCCACTCCCAGAGGAGCTCCTGGGCAGCATTAGGGCATTCCCAGCTCCCCACATTCTATTGCTCCGTGCCCTCAGACATCCTCGGACACCTAGCATCAAATCTCATTGGCCTTGCGGAGCCCCTGAACCCCAGATACGGCCCCCTGAAGCCCAGATACAGCCCCCAGGACCCCCCCCCTCCAGCTCCTCCCCAAGCCCAGAGCTGCAGCTACTGCTGGGGTGGGGGGCACCAAAGTGTGTCATGAGCTCAGTGCTCCCCTTGCGTCCCCACCAGTCCCTCCCCACCTGCAGGAACGCACCATAAGCCCAGCAGGTTTGGGGGTTTCTGCACCCCATGTTCCTGCGCTCCGTGGCTGCAGACTCAGCCCCATCCCCGAAGAGGGTTTCCTGGTTCCCTCAGAGCCCTCACCTTGCTCTTGCTGCGGGAGCTGCCCGAGGCCGTGCCCTTCATTTTGCAGTGCTGCAGCGCGTCGTTGGCGATGTCTGAGATGAACTTCTGTGCCGCCAGCGAGATCAGGCGGATTCTGCGGGGCAGGCAGGGACCGTGTGGGTGCAGCAACAGGGGTCCACGGGACCCTCTGCCGGACCCCCACGGGGTTCCTGCGACTCTCCCCCACCCTGCGGTCACTCACATGCGGGGGTCCGAGGCCTCAAACCCTGCCCGGTTCAGGTAATACCCTGTCACGGCGTCCGGGATCTGGGAAGGGAAGAGTTGGAACAGCTCCACGGCCCCGTGGGAGCGTTTCCGCACCGTGTATCCCGTCGCACAGGAGCCGCCCCGTATCCCAGTACCGTGGGACCTTCCCCCTGTCCCGTCCCGTCCCGTCCCACAGGAGCCGCGCTGTGTGTCGGTACCGTGGGCGTGTAGTCCTCCAGCTGCATGAGGAAGTCCACGAGCGGCGTGGTGGACACCACGGGCTTCACATCGCCGTTGGCCGCGGGCGGCACGTACACGCCGTTGGACATGGCCCCGTCCGGGGGGGCGGCCCCGGCCGCGGACACTGGCACTGCGGGACGGCACGATCAGTCTTGGGAACCCCACACGCCCGCGCCCCGCCGACACCGGACAGAGCGCTCAGTAGGACCCCGGGACACTCGCAGTCACCGGACGCCGCTCTCCCAGCCAGAGTGGCTCAGGGAGTCCGGCGGGACTCCCGTGCGCGGGGCCCAGGCCCCGCCGTTCCCCATCTCGACTCACCGGGTCCCCTCCCGCCGGCCGCACAGCCCTCGGTCGCCCGCGCCGCGCCGCCCCATTGGCCGGCCGGGAGAGAGGCGCGATCTGATTGGTGGAGAGGGAGAGCGGAAGTCCCGCCTTTGTACCCCCGCCTTGGCGGTGAGGAAGGCGGGACCGGCGTTGCCATGGTGATGGCTGGGCTGCGTGGTGATTGGGTGAGGCGAGCGGAGGGGCGGGAAAGGAGGGCGGTGATTGGTTGGTTTTGGAGGAGGGTGTTGAGGGGGGAGAGCGCTGATTGGGTGGTGGAGGTGCCGGTTGAGCGGAAAGGGAAGGCGCGGCTGGAAGTAAACCTGCGTGCTGATTGGGTGGCGATATGTCAATCATCAGTGGGAGGGAACAGCGGAGATAACTCGAGTGCTGATTAGCGCGAGCCTTAACCCCGCCCACATCGCCTTTTGATTGGCCGCAGCAAGCGACCTAATTTCCCATTGGCTCAGGCGCGGTAGGTGCGGGGCTCAGGTGAAAAGCCCCGCCCCCTCTCGTGACCACACCCTCCATCTGTCAATCTCCAACAAACCCCGCCCCCTTTCTCTCCCACGTGGTTTAACCCCTTCCAAACCCCCCCGGGACCCCTCAAAACCCCCCGAACCCCCCAAAGACATCCCAGGACTCCCCAAAAACCACCCAGGACCCCCTCAAAACCCCCTGGGATTCCCCAAAAACACCCCCAGAACGCCCTAAAAACCCCCCAAAAAAACCCAGAACTCCCCCAAACCCCTGGGACCCCCCAAAAAAACCACAGAACCCCTTCAAAACCCCCCGCGTCTCCCCAAAAGCCCCCCGGGACCCCCCAAAAACCCCCAGGATCCCCAAAAAAACCGACCCTCAGCTCCATTTTCACCTCCTTTATTCCAACCCACCCCTGACCCCCAAGATCCAGCGACGTTCCCACCTCACACCCCCAAAAACGAGGGTGAGACCTCCAGGCACGAGGTGGGGGGACCCCCGGGGACCCCCCTCACATTCCCGGGAACACGGGGGGGACTCCAACCCTCCAGGCCGCCCTCCCTGAGCCTTTTTGGGGGGGTCCCCCCAGGTGCTGAATCCACCTGCAGGACCCTCCCAGTGCTGAATCCTCCCTTGGGGGGTCTGCCCAGGTTTTGGGGACTCTCCCCGGTTTCTGAGGGGTCTCCCCGGTTTCAGGCGGCTCTCCCCGGGTTTTGGGGGTCAGTGGGATTTGGGGGCCTCCCCCCAGTTTTTGGGGCTCAGTGGGATTTGTGGGGGCTCAGTGGGATCTGGGGGTCTCTCCCCATTTTTGGGGCTCAGTGGGATTTGGGGGCCTCCCCCCAGTTTTTGGGGCTCAGTGGGATTTGTGGGGGCTCAGTGGGATTTGGGGGGGTCTCCCCCGTTCCGGGGGGCTCAGTGGGATTTGTGGATCTCCCCCAGTTTTTGGGGCTCAGTGGGATTTGGGGGTCTCTCCCCATTTCCTGGGGGCTCAGTGGGATTTGTGGATCTCCCCCAGTTCTTGGGGCTCAGTGGGATCTGGGGGTCTCCCCAGTTTCTGGGGGTCTCTCCCCATTTCCTGGGGGCTCAGTGGGATTTGTGGCGGGGCCGGTCCTGCCCGCGCTGGGCCGCCAGCAGCTGCTGCGAGGCCTGGAGCAGGAGGAGGCCGGGCACCAGCACCCAGAGCCCGTTGAGCCCCACGAAATAAACCCAGAAATAAAGGGGCCGCGGGTCGCTGTGCCTCCAGCCCGCCAGCGCCTCCGTGCCGAAGTACAGGATGTCACCGTACAGCTGGCCTGGGAGGGAACAAGGGACACGTCAGGGGGGAGATTGGGGACATCTCTGGGGCTGGGAGGGGACAAGGGACATGTCAGGGGAGGCACTGGGGACATCTCTGGGCCTGGGAGGGGACAAGGGACATGTCAGGGGTGGCACTGGGGACATCTCTGGGCATGGGAGGGGACAAGGGACACATCAAGGGGGGCATTGGGGACACCCAGAGCAGAGGGATATGGGGAGGTGGCACCTCTGGGGCTGGGAGTGGACAAGGGACACGTCAGGGGTGGCACTGGGGACACAGGGAGGTGGCATCTCTGGTGGGAGGGGTTGGGGATGAGGGACAGGAATGGGGACACCAGGGAATGGGGCTGGGGACACACCCAGGGACACAGGGCTGGGGACACAAGGGTGGGGACACAGGGGACAGGAGGTCAGGGACACGGGGGCGGGGACACAGGGCTGGGGACAGGGCTGGGGACACAGGGGACACACCCAGGGACACAGGGCTGGGGACACAGGGGTGGTGACACAGGGGTGGGGACACAGGGGTGGGGACACACCCAGGGACACAGGGGTGGGGACAGGGCTGGGGACACAGGGACACACCCAGGGACACAGGGCTGGGGACACACCCAGGGACACAGGAGTGGGGACAGGGCTGGGGACACAGGGACACACCCAGGGACACAGGGGTGGGGACAGGGCTGGGGACACAGGGACACACCCAGGGACACGATGAGCTGCAGCACGTATCGCGCCGGGTGCTGCCGGAGCAGGGCCAGGAAGGTGAGGAAGCTGAGGGGACCCCAGGCCCAGGCTGTCACCGTCTCCATGGCGACCGTGAAGTCATCGCTCCTGCACGGGGGGACACCGGGAGGGGTCACCTGGACCCGCTGGGGACACGAGGGGACACGAGGGGACACGGGGCCACCCACTCCCTGCTGTCCCCAACTCACGTCATGTAGCGACTGTCGGCCTTGGCGTATTCCTTCCCTGGGGAATTTGGGGAGGGGTCACCGGCTGGGGGGGGCAGGGGACCCCCACACCCCCCCGGGGGACACCCAGCACCCGGCTGTGCCCCTGCCCACGTGCCCAGGGACCCCAAAAATGACTCAGGGACCCCAAAAATGACCCAGGGACCCCTCCCCATGTGCCCAGGAGACCTTCAGTGCCCTTGAGGACCCCTCCCCATGTGCCCAGGGACCCCAAAAATGTCCCAGGGACCCCTCCCCACATAACCAGGGACTCCAAAAATGACCCAGGGACCCCTCCCCACCTGCCCAGGGCCCCAAAAATGACCCAGGGACCCCTCCCCACATAACCAGGGACCCCAAAAATGACCCAGAGACCCCTCCTCAAGTGTCGAGTGACCATCCAGTGCCCCTTGATGCCCTTGGGGACCCCTCCCCACGTGTCCAGGGACCCCAGAGAGACCCCAGGGACCCCTCCCCATGTGCCCAGTGACCCCCCAGCCCCACTGCTGCCCCTCAGGACCCCTCCCCACATGCTCAGTGACCCTCTCGTGCCCCCATTGCCCTTGGGGACCCTTCCCCGCGTGCCCAGTGACCCTCCAACACCCACTGCTGCCCATGAGGACCCCTCCCCAATGCCACCCACACAACCCAGCCCCACCCCAGCCCCCCTTCAGCCGCCCCCCGCCCCCGGCGGTGCTCACAGACGTCGGCCAGCAGCCCGGTGTCGGCGGGCAGCTCTCGGTGCCGGAGGCTGAAATACCCTTCCAGGACCCCATGGATGCCGGAGCAGAGCAGGAACCAGCCAAGGACCAGCCGGTGGGCGGGGCTTCGCTTGGCCCCGCCCTTAGCCCCGCCCCCGGCCCCGCCCAAGGCCCAGCCCAGCGCCAGCAG
>JBBMKD010000001.1:115764529-115828931 GCA_037834095.1 Argya squamiceps
TGGGTGCTCGGTGGGAGAGAGGGAAAAAAGGTGCAAATGCCCTTACAGGGGATATCTGCAGGATTATCAGGGTGTGGCCGAGGTGCAAAGGACCCTATAAGAGAAGTTATTTGTCTCTACGTATTGTTTTACGCTGGAGATGCTGCAAGGAGGCAGCTGAAGATTGGCTTTGGCTCTCCAGAGCTCGTTCAGCGCTCACCCTCCGAACTGAGCGTAGCTTAGTCAGTTTCCGCATAAATACCAAAACAAGTCCAAGCAGTAAGTTTCACAAGCTTCCCCATTCAGAGACATTGCCTGTAGCTTTTAATGGCGCTTGTCTTAAACTAGCATAGAGAGCTCAGGAGAAAGGGTATTCTGCGAGAATTTCGTATAGAATGAAGCATTGTTAAGCACATACATTACAAATTTTTCTTTCCCAGAAAAATGGCATCAGGAAAATCAGTGTTACAAAATTTAACTTAAAAGTCAAGGTTTCTTCAGTGTTGGTTATCCTCTCATTAGTACCAGTACCAGTAACTATTTTAGTATAATGACCTAACCTTAACAGGAGTTGGCGCTTACCCCTTTAAAAATATCTTCATCCTATGTAAAGGAGTAAACAGTTGATAAGGTCCTACTGAATCACTGGAAATTTAGTATTAGCTGTTAATTTAATTTCTTTATTGATTTCTTTATTCTTTACTCTGATGTTAAAAAAAAATCATTTACACAAAAGTTTCCAAATCTGTTTGATTAACTAAACATAATTTTCCAAATGCATAGAGAAATACCCAACAGATCTAGAAATGTTCTCACTGCTGTCGTGTACAGGATTGAAACAACTTTTTAGATAATATCTATATCTTTGAGAAGGCAGATGTCTACACAGAAAGTAAAGCCCAGTGAAAATCTCATAAAACACCAGCTATTCTTTGCACTGAGGCCAAAGCCAACAATTTCTCATCTTCCTTTTCTCAACAAAGTAAACCACACTATTTAACTTTTTATCTAAAATAAAATTCTTCCTATATGTTGTTTGTTCTTTTGCCTCTGTTACTCTCAGGGTGACAGTACTGAGAGACAGACAATGGTACTGGCTAAATATGTCTCTTAGTTTCAAAGGTTTTTGTAGTTTACACAGGAGCTGCCTCACCAAATGTGAAGAATTCCTTTATTAGTTTGATTGTCATTCATTTCACACCTAACTGTTACTCATGGAGGCTGATTGCCTTGCAGTTCATTTGGTTGCACAGCCATAGGCTGATCACATTTGAATTCTACAGTTTCAGTTCATGATCGCCCTCCCCGATGTGTAATCAACTGTACAGAATGTAATAATCTTCTGATACTGTGCTTACTGCACTGAAATAAAAGACAAACCAGTAAATGACGGAGATGCACATTTTACAAAGATTCACTGTTGCAGATGAAAATGATACACAAGTTTGAGGGCTTAGATAAAATTATAATTTTGATTTCAGGCAGTTTTCTGCTAGTGAAGTGTTTTCAGGTTATCTAGTAAAATATTGCTTCCCGTTTTGTGTTACCCATTTCCTTAAGTGAAAACGTAGCATTTAAAACACTCCTATCTGTCCTGGCTCATGTAGTTTCATAGTCAGATGAACTTTCACATTTCACATAAGTAGCAGATGCAGTATTGGTCATCTATACAGATGGCTAACACGCTTTTCTTTTTACTAGCAATATTTGCAAACATGTACTCTCCTCTTTGAAAGCCAAGGGAACAGCAGTGTGTGTCTAATTAGAAACAAACAAAAAGCAAACAAAAAACAAACAAACAAAAACCCAAACAAAAATGGTGGGAAAGGCTTTTAGCTTTTCTATATTTTTGTGATTGGAATGTCAGTTTCACTTCATTGTCCTTTGTTGTGGGTTTGTTGGAGGTTTTTATTGTTCCATTCTTACCCAGCATCTGCTTGTGAAATGAATCTTTAAAAAGGTAAATATTGTTGGTAAAACTGTCCAAAGCATTTTTTAATATTACACAAAGTTTAAGTTGTGAATATGAAATTGATCTTGAACTCTAGTTGCCAGAATAGTAATGTTAATGGAACCAATTCACTGAACTCAATATATATGTGCTATAAAACTCTAAGATTGCACAAACAAAAGGACACATTATTAATTAAATGTTAGTGCTGTCATAGTTTTGAACATGGAATTGACTTAGCCATATTTGAGTTTCATACTTTAAAAAGGACGCAGACTGCAATTTTGATAAGAGATCCAGAGCGTTGTATAGAAAATCATTCATGTGAGCTTCAGGCCAAAACGCTGTTTAACATTCAATTCTATTGTCTGTGTTGTAGAAATGTGGTGTATTTAAACATGGGTAAGTGTTACTGGAGATACTTGACAACTGTGCAAGCAACTGCAGCTTCTGCTATCTTCTTCATTTGGAAACAATTGTTTTCATCTCTTAATTTGATTTAAATTGCTGAGCTTTGCTGAACAGAGACAGGATAATACACTAAAGTCTGGTAACATTTTATCAATTCTTGTATGCAGTGCAGGGTGCATGAAAACCTTTTACTTAATTAATTGAAAAATACATAGAGCCAATACACTGATTACTTTTATTATGATTCTGCTATGACATTTGCTTTATTTCAGTAATTGTTATAACTCTTAATAGATATACACAGACATATACATCTGTGTATTTGTATACACACACACACACACACACACTCCAAAAACAACAAATCCTACAGACCCTTTCCACTACAGATTGTGCCAGTTAAGTGTGTTGTACCCCAGAATTCTGGCAGTCTGTGCAGGACTGGGTTACAGTGATTTGAGAAAGCTTTCTGTCTGCCTTTTCCCATGGAAGCTACAGAATACATGCAGACACATCAGCTGCTTCAATTTGCACTCTCCTATATTAATTTTAATAATTGATAAAGGAGTGCTTGAAGTCGTACACGAGTCTGTCTGTAAGCTAGTTTGAAATGGAAAGATATATATGTGTATACCAGCCTGGTACAGGTTTAGTAATTTCCAGCAAATATTTTGGAAATAGCACCAAACTCTTGTGACTGTGTCCATTCCACTCCATCTGTCAGAAACCTTAGATCAATTTACCATGGCTGCTATTCCTCAGGAGCTATGTCTGAGAGCTGTGATGCAGGAAATGAGAGAGCTCAAACAATTTTTAGCAGCTAGCTCAATTAAAAATATTTGAAATCTTTGTATATTTCCCTTTGTATATTTCGTTTTGATTCAGGGTCACATAATTGCTTCTTTCTACAAATTGTATCTCTATGTAATTTTTTTTAAAATAGTATTTTATATTCATACCAGATATGCAATATAGAAAATAATCCTGCATTTTTGATTGCTACAAATATTAATAGTTTCCTACACATTTTCTTTTCTCTTTTTGTTCTGCTCTTCTTTGCACGTTTATTAAATCTCAACCTAACCTATTAGATTCTATTTTATTCCATAACCTGTTATGTATGTTTTATCTGAATTTTCAAAATTTTATTTTCTTGAACCCTTCTGACAAAAATTAAAGGAAGAAGTGTGCATTAGCAATGATATTCAGACCAAACAATAAAACTACTAGCAATGAGGGGAAAATAGCTTGGTGAGATGCCATTATAACATAGCTGGCTGTGTAGCTTGTGCCCACGAATTTCACATTTACTATCTAGGTGTTAGGATAGGGGCAATTCTGTTACTAGCAAAATTACACCCTAGACAAAATGTGAAGGCATCATGTTGAAATGCCATCATATTAAAGGAGATTACTTGAAATAAAGAATCATTTGCCTAACAGCTTGGGCTGTTTGATTTACAAAAGCCTCTAGGTTAAATTTAGAGCTTTCTTAAAAGCAATATTCTTTGTTTATGCTTGAATTTTTGTTTGTTTGTTTTTTGGGGTTTTTTTTGTTAGCAAACATACATTTTCTTTAAATGGTAGATCAAATAGAAAGGAGTTTATGTATTGCTAGCAGAAAAAAAGAACGTGATTTACAGTTGAAAACTCCAGGTAAAATGGAGTTTAATATGCTATATGTGAGATGCCAGTGCACGAGGAGTCAGCTGTTCTAAAATTTGTGTAATGAAATCATCACAGCAGGGGAAAAAGTGGGAAAGAGTGGCAAGATTTCTAGAATAATATTTAAGTGGGATTCACTTGTCAACACAGGAAGAAAAAAAACCCTTGAGAGGAATAAGAAAGAAGAAAAATGGAGGATATAGCAGGTAATATCTCCTATTCTTGAAATCAAATTTGCAAAAAATAATATATAATTATGCTTGATCTTAAGTGTTCATTCTTTGTTACTATGATTTGCAAAACACTAACTAGAGGTAATTGTACAATTAAGTAAACATTTAGTATTATTTGGTTCATTTTATTAAGGCGAGAAAACTGCAGGTGGATTTCCTGCTCGTGTACGTATCTGAGCAAGAGCGCAGAGCATGGGAAATAAATCTTGTTCTAGCCCTGACTGCAATGCAGATCTGGCTCTGGGCGGGGTTCCCATTTCCGCACGGCTCCAACACGTGCCCCGGCCTCAGCCAATGGCGAGCGGCGCATCTGGCCCTGGGTTTGTGTGCCCCAGGATGCGGCTGTGACTGCTAAGCAGGAAAACCTCGCACTTTTTTTTTTTTCTTTTTCCTCTCCTAAATTGAATTTGCACACATTCTTCAGACTGTGATTTATGTCAAACATAGTTATAACTGCTTATCTGGTGCACACTGTAGCTACCCTAACAGCTAGTTTGCCAACATCTGTCACAGACAGATTTTTTTTCAAAAAACCAGCTACATAGATGACCCTTTTCCTGTGGTTTCCACGCTATGCTCTAAGCTGCTGGGATCATGCTTTTTGATGACATGGTATGTTTTAGTCTGTAAATTGTTCTCCACTTTTAAGTATCACACTCCCTTGTAAGTCACATATTTCAAAATGCATTGAATTGATTTTTTACATAATTATTTTCTGATCTGTTGCTGCTGAAAAACAGACTATTCTTTTTATAAAAATTATTTGACATTTTTAGAATGCTGTGACACAAGGATATACGAACCGTTCTTTATAGAGTGAAATATATGTGAATAAGGTTATGTCTTTCAAAAGCTGTCAAAATAAAATTAAAATTCCTGAGGATTCCACCACATGTGCTAATGTTTGCATTTGGAACAGGAATTAGGAATTTGGAGTCAGGGCATATCTGCTTTAAAAAAAATTAAGTCTTTATAATGAATTCCTTACAAGTTTTCTTTTTTTTCCCTAACATAGAAATTTTGTATTTAGTTAGAAATAGATATTGCTAAATACAAAATATTAAGCCCTAAAATATGGGAGGTTGTAGTTTGAATCATATCACAAGGATTATAATCATCAAGTGTCTTACCATTCTTTCTCCTTACCTTTAAAATGGTTGCACTGACCAATACCAATGGAGATGCTGGGCAATTAGAATAAAACTGTAGAAAATGTCAAGAACCAATCTACTCATTATGGCTGATTAAATCTCTTAATTAAGAGAAATATATTGAAACTGCTGAGAGAATATAGCCAAAGGTGAGGAAACTGCAGCTGGTAGTAAGTCATTTGTACATTCAGAGACCTTGAGTGTATGAGCTGATGTATTCCATGGAAAATTGTGTTGTTAGTTTAAAAAATGCCCTGTAATGCTGTCATATTTACTAGGGAAGTGGCTGTACATGCTTGTTTACCAAATATTGTAGGTCATGTGCAATAAGCACAACTTGAACATGCTGAGTAGTGGAATAATTTATGGCAATATATAACCTGATTATATTTCTGCCTTCAGGACAGACATGGTTGGAATTCATTGGCCATATTATTAATCATTTTCTAGGTGTTAATAAGTGGATGATAATGTAAGCAGATGGATTATGCAAGAGAAATCCAATGTAAGGATAACTATCTAATTCAAAATAATGTATTAATGTTTAACTTTCAAAAAAGTTACTTTGTATAGATGGGAACAATTCAGATTTTAGGTGTTCATAATTTTCTTTTGGAAAAATGACAGAAAAATATATTTTGTGCATTTTCCCCAGAAGCCTGTCACTCGGTGAAGTGTGATCTAAATACCAGCACCTTTTTAATGTTTGCAGCCATAGCATTGTTATAGTTTTATCATATGCATTTAACATGTATTTCGTCAATCTACATTACCCAGGTGTCAGAGGACTTGGTTATAATATCTGGTGCCAGGTATAGTTAAAGTGTAGTTTGAAACTGTGGTTCTTAAGGGATTTGATAAACTGTCTAGAAATGTCTGCAATGTATACAAAAAACTGGAAAAATGTTCCAGAATTGTGAAGTCAGATTCTTGTCTGATGTCTTATTCTGCTTGCACTTTATGTTGGCTGAGGATGAGGCCTGCAGTCTGAGGAGACAGGAACAATTTGCAGATATTGTCCATTTCTATTTTGTTTCTGGATGCCATTTCCGAGGCTCGTTAGTAAAAACGTGCAGATTAATGGGTCTGTTTGCTTCACTTCAGTGGGGCCACATCGAAGAAGCATCATCTGGGACTCTGTGACGTCAGAGTTTCTTTTTAAGTCTGATCAACCAAAAGAGCTGCATTGTTTGGAACACTGGATGTAGTTGTGACACAGAAATTCTGCAATTTTTACATCTATCAGTATACAGGATTTTATTTAAAAATAAAGGTACTTGTAACATTTAAATATAGAAAACACACGGCTTGCTATTTCTCTAAGTTAAAATTGCCATTATGTGTGAACAAGAATTAGCTGCTTTTTTATTCCCTCATATGGACATGGGCTTACCCTCCAGTACCTGTTGCTTTTGCTTCCATCTTGTGAAGTTAGCTATGGGATTAAATTAATTAGCTATTTTTATTTCTGTTCTGCATTCTGGTGCCCAAATAAAGCTTCTGTCTTGCCTATTTTTTTAGCTTCACACCCTTGCAAGAGTTTCAGAAAGGAGACTGATGCAATTATATAGCACATCCCAGTGGAAAATTAGGACTACTCTGTCAGGCCTCGAGCAGGAAGGCAATATTCCAGGCTGACTGCTGGAAACCACAAATCTTGACCATTATTGCAAAACTTGTGATAGGAACACAAAGAAGAGTATTATTAGCCAGTCATGGAGTATTAAATGATACATGACTGCAGCACTACTGAAACATCAGCTACAAGCCTAAAGCTCTTCCTTTTTCTATTTAGTTCTCTTTAATGACAAGAGGCAGATTTTCTTGGTTTGACCTTTGGATTAAATCTGTCAATATTGATTTTAAAATCTGTGTACATCCAGTGTTTTAACCCAACTCCTTTTTTTTTTTTTTTCTGTTTGTTCTGTTCCCCTGTGAAATCAGTATCTGAGGTTCCAAGTTTGTATGTTTCTGAGTGGTTTATATGCATTTTAGTCTTAGGATGCTGAAAGAATTGGCAGTATGTAAGCTGTAAATGTCTGTGCAAGTTTCATCCCATTATTAAGGTTTTATTTTAGTGGTATTCCAGTAAAAATAAAATATAAAGTTTAGTCTGTTCTAGAAAGACTCATATACATATATGCAGTACTAAGCTTCTTTTCTCTAATAAAAGATGATTACTGGACAAAAACAGTCGTTGAATTACTTCTCTGTGAAGGTAATGAGGAGAAAGGAATAATTTGTCATGAAATAAAGTCTCTTTTGGAGCACACTTGTCCCCACTCTTTGCTGCTAAATATTATCTCAGCTTGAGAACCTCCCACAAACCTTCGGTTCCTCATAGCAGAGGCCATGCTGCTTTGTTGCCTGTCTTACAGAAATTACATTAGTGTGCCAGAACCTGGTTATTTACTCCTGAGTGACACCCACCAGTGCTGAAGGTCTCCTCAGACTGGCCAAAACTGTCTCAAACCTTCCTTAGAGTCCCCTGGTCACAGCTTCTCTTCCGACAGCTCTGTGAATGTTCCTGCTCACGCTGACGACTGCATGGGAAATTTGCTACACAATACTGCAGCCTTGTGAATTCACAGTCTAGGTGTGATGACTTAGAAAGAGAACTACCTGTGTTTTGACCAGTCTGGGAGGAATTGGGTTATAAATGCACGCAGGATACACACACAATTATGAGTATTTTGAAGAGTTCAACTAATATATAATGGCTTATTGCTACTTCTGGTGGCTGGAATCTATGTGTTTCTAATAAAATCTGGCAAAATGCGGCTTTCATAATGCTGAATTTGAATACTTTTTGGGTGTGGGGAATGTTGTTTGTTTTGGTTTGGTTTTCTGTGGGTTTGTTTGTTTGTTTTTTCTACTGGCAGATTGGTTATGACTTCTATTGTAATTGAATCCTACACACTATGATGAAGTGTAGGCCCACACTCCCCTCTCCTCAGTGTTTTCTGAAGATGGTGACTTCCAGCAGGGGAGGTACCAGACAACAGGCATTGTGCAAATGACTTAAATCTGCAGCTGTTGGCTCATTTCTATTCTGGTGCCACATGTTGTTATGAATAATTTGTGACATTCATCAAAAGTGGAAAGTGTGTATGTTTTTCCTTTTTTGTAATGTATTTGCTATAATTGTTGTTAAGCTGAATATTACTAATGCAGTTTGTTTTATTAGTTTGGCAATACTGCCCTAGCAATTACTGCTCTGCAGACAGAATTTGTTCAGAGAAAGAAAGTCAAGGTGAGGCATGGCAAGAAAGAAAGTAATTTGCTCTGAGTTAATCACAAAGAATATGTTATTTTGTTTCTTTATTTTCCTGATGTTCTTAAAAATAATAGATAGCAGAGGAAAATGATACCAGAAAGAGGGGGCTTGATGAACTTAATTGGGGCAAGTTATGGAAACACATAAACCCCTTTGTCTATCTCTGTAAGTGCTTGGTGAATTTCAGACTATGGACTTCTTTGTGATTGTACTTACAGGTAAGGTAATTTGTATTAATTCAGTTAGAATTAGTAAAAAATTAGATCAAAGAATAGCAGAATAACCAGCAGAGTCCATCTAGAGTTTGCTCAAATCTGTTTATATTTATAGGCTAAAAGATTTCCACCAAGCACTTAATTTACTTTTCTAACCATATGTCCAGGTTCACAAAATGAATTCCAAGCTGCATTTTTTCCCAGTCTGGAGGTGTTTGCTTTCCAGGTTTGTTTTCTGATCTCTTGATAGACACTGTCTTTTACTTTGCTTTTACTCATGAGTGAACTGCAGCCTTGCCCTTTTTGTATCTTCCTTTTGTTTTTCTATTTTTGATTCTCTTCCATTTTTATTGCTATCATCTGTTTTGAAAAATATGTTGCAAAATTTTAAATTAATGATAATTTTATTTTTATATTTATGATTTGTATTTTTCTTCAGTCTCTACTCTTTGTTTTAAAATAAGATGGCTGATATAACACAAAATAAATTTAATTAAATATTATAACTGCACAACATTCCCTTGTAGTTGGTCCTTGGTAAAGAAGGAATCATTCTTTAAAAAAATTATTAGATTACCAGTATCCAGAATATTTCTGAAGGATGGATCTAAATTTTTCAATTTCATAATAATGATGCTACTGATTAGTATATAATTGCTTTTGCAAATTAAAACATTTTGAAACATAAATTCAATCCTATTTGTTCAAGTAATCTTTTTATTTAAGATATGAACAAAAATCTAATTTACCCAGTGTGGTTAATTCAATATTACATTGCTAAGTCATATAATATTTCTCTAAATTTTGACAGTGTCCAAGAGGAGTGACAAACTTCATGTTACATGTAAGAGTACAATTTGCCTTTTATTAATAACTGTGGTGAGTTTTGCATGGCATAATATTTGAAACCATTTCCTAATACATAGATTAATAATTGAATAGATTAAGCAGTGTCAGATTTAAAGTCTTGTGTTTTGGCAAACACCCTGAGGAAGATAGATATATGCTAGACTACACCATTCCTTTATTTCTTTGGGAAGAATCAGGATTGGGGATATCAAACCTGAACCCCTTTTGCAAAGGAGGATACTAAATACATTTGACATTACTAAAATAGTATTATTTGAAAAAATACTGAGTTCCTGAACCTTTTGGGTTTGTAGTACTAAGGCTGTCATGCAATGACCTTTGGGGTTGGTTAGATACAAAGTTGTAAGATAGGTCTCTTACCAGAATAATATAAACTAGCATTGAAGAAAGGTTGCTAAATTCCTAAAAAGAGGATGAACCTGTCTTGAAGTATTCAGTTAAAAACAATGCATTTGTCAAATCAACCTCAGGTGATGACATATACATTTTGTTTTTTTCTCCAAACAGCTTTTTAGAGAATTTAAGGCAGTGAAAATCACTGGTATTATGAAGCCTGGTCTAGCTTTGTGAGTGAGTCATTCCCCCTGCCCCCCACCATTCCACATATAAATACTGGGAAGCTTGGCATAAAGAATGCAGCCTGGGGCATACCCCATAAAACTTACAATGCAATTAAATGAACAATTTCTACTGGAAATAAAATGGGCATGTTGAGTAGAATATGAATTAAACTGAGCAAGAACAGAGTCAGACAACCTTTCGTAGTACTCCAGGCTCTTGGAGAGAACCCCCAGGGTCATCAGTACCAAATGCAGCTGACAGGTCAAGGCCAATCAGTAAAGAAAGATAACTGCAGTTTGCTATGAAAAGCAGGTCATACCAAATTTTGATTAATGTAGTCTCAATGCTGTGGTGTCCACTCGACTGGGTTAGCAAAATAAAGACAGATAGCAGTGGATTAATTCTAACACTTCTTTATTATACTGCAGCCGTTACAGGCTTCTCTGCTGCTGCATTCACTAACACGAGGTTTTCTCCAATTTATGATCCTCGGTCCCCATTGCCTCCTGGCCTGAATTCTGTGGAATTGACTCAGTTACAAGGGACTGCCCTGTGGACTATTTGCAAGACTACCAAAATGACCTCAAAATAACTTTAGAAAATGGCAAACCCATCACATTCTTAACATTATGATTAGTTGGTGTTGGCAGTGTTTACCCTGTGGAGCATATATGGCGAAAAGGTGTCAACTTCAATGACTGTGAAAAAATAGGGGGAACTAGTTTGTTGTTTACTGACATGTTTCATTACACAAAACAAAGACTCAAAACGTTTGGTTACAGGAGGAACTTTGTGAGTGTTACTTACCAAGGCAGGAATATGAGAATTTTTTTTTTTTCTTCCAAGATAAAATTAGTTTTGAAATAAGTCTCGGCAAAACACGAAATATTTCTATCAGTGAAGAATGAAATTCACTAGTAAATATGAAACGACTTGAAGAGATTTAAAACACCTTTTAGAAAAAATTTGTTCTAGGTGGATTCCTTCCATTTCTTTCCAGTATTTTGTTTGATTGTTTTATTTTTTCATTTGGTAGATAAGTATTTGTGCCATACCAGTTTGAATATATGTTATAATTGTGTTTATTAACCCAAATCCATCCGTGCATAGTCTTCCAAGTCAATCTGTTAGAACTGATTGTGTCATTTTAGGCAGCAGCACTGCCGTGACGTCAGTGATTACCCTGGAAACACGAGTGCAGTCTGTGTCTGCACTCTGCTCGGCACTGGGGGTGGGAGCTGCCTTTTGCCTGCTCTTCAGCTGCATGGAGGTGCAGTGCTTAAAGCAGGCTGCAGGCTGGCCTAGCAGTGCTGCTGGAGTGCACTCAGAGCAGAATCTGACCAATGCAGATCATAATGAAGGTGTAGACAAGGCTCTGCATTTCCCTGTTAGGTAGACAAAAATGTCCTTATACAATTACACAGGAGGTGACTTTTTCAGAGTAAGAGTTAGAATGCTTCTTTTCCTACATAGCTAACAGTGTAAGTTAATGTGTGATAGTTTTTTTGTGGTTGTTGGTAGGAAAGAGCTGTATATCAGCTAGCTATTTTACTGAACTGACTGTAGAATTCTAACATCTATAGGACTCTTCTTCAAAATGTACATTCTCTTCTCTCTGGTCCTATGGAAGATTGTAAAATGAATATGTGTAACTTTATGACCTATACCATTTAATGGTGCCATGGCCGGAATAGCAGGGTTCTCTTCATGTGACTCCCATTACTGATACTGAAATCTTGCCAGTGACTTTTGATTTGATTAACAGCTGCACCTGTTAATATAGTAGAGAAAGCTTTATTTTCTGTCCCATAGTATTTTCTTTTTAGGAAAGACTTTCTTACATTATGGAAGTATTTCTTCTATTCAGACCATAGCTGAGAGATTTGCCATAAAGATGATATATTTATGATTTATCAATGCTCTCTTATTGGTACTAGGTGACCATTTATCGGTTTCTTTGTCCAGCCTGTAAATAAATGTAAATTTCATAGACAGTTTGGAACAGTTGCCTGAAATTATTTTGGCTTTTTCTGAGGCTGAGTGGTAAATGACTGGCTTGTGGTCCCTACTTTGACCTTTGCATGGGCCTGGATGTGTGAGTTCATGTCACAGTGCATGCGTCAGGTCAGGCCACAGCAGCTGGTCTGGAAGAATTGGAGCAGAACATGGCAGTGAAGTCGACTGCAATGTCAGAACCACTGCAGTCAGAGAATGGAAACCAGGGCCCTGCCTCTTAGGGCATCTGTATCCAGCCAGCAGACAATGAAAGCAGCAGGCTCTAATGAGAAAAGGGAAGCCAGTGAAGGAGACAGTCTCTGTGAAATTTATTAGCTGGTGCAATAAAGCTGTTTCTTTGGGAGTGAACCTGAAGTGGCCTCTGAGTTAATTTGGGGTGAAAAGCCCAGTAAGGGAGGCAGTTTATTGGGGTTCATCCTCTTCATAACCCAAGATATTGACCCCTACGGTCTCCCAGCCAGCAGCAAAAATATCAGACTCTCCCATTTGTGCACAGTACCGTTTATTTTCATGTAATAAAAACACCCCCTGAGTCTGTTAACTATTATCCATTTCCCTTTGCAGGATGTATCGTACCAGCCATCATTGAGAATATTGCTTTCAGACTCATTTTAGTTTATAGCCCCAAATATTTCTTGTTTGCTTTGAGTAATTGTTTTCTGTTAAAAATTGGGTAGCTGGCTTGTTAATTAGTAAGATATAAACCAGATACATCACTACATTTTTAAAGCTATGGTGCCAGCTAGCGGTGAGAGATGATAGACAGTGTCTCAAATGTGACATTTATCTAATTGTATGGTGTATTTTTATTTGCATCATGATAACGTGACATTAAGTTTTATTTGTCAGTTATCAGTACTTTGTGACCAAAGAAATGTAAAATGAAATGAGCCACTGCTATAATTGTACAGTTGGATTTAGTAGGGTATTGTTTATTTAAAACCTTCCTGCCATTATTGATGGAGTAATTGTATCATTCATCAGACCATTTGCCAGTGAAGCCTTTTAATCCTTAGTTTTTCACATGTGAACATCACTTCCTATGCATTATGAACATATTAGGTGCTCTTTTACTTTGCTGGAAATCTGAAATTCTTAAAAAATGCAGTAGACTTCAGTTGTGAGCAGCAGAAAGATGCTTAGAAGGTTTCTGCAATTGATTCACTTGTGCAAATTAAGGAAAGGTTTATTATGTCCAATGCAGGGCAAAACTCTTAATTGATTCTATTTATTTAGCTGATATACCCTAGTGAGATGAAAAAAAAAGTCCTGTATTTTATTAATATGAGAGGAAATTTCAAACAATTCATTATTTATTATGCACTGTCTGTATTCATGTAAGCTCACAACAGAAAAGAAAAATAAGCAACCCCTAAAAACATTTGTAAAGAAATGTAAAAAATAACTTATTTTTCTTTCTAACAAGGAGTCATTGACAGGTCATCTTTTCCAGTTTAATTAAGCAATAACCAATCTCAGTGAGGTTGTGGAAGGGTCTTGAATACTAATAAATAAAACTAGAAGATGAAGCATTTCTTTCATTAAAAAGTAGGAGCTGTTTATAACTCTATTACTTACTGTTAAAATCAATTATTATTACTAATACTCTTCAAGTAATTTATACCTGAAGGCACACTGAAGGTTGTAAAGCAGAACTTTTCTTTTTAAATGTCAGACATAGCCACGAAGGTCAGCTCTTGTGAATAAGGACACCTCAGATGAACACCCTTTTAATAATATTTGTGAAGCTGGATCTCCTGTTAGTGACAGCTGCTGGCAGCAAGCAGAGCTGTCACAGTCTTACTTCTGCTCTAATACATGTGACTACACTGGGATACAGGGATGTTTCTAATCCAAGGGAATGAAGAAAACTGAATGATTTTTGTATGAGACTGAATGAACCAAGTTAGACACAGAAGCAATTTATTTAAAAGAGGTGCCTAAAATATTAACTTGAAATATACTGTCATGGTTACATCGTATATTTCCCTCTGGTCCCATTTCCTTTCCAGTGTGTTTGCGACAGGTGTGTGCTTCCTCCTTTTTCTCCTCTGCTGTTGCAACACAGTTGCTTTAATTTAATACTACAGGGAATATTTCAGTGGAAAAAGCCTATATCCCTTACAATATTAAAATACAAGTATGAATCTTCACTGAATTCTTAACTGTGGGTTTTATAATATGTGTTTAATGCTGTTGCCTAATTAATTACTTAAATTGTTTGATTTTTTCTGCAAATGGATAGTCTTTTAACATTTATATAATTTTGGATTCAATAAATAAGGTTTTAGTTTTTTAAAGAACGTATCGTGTGTTGCCCAGTTGCAATAGTCATAGAAGAGTAGGTACACACTTTGAATTTGAGAGCAACAAATGGCATTCTACAGGCTAATTTTTCTCTTTTTGTGCTTTAAATTAAACAAGTGTCTATAAACATAGTATGAGTGTGTAACTAATCCACCATATTTCATTTATTTTATCATAACTCCACTGTAATTAAAAAAAAGAAGTTGCTCATTCAGACTAATGCCTAAATGTTACCAGCACTGAGATTAAATTGCCAAGGCATTTGACTTCCAAACAAAATAATGTGGATTTCAGTGACATAAATATAAGGACCAATATTTATTATGTTGATACATCCATTTGGATTGACAGTGGTATCATGGTATTAGACACCAAATGTATTTCTTGTCCTAAACTAATAATTAATATGCAAGACAAAAGTTATACAAAAAAGATTATTTTAAACACAATTTTAAGGGTATTTTGAAGTTTATTTTTCACAATATTACTGGATGAGATATAAATGTAGCAGTTTGTGTTCTTTATTTTTCTAGAACATGTCTTGTTAACACAGCACTGAAATAATATACATTTAGTGGATTCTAAAGTGGATGCATCTCATGTATGTGAGATACATTATGCATGTGCATCTCATAAAACTTTTTGAAATTTTTGTATTTAAAAATCTGTATGATGCATTAATTTCAGTGGACTTAGAAAAGTCCAGAGTTTAAGCATGAAACTTAATTAAAAAAACAAAACAAAACAAAACAACAAGCTTTAAAAAATCCCTGTCTAAATTGAGCTGTCAAATAATTCCTTTAAATCCACTGATGTTGTGTTGGAGTTGTTGGAGTAGAATGTGACACCATGGCTGATGAAGTGGGAAAAATGCGTCACAATAATTTTGAAATCAAGAGGAATGTGTTTCAAAATCCCTTTGGCAATAAAAACCACAAACAGGAAAAACCACGCAAACCCCAAAGAAACAAACAAAAACCCCACAAAAACAACCAAGCAAACAGCTGCTTTATTATTTACAAAGAGCTCCCCCATTTGCGTACCTGAGGGCGCCGTTTGTGCCTTCCCCTTGGAATGCTGTCACCGGAGCCCTCCACAGAGCTCTGTGTCAGAAGATGGAGTGCCCGGTATGGGAGTTGGCCACATGTGTCAGGAAACTGCTACAGATGGTTCAATTCATTAGCTGCCAGAACTCCTAGCAAACATCATGTGAGAGTATGGGGACCTCACTTGGACTAAATGTTAAGCTTGCCTCCTGTTCAGTGTCATTACATTTTCTGCAAAATATGATCCTTAACCATTTCTGTTAGAGACTGGATACTCTGGGATGTAACCAGTCTGCAACTCTGTTTTGTTCAATTTGAAAATGTAAAATAATGAAATTAATACTGGTTCCACCACCCAAACAGTGTCTCAAGTGTAGCTCACTGTATCTGTTAAATGTTGTCAATATCTATTAGTACACCTCCATAATGATATCAACAACTGGGAAGCAGTGAGTTCCAATGTAGTATACACTTGTATTATTTGCAATACCTTTTTTAGTATCGTGTCTGTATTGTGATGTGTGCTGCCACTTGTGCAGAATTTCTCAGCGTTCTTCTTGTTGCTGGCTATTTCTAGTAAAGTTGTTCCACGTCTGTGCTGTAGCGGAGCAATCACAGCAGGTGTTCCACAGTCAGCTTTGCGGCAGAGCCAGCAGAGGGAGCAGACACATCGGTGTTTTATGGTACTGACAGATTTTGGCCATTTTTCCCTATTGTTTTTGCAAATGCCTGTATTTTCATATATGCGGTCATTATATATGAGAATGTGGGCAAATGTCTGTGCGCTGGAAGTTCAGCAACTGTGGGGAAAAGCTAAGCTGTCAAGTGTTTTCTGATTACAAAATTATCTTTGATTTTGCAAGATTTGCATATATCATTTTGTGTACTGAGAGTAATTATTTGTGCTGAGTTTTTTTGTACCGTTGAAAGAAGAGACTTTCCCTTAAAAAAACCCTTCAGTTATACCTCAGACCATGCTGCCTTTAGAAAAACCACAGCATAAATTTAAGTACAGGTTAAAATGACTTCACACACTTGCAAGGTCAAGCCCTTAATAAATCACTATACACATTGTGTGCAGTTCACCTGCATGAGGCAGGCTTGAAAAGGCTGTTCTGGTCATAGCTGATATTTGGAGATACATTCTGGGTGTATGCAAACAGACTTCTTGCTCAGTTACATCTAAATGCCAAAACTGGGTACAAATCATTCTCCTGTTCGTGGTCATTGTACCTTAGGCCTGCTCCCAAAGTTGGCAGGAATTTACATGAAGAGGTGTCAGGGTAGAAAAGTGGGGGTCTTTATACAATCTTATGTGTGTTTAAACAATACAGTGAATAAGTATTACTTTGTAAATGATGTTGTTTGCATCATGATTTAAACTTTGTTTAAATACTTTTTTTGGTGATAGCATTATTGCACTCTGTGCTTGGTTCAGCCAGGCGGGGTTGATTATCATTAAGTGTTATTTATTTCTATTTTATTAAGCCTCCTTTTACATTCATGTTACAGGTTAATTTATACTTTTATTTCATGCACTACTTGGCTTTACTGATTAATATGCCCCATGGCATTCAATAAAGCCAGGCAGTGGAGGAAATAAGAGTGGTATTAATTTCTAACATTGCTATAAATTTGCCTTAATAAAACTAGCTCAATAACACTGCGGTAGTAGTACAATGGATGCTTCCAAATTGTTAGCAAAGACACAACTGAAAGAACAACACATTTTTTCCCAGAATTTAAGAATGCTATGCTGTCTTTTTACTCGTGTTCAAATTAGCTACCTGTTATAATACTGAGTGCTCTTACATTGCGTTCTAAAACACAGTATATATTTTTCAAAAAGAATTATTATTTTACTTAATCAATTCAATTGTAAGCAAATAAATCTTCTGGATCCTTTCAAATGCCTTTTGGATTTTCATGATCACTGTTACTTAACAGACATTTCAAAATATCAAGAAAAAAAGAGACAATTCTGGACTATAAGGGCAAATAGAAAACAAGAAAAATTAGAAAAGTGGGTTTTCTTTTTAGTAGTTAAACAACTACTATTTATTTATATTTTCCAGTGTTTTTCCATTGATTTATTTACATGTTGAATTATAGTAGAGGAAAATTCTCAAGAAAGAAACATAGGATTGGCGAATATTAGTTTTAGGTGCACAAACTACTCATTATAGTGGAAATATTTTGGCTGTATTTTCTTCATTAACTATTAACTACGATAGCTGTGTTTTTTCAGGTCTAGATTGTGAAATCTGTGTAGCATAAAATCCTTAAGTAAGCTCTGCCATGTAACGTTTAGTTGTGACACTTTTTTTACTCATGCCTGCATTCCTTTATTACTCAAACTCACATTGACTTAACTGAAAATTTTGCGCAGAAAAAGGGGTTTGGATAGAGCTGTTATTTGGCCTCAGTACACAATGAAAGCATGATAAAGCAAGTTAGCCCAGAAAAATCTGAACAAAACCACAGCCCAAAAGAATTCCCAAATCGTCTGAGCTTGATCCTAGAAGCTTCATGGAGAAGCTCGTTTCTGAAGTCATTGGGATGTGAGCCTTCTCTTCACTTTACTGGGTCAGACCTTAATAAATCACTCAACACATTTTGCAGAGATCACCTATGGGGTGAAAGGCAGCAAATGTTTAAAAGGATTAATATAAACATTATATATCAAACAGAACTTATTTTTACATTCAGGCAGCTATGAAAATAATAGTCATTTTGATAAGTGTATTGGTTAGTTAAAATCAGATGGACACCACACTGACTGCTATAATTTGATTTTACTAAATAATATGAATTTACATAATGCATAGTCTAAGAATCTACCAATGTAGATTCAAATTAAATTTTTAGGCTTTATGTAATGATCTTTGCTTAATATGTTTTTGTAAATAGTAGCAAAACCTGTAAAATTGTCTTACTTACTATAAAACTCACATATATCCAGACATAGCATTTAATTAGGTCATACAATGCTGCTATAGTTTAACTATGTCAAATAATTTTGTTTAAGTGTTCTATAACCTTGTAATCATAGAGACACTGAAGTTAGAAATGGAAATGCTGTCCTCACATGTGCCAGGCACAGCCAGGTCTGTTCTGTGTCTTGCACACACAGTGTGAGATATTTTGTCTGGGCAAACTTCTTGTGGAGTTCCATTTTATCAACTGTTTTCTCAGAAAAATGTTTCGTTTTTAATGGAAAACTAAATTTCTTCCTTTATCTAATTTTTAAACAAGGTATTGGCCAACAGTAGGAGTAATGACATTCACAGGCATATTTGATTCTATGTTTTAAGGGAGGATCTAATCTGTAATACTTTGGGGAAAATTTGCCAACTGCTGTGCCAAGCTGGATACCTTACTCTAGAACTGTACTTCATGGAAGCTCCTGTATATACCCCTGGAGTGGTAGAAAATTGGATTAGATAAATACACCATTGATTATATTGTTTGTCAGTTTAGTTTGCCAGAAATGATGAAAATCTGTACTATGTATCTGATCTGTGCAGCTCATGAGTGCTTTCTGTCTTTCATTGACAAGAGCAGGAGTTTGGGCTGCTCATTTGCCCTTTGGGGTGTATCTGAAAGAGACTGAGAACGTTTTCTTTCTGCTGCACACATAAGCAGCAGATAAGATTATTAAAGGAAAATTCACAGGAGTAATTTTTCATGTTTAACTCCCTAATGCAAAACTACAGGTATGTTTTCTTCTTAGATCACCACAGCCAAGTAGAATAAGCTGCAGTGTTTACAAAACAGAAAAGTGTGTGTTTGGGCTGAGAGCATAAATATGTGCAGGTAAATGTGAGCAGGTCTCTTCAGTGTTACCATTGTGGGGTCTGGGAGTGGGATGGATGAGAATGTCAGCCTGAATGCTGCAGGTAAAGCAGAAATGGTTAAAGTGATGTCGTTTTTTTTGCTGGTTTTTAAAAGAGCAGTCCATTATAAAGAGATGTCTAAGAAGAAGGGTGAATCCTCCTCTCCATCTCTTGCACTGTATTTACCTTCATGCAGATGTTGAAACAGTAATATTAATTTCTTTTTTGATTTTTCTTTTTCTGTTATCAGTAGGGGTAAACTAATATTTTGATTTCTTTTGCTCTTTTTGTTTTATTTTGTTGTGTGTTGCATTTTCCCCCCTACCCATACATCACACCTGTACTTCTATAGAACACAGACAATTCTGTACTTCTGTGGAAGGAAGTATGTACTGATTTTCTGTTCTGCCCCTTCATAAAATGCTTCTACTCTTTCAATGTATTTTTATGGAATTAAAAGGTTTTGCCTTTATTTATTGGCAGGTGATAAGTATTATTTATTTTTACACCTTCTTTACAGCACAGTCTTGGGAGAGAAACTGTTCTCTAAAAATTGTTATTAAGTTTTACATTTCTGGCCATGCGTTTAAGTGACATTTGTTTCAGAGGGAATAGATCTCTCCTCAGATAACGTTTTCTGGGAACTAGAACCAAAAATCTAAAACCGATATAGCCAAATCCTTGCCTGTGTCTCTGAGAAGACCATAAGAAACAGCCAAACATGATTGTAATTAGGATCACTGAAAGATATTCTGGACGTCTGAGGCAAAAACGAATGTAGCAACACATAATAATAGGTACAGTCCATTCGGTATGAAACGTTAGCATTGAGCTGATCTAGTGCTGATGCTCATGAGGATCGAACGGTGCATTTATTTAGGCCTTCTCCCATGCAGCAAATTGTACACGGCCCCCGAAGTGCCTGGCGATCCGTGCCTTGGATCGGCGCCTTGGACCGGCGCTTTGGATCGGTGCCTTGGATCGGCGCTTTGGATCGGAGCCTTGGACCGGCGCCTTGGACGCCGGCCTGGGAGCGGTTCCTGGCGGGATCCCGCTCCCGGCACGCTCCGGGGCCCGGCCCTCCGTACCGCTGCCGCCAGGTGGCGCCGCCCCCGCCCCGTCCCGCCCTTCTCTCGGGCGTCTCCCGGCGTCTCCCGGCGCGGTGCGGACATGTTCCCAGCGGGATGGCTCGGACAGGGGATTCGGCCGAGGCTCCGTGTCGGGCTCTCGGGCTGCGAGGAGGCCAGGGCTCTGTGCAGGGCTGGGGGTCCTGGGCTGGAGATGGACAAGAATCTGTACTGGGCTGATGGTCCCAGGCTGGTGGGGGCAGGAGGCAGAGGCCGTTCTAAGGCTGGGGGTCCTGGTCGGGTCCCGGGCCGGGTGCGGTGTCAGGGGTCCCATGCAGGAGGGGCTACTGGGAGTAGCGCAGAAGGTGCACAAAAGGTAACAGCCATCAATGAACATCAATTCCAGACGCCTCTGCTTGCATAAGAAGCCAAATAATGAGCAATGTGGGACTGATGAATATTGAACCAAGGAATTTCTGTGTGTTTTTACTGTACAAAATATGTGAAAAATCTAGCAAAATTCATGTGTCATGGAATGATTTTCTCTGCATAGGTCGAGACATGTGTGAATGAAACGATTTCTGTTGCATATTCTGGCCAGAACAAAATCCTGGCCAGAATAAAGTAATGCCTTGATTCTCTAACACTAGAAATGTTTTTGAGAGTTTTTTTTGGTTTTGCTGCAGTTTCAGTGACAAGCACACATTCCACAGCTCCAGCAGTTCCCAGCTGTTTTTCTGCTTCTGCAGAGTGGGGTCCAGGCCAGGAAGAGACAGGCAATAGGAAAACCACCTGCCTGGCCCTGGCTGCTGCGTCCCCCGCACTGGAGCCATGCCAGAGGTGTCTGTTCCTGCTCCCCCTGCTCCAGCCCCACCAGCTGGGCTGGCCTGGCAGCCCTGGCCGCCTCCTGGCCACAGAGAGAGAGGGGAACCAGCCACCCCGGACCTCGCCAGGGGCTGCATGCCCCATGTCCAGTTTGGGGATGGACTCTTTAAGTGGGATGGGATTTGCAGGGGATGATGTCCCGGATCTGTCTGGACAGCCGGGATTAAGGTGGCCGGACAGAGCTAATCGTGTTAACAAGCATCTGCTGCTGGTCTGGTCCCTGGGAGGTCAGTGAGCCTTGGTGTCTCCTGGCTGGAGCCCTGCTCACCCAGGCTCGTGTGCTGCTCCTGCAGACAGGGTGAAGCAAGGCCCTGCTGTGGGCAGTTGATCTTCCTGAGGCCACGAACACCAGAGCAGGACAATGGCACTGAGGGCAGCCTGCTGGTCCCACTGTGCCCCAGCAGGAGCTGGAAGGGGTCGGCCTGGGGCATGAAGGAGCAGAGGGGACCCCAGGAACACCATCAGGGAGAGGTGGCCCTTTTGCCCTCTCTGCCCCGGCTGTGCTGGCTTACACTTATCCCTCCAGTGTGAGGAGCCCTGTCAGAGCAGGGGGATGGGAGCTGCTCCCCTGGTCCCAGAGCACTGCCAGCAGGGTTGGGCATGCCTTGAGGGGCTGTGCAGGACTCGCCGTGGGGTGTTGGAATCTGAGAGCTGAGGATAGGGAGTAAACAGGTTGGTTTGGGGAGCAACAAAAAACGGTAAACCAGGAAAGGCAGGATAGAAGTGGCTGATCACATGTAGGTGGCTGATGGTCACTGCGTGGGTCTGGCCACATCCAACACCTGACAGCTGCACAGCCACTCCTGGTTCTCAAACTCTGTAACTGTTTCTGTGTGTGCTGGTGGCTGCGATGAGGCCCTGGCTTGGGAAACTTGTATATCCAGGTGTCCTCAGTGGGGATCCTGGGAATGTGAGGTACCTGCTGGACAGACAGCACGTCCAGGTGTAGCTGCTGCAGCTCTGGGTCCCTGCACAGCCCTGCCCACAGCCCTCACCAGAGCGAGGGTAGCAGGATGGGATGGGGTTGCCTGTGCCATGTGGGACCAGCTGCGTGCACATGTGGAGACACGTCTTCCACAGCTGTGTTCGCACATATCCCTGTGTGGGAACATACTCAGGCTCACTGCTGGACAGCCCCAGGGCCATGGTCCTGCTGCAGCTTCACTGGCCTCTCAGGGAAAGGACTTGGCAGGATGCACCCGTGGATGTGGGTGCCAGAGCCTGGGTGCGTGAGCCCTCGTGGGGCAGGTCCAGTATCCGCCCCCTCCCTGTCAGTCCCATGGGAACATGGTGCCAGCCCGGCATGAGCCCACGGCAGCAGGGACAGGGCCGTGTCTGTACAAACGTGTGGTTTATTAAGGCATTGTTTCAGACGTTGGCACTTGGGTTCAGGCTGCACCAGGTGGCCCCTGCGTGGCCGTGGGCAGCGCTGGCACATGCAGCTCCACGAGACACAATACAAAAGGTACAAACGAGTAAAAACAGGAATTGTAGTACAATGTGTAAAAATAAATAACTGGGGGCTCAGTGACCCCAGCCCAAAGCAGGGTGCATGTGTCTGATTTTCCTGTGGCGTGCAGGGTGACCCATCTGTGTCCCCATCCCAGATGTGCAGTGGAGCTGGGCTCCACTGAGGGAGCACAGGGCCAGGGGGCATGGGGCACCCCAGCATGGGACTGGGGGGCACTGGGTAGCCCTAGAGTGTCCCCACAGTGCCTGTGAGCAGGACAGGGAGGGGATGGGGGCACCCACCCCAAGAGCCTCTGTGGGCTGTCCCTGTGCCAAGGCAGAACTGTCACCCCCTCCCAGGGCACATCAGGTTCCTGTGGGTCCCCGACAGAGTGGGAATGGCTCTGTGCTCCCTTGGTGCCCCTGTCACTGCCCCATGCCCAGAACAGCACCTGGGATCCACTGGCATGAACTGAGACCCCAGGGCACAAGAGGGATGAGGGACTGACTGTGACAGATGGAGCTGCAGCCACAGTTGGTTCTTCATGGGAAATGGGGGGTATGGGCTTAAGTGATGCATTTGTCTGCTGTGACACCACCTTTGGGGCTGGGGCTGGAGAAAGTGTGGTAGGAAGGAGCTTCCCCCTGGCTCTGCTCAGGCATGGGATGTCCTCCCTGATCCCCAAACACGCTCATGACCAGACTGGGCATTCTGGGCTGCTGTGTGCAGCCCCCCAGGCTGTTCCAGCACTCACTCTGCACCCATGGCCATGTGGGAATGACAGCCTCTGGGAGCACCAGGGCTACAGTGGCAGAACCCAGGCCACACTCCCAGAGCCTGTGATGCACGGCTGCTCCCTGTGAGCAGCTGTGGGCTCAGGAGGAGCTCTGCTGGGGACTAAGCGTGGCGTGAGTGTGACGCTGCCTGTGTGACTGGCTGTGCACAGTGCAGGAGGAGATGGGGACCGGCCCCATTGCAGGGGCTCCGTCCGGGCTCACAACATGCATAATGGAGGTGCAGAGCAGCCCTGCACAGGGGGCTGGGACCGAGGCAGGGGCTTCTGGCACCTTGACCATGTTCTGGAGGTGGCCTAGACAGTCCTGGGGAGCAGTCATGCGACAGGGCCCCAGGGAAGGCCAGATCCCCACTGTGGCTGTAGGAGAATGTGCTGGATGATGTGGCTTTTTGGGGTACCACCTCAAAAACTCGCCTGGGCCTGAGGTGGGTGTGGGTCACAGCAGCCATGATCACTGCTGCTGAGGCTGGGCTGTCCCTGTCAGCAATTACAAGCTTTGCCAGCCCCACTGTGCTGCCTGTGTCTGGGCACTGTCCCTGCCTGGCACCCCTGCCCAGAGAGGTACCTGGTCCCAGGAATGGGGCTCCCATGCTGAGCATGGCAGGCGCCTCCCTCCCAGGACCACAGGAACCATCCTGAAGCTCTGGGCAGGAGATTCCCTGGATGTGTCACCTGCAGCAGCAGGTAGTGAAAGGGCTGGAGATCTCAAAGGCTCTCCTGTCCCCACCCAGCCACGGACAGACAGCAAGATGTGGGCATTGCTGCCTTCTGCTGCAGCCAGCCCGGTAAGTGTCCCCTCCCGGCCAGGGGGCAGGTTCATTTCCGCAGGCAGCATCTGTGCCCTGGGGCATTGTGCCCTGCCCTGAGACACCACCCCCAGCAATAGGGCATCATCCCCCTGCCCTGGGAGCTCCTAGGGTCCCTAGGGAAGGCTCAGGATCCTCCTGCACCCAGGCTGCTGCATGGCCCTCAGGGCTGGGTAGGGCAGGGTCTGGGCCTGCAGCCCCTGGCCCAGCACCCCTCAGCTCCCAGCCACTCCCAGAGCACCAAGTACCGTGAAGCACCATCCTGTCCAGCGCCGATCTGAGCCACCGCAAGCAGCACATGGACCATCACCCCGGGGTGCCAGCACTGGGGTCAGCAGTCCATAGGGCACCAGCCAACACAGGGTCTGCCAGGCTGTGGGGCGGGACAGGGGCCACAGCCCTCAAGGGCACCCGCAGTCCCTGGAGGCCCAGGCTCGGCACAGTGCTGGGAGCAGGATCAGCACCCATTTTAGTAGCCCTGGGCTGGGTCCCGCTCCAGCCCCATGGCTGTGGGCTGGGGCAGAGGAGTCCAGGGGCCTAGCTCTAAATCCTGAGCTCAGCCTCCTCAGGGGGCTCCAGCGAGTGCTCAGCGCTGATGGTGGAGGTGGACGGCCCCTGGGAGATGCCGAAGGGCGAGACCACAGGGGAGCGGGCGGCCAGCGGGGACAGTGATGGGGAGAAGCTGGGCGACATGGCGGAGGACGAAATGGAACCCTCGTGGCTGATGGGCGAGCGGCGCAGGGAGGATGGGTGTGGGAAGGTCCTGCCTGGTGGTGGCTTGGGGGGCACAGACTTGGCACCTGGATGGGCCACCGAGGTGATGAGGGGTGGGGGGTCGATGCGGGGCTTGGGCTCTGCCTTGGGCTTGGCTGGGAAGGGCTTGCGCAGGGAACTCTCATCCTTGAGGCGGGCGATCTCCGTGAAGACACTGGCCAGGGGCTGGAACTGGGGACACCAGTTCAGCAGGTAATCCCAGTTGTAGCTGCCACGGAGCTCCTCATCGCTGGCCACAATGGCGGTGAGCGAGCCCTCCACGGAAGGCTTGCCGTCCTCTGGGAAGGCGTAGTCCTGGGGCTGTGAGGAGACGCTGAGGCCGCAGCGGACACCCAGGAAGGCGCTGCCCCCTCCATCCTCACGGTACAGCTGCAGGGGTGGCCCCGGCAGCAGCAGCCCAGAGCCCTTCTTGCTCTTGAACCACTGGGCGCTCTCCAACGCAGCCGGCTCACAAGAGATGTCAGAGAGCTGGTCGGCATCCTGCTGGATGCCAGAGTCAGGGCCACGGGCAGCGATGTGCTCCTGCATGGAGGATGTGATGCTGGCCACGCGTGGGTACTCATTGATCATCCGTATCTCGTCGTCCTCAGCGGCTTCAGCAGAGCCACGGCCGCTGGAATGTGAGGGGTCCAGTGAGCCGCCCCGCGTGTAGGGCCCCGCCGGCTCCGTCCCGTACCCAGGCAGTGCCTGGTGGTAGATGTGCTCAGCCCCAGGCAGTGCTGGCTCCTCACAGCCCAGCTTCTGCAAGGACCCGCTCTGTGCACGGGCCAGTGACCCCTCCCCCTCTGCCTTCTTGTGATGCCGGCGCTGCCGGGAGCGCACCAGTGCCAGCACGATGGCCACGGCGGCCAGCACCACCACAACACCCAGCGAGGCGGCCACAGCCACCAGCAGTAGGTTGAGGTCGGGTGCCAGGCCAAAGGAGGTGTGTGTGACGTCAATGGTGACCTGCGCAGAGGCCACACGAGAAGCAGGCAGGGGGCTGCGTGCCTGCACCTCCAGGCTCATTTCCCGTGGCTCTCTCTTGGCGCGCCCAGCCCCAGCTTGGGGCTGGCTGTCCACACGCAGGTAGATGGAGCCTGTGGTCTGGTTGATGGCAAAGTATGGTGAAGGCTTTGCCAGGGTGTACAGCACTACACCATCGGCCCCCTCATCCTCATCTGTGGCCAGCACTCGCCCAATGGTCTGCCCTTTGCGCGCACCCTCAGGCACCTCGAAATTGAAGGAGGGGCTCAGGAAGATGGGATCATACTCGTCTTCCCCCGTCACCAGCACCCGCACAGTCACAGTGGCCGAGGCATTGCCAGCGTCGGTGGCCCGAACCAGGAGCTGGAAGGCTTTGGCTCGCTCATAGTCAAAGGTGAGGCGGGAGCGCAGCTCCCCAGAGCTCACATTGACAGCGAAGGCATCCCGGCCGTCCCCCATGGTGGGGTCCCCCACCGCCTGCTCCAGCACCACGTACCGCAGCTCCCCAAAGGCACCCGTGTCGGCATCAACAGCACGCAGTGTGGTGACCAGTGTGCCGGGGGGCAAGTTCTCCCGGATGCTGGCGCTCAGCACCTCCACTGGGAAGTATGGCTTGTTGTCGTTGATGTCCTTCACCTCAATGGCTAGGGGGACCAGCGCAAAGTGCCCGCCTGGTGTGTCCGTGGCCCGCACCACCAGTGTGTGCAGTGCCTGGGCCTCCCGATCCAGCGGCCGCACCAGGCTCAGGGCCCCTGTGCTCTCATGAAGCTGGAATAGCCCGTGCTGGTCACCTGAGCTGATGGTGTAGTGAACACGGCCACGCGGCCCTGAGTCGGCATCGTGGGCTGCCACACGCAGCAGCTCCGTGCCCGGCAGCGCGGCCTCGCTCACCGCTGCTCGGTACTCGGCCCGGGTGAACACGGGAGGGTTGTCATTGACGTCCTGCACGGTGATGAGCACGGGCACGGTGGTGCTGCGCTGCGGCAGGCCCCGGTCTGAGGCTGCCACGGTCAAGTTGTATACTGGTATGGCCTCGAAGTCCAGGGACTCCACAAGCACCAGGGCCCCCTGCGTGCGGAGCTGTCCCCCGGACCGGGCAACCCGGCTCTCCACCTGGAAGGCGTTGCCACTGTTCCCACTGACGATGGTGTAGTCAAAGCCAGCATTCTCCCGGGAGAGGTCGGCATCACCCGCCTCCAGCGTTAGCACAGTGGTGCCTGGGCGCAGGTCCTCGGGAACACTGGCATTGTAGCATGGCTCCTGGAAGCGGGGGCTATGGTCATTAACATCCAGAACCTGGAGCTGCACTGTGGCCCAGGAGGAGAGGCTGGGAGAGCCGTGGTCACGGGCCTCCACCACCAGGTCCAGGGTGGGCTGGCTGGCATTGAACTCCACCTGCCGGGTGGTGAAAAGGGTCCCTGTGGAGCACAAAGCCAGGGTCAGCATGGGAACCAGTGGGAGCTGGGAAGGGTATCAGATGGAGGAACATTCCATGGTCACCCTGCTGTGTCTGCCTCACCAACCACACCAGAAAGCGACCTCTTGAGGGTTTGAACAGGGCCAGCACAGGGGAAATCCCCTCCACAGGCACCCTTAGATTGACCCATGAGAGAGGCACACAGAGCACTAAGCCCACGCACCATTGCTGGGGTCGATGGCAACATCAGGGCTGGGTGCAGCCAGGTGGAAGGTGATGTCCCCATTGCTCCCTGAGTCGGGGTCGGTCGCGCTCACAGTGAGGATGACACTGCCAGCAGGTGTGTGCTCTGGCAACAGCACCTGGAAGAGGAGGAAACCCCAGTCAGCATCTGGTTCCCCCCTGCCCAGATCCCCAGCATTGCTGGGAGGGGGTCTGGGGCTGGCCAGGCAGCCAAAGCCAAAGTTGTCCAGCCTCTCACTGGTCAAGGAAACCACCGGCAAGAGGTCTGTGCTCCTAGACCCTTCAAGCATTCCTGAGGCTCCTCAGCCCCTTGCCTGGGCTCCAGCGCTGCAGCACACACTGCCCAAGCCAGCTTTCAACAGGGATCTGCCCAGGCCTTGCCACAAACATTTGTCTGGGCTGTGGCCCATTTCCCACCTCCACTGGCCTCCCCACTGTGCTCATCCATTTCTGCTGGACCCTCTGCACCCAGCTGTGCCCTTTGCAGGGGCTGGTCCCAGGGTCACTTGCCTGGTTTCAACTCCTTCTATGCCACAGTGACAGCATGAGGAATGCCAGGAGGTGGATGTGGGTCAGAAAGTGGGACCAGAAGGGGCTCAGACCCATTTTGTGCTTTGTAAGGGCAGGAGGGCCAGGCAGAAGCTGCAGAGGGCTTGCATGGGATGGCCCCTGCTGGCTGGCACACCTGGTGCACGTACCTGATAGAAAACCTGTGTGAAGGTGGGCACATTGTCGTTGACATCCTCCACAAGGACGGTGAGGTTGGCCTCAGTCTCGTGGCGCGTGTCAGAGGCACGCAGGGTCAGGGTGTAGCGGCTGCGCTGCTCGTGGTCCAGCGGCCCCGTCAGGGCAATGTGGCCACCATAGCGCAGCACCCCGAAGGTGTCTGCTGCATCCCCCTCCAGCAGCAGCGTGTAGGAGAGCACAGGGCCAGAGTCCACGTCGTTTCCAGTCAGCTGGGCTATCTGGGTCCCCAGCACGGTGTCTGTGGGGAGCAGACATGTGAGTGAGCAGACCCATCCCTGCCCAGCACACCTGGCTCACCTGGTGGGAAACCAGTTCAATCCAGACAGAGCCTGAGCACCAGGAAGAGGGGAAGATGCCATGGAAGAGGGAGATGCCGAGGGGAAGGCAAAGGTCTTGGGGGCTTGGCAGGGCAGGTGGAGGTTGGCATGGGCACAGGGCATACTGGCTGAGGACTGTGAGCAGGCAGGGCAGGTGTCTGCAGCCAGAGTCCTGGACATGGGGCAGAGGCCAGGGTTGAGTTGGTAATTCAGGTTGCTCCCTCAGGACACAGCAGCAGCACAGGGGTCATGCTGGAGAGCTCAGGGGGCTTCAGCGGGTCAGTGTGACCCAGACCCTGACAGAGACTGGCCTGGCCTCTCTGGGGGCTCCTCCCCACCCCACGGTGCCCATCGTACCCCAGCTCTGGCCCTCAGTGCTACGGCACTCACTCTCAGGGACACGGATCTCCCAGGGGACCGGGATGGTAGGGCTGTTGTCATTGATGTCCATCACCACCACGGTCAGCGTGGCCGAGCCCATGAGTGGTGGCGTTCCTCGGTCCATCGCTGTCACCACCAAGCTGTGGGCAGGCATGAGGGTCAGATGTGTGCCCACACATGTGAGGGAGCACCTCACCCGTGTACAGTTCCTGGGACATGCACTGCACACCTGCATTGCACCTGGGACACGAACTGCAGGTGTGCACAGGGCTGTAGCGTGTGCATGTGGTGGGGGAACTGCAGCAGCTCAGAGTCAGGGGTGATGGATCTGTGTAGCACATTCTCTGGAGATGTTTAAGAAAAGACCGGACGTGGCACTCAGTCCTCTAGTCTAGTTGACAAGATGATGATCAGTCACAGGTTGGACTCCATAATCTCAGATGTCTTTTCCAACCTCAATGATTCCATGATGTGGAGAGCAGGTGTGGGGCAGTAGATGTGGCACATGGAGAGGATGGTGGGGAAGGGCAAGCTTTTGCACACCTTAGGCATGTGTTGAAGTCTGGAAGGTGTGTGGGTGCAGGCAGAACACCTTGTGGGGTGCACGCAGGCGTCTGGGGCTCTCTGGCTGCTGGGGAACACCTGGAGCCTCTGGAATGGTGAGGGATGTGTGGGTGGAAAGAATACCCCAGACTCCCCCACCAGGGAAGACAGCAGAGGAACCCACAGCCATGGAGGCACATGTGGAGGGGGAGAACACAAACTGGGGGGGCTCACCTGAGCAAGGTGTGTGGGAAAGGGCAGGAGAAGACTCAGATTTATGGTGGGGTGTTTGCCAGCATTTCACATATGTGTGGCTAGAGTGGATGGACATGTCCAGAGCATGCACACATGGTGAGGGGCCCACAGGGCCTGTCTGGATGCAAAGGGACATCTGGGAGAGCTCAGGCTAGTGCAGGGGTCTGGAGCCATGTGGCAGGACACAAGGGTCCTGTGCTGGAGGTGTAAGAAACTGAGCAGATGCAGTGCAGATTAAGGAGGCAGGAAGGGGAATGGATGAACCTTGGGCCCTCTCACAATCTCCTCAGCTCTGTAGAGACCTGACTGAGCTGTGCGTGGGCTCATCTTGGCCATCTGGCTCCTGTGTCCTTCACTCCCACTGACCCTCAGCTGTGCTGCTTGATAGAGCCACTTCACAGCCAGGCTGGGACAGCTTTGGGGACACCAAGAACAGTGTTTCCCATGCCCCGGGGCAGTGCTCCACGATTCTGTTCCTGTCCTGGCATCCCCTAGCCTGGCGGCACTCACCGGGTCTGGGACCAGATTTCTCTGTCCAGGATGGCAGCAGTGGTAATGGTGCCAGTCTGAGGGTCAATGTGGTACAAGCCTGGCATTGGCAGGGACTGGTTGATGGCATAAGTCACCTGCCCGTTCGCTCCCTGGTCCAGGTCATCTGCTAGTACCTGCAAGGCCACATGAGATTCAGCTGTGGAGCCCCTGAGGCAGGACTTGTGTGCTGGTGCCAACCCCAGGCCCATGCAGCTCCCATCCCATAACTCCAGCCAGGCATCTCTTTTTGTGCCCTCACATACCTGGATGACAGGTGAGTCGTAGCTCTGTGACTCCCAGATGAACGCCACATAGTTCTGCAGCTGGAAGCGGGGTAGGTTGTCGTTCACATCCTGGAGGTTGAGGTTTATGGCCATAAAGCCAAAGGAAGTTGCAGTCTCTGCCTGGATCACCAGGCGCAGCCGGGGGCTGGCCTCGAAGTCCAGGCTGCTGGAGTCCTGCACTGAGATGGCACCTGGGAGGGGGGACGGCGGGAAGGGGGGAGTGATGTACCAGCACATCTGTCCGTCCGTCCATCCATCCATCCATCCATCCCTCCCTCCATCCATTCTCAGGTAGACAGGACAGACACACTGAGCTCTTCCAAGCCCTCCCCACACTGCCAGCTTCTCATCATTCTCAAGAGCTGCCCCGAGTGGTAACACCCACACCTTCCTGGGGACAGGCAGCTCCTGCTGACATTACAGCATGTGACAATCCTTCCATCTGGAGACTGCCCTGAAGGTGTGGAGCAGAAAGAGCTGTTACTGCCATGACATAGGCTCATCCAGCTCCAAGCCACAGACACCTCACTGCAGCTTTGAGTCCAGTCAGAGCCTTACAAAGTGCTCTGAGGACAGACACCCACAGCGACCAACGTGAGCCATGGGCAGCTAAGCTGCTGGAGCAACAAGGGGCTGCTGTTCCACCTGAGAAGGAGGAGGGCAGCCAGCAGGATGTACTAAACTAATTGACAACATTCCTATGGGCACATAGGGACACCTTCCATTATCCCAGGTTGTTCCAAGCCCTGTCCAACCTGGCCTTGGACTCTTCCAGGGATGGGGCAGCCACAGCTTCTCTGGACAGCCTGTGCCAGAGTCTCACCACCTTCACAGGTAAGAACGTCTTCCCAGAATCCCATCTAATCCTGCTCTCTGAGGTTTTGGGGAAAGGTCTAATTATGGGGGACCACAACTGCACTGGGAGCAGTGCTAACAGCCACTGGTCAGTGACAGGGCAGTGTCCACATTCCAATACTAACACCTCTCAACTAACTGGTACAGAGTGTGGATGGTGTTCCTGTGCCCTGGGGGCCCCAAGCATCTGAGCAGGCATGAGCAGAGCTCCCCAAGTGTTCCTGGAGCTGTACCTGAGCTGGGCTGGATCAGGAAGGTGTTCTTCTCATTGCCACTGACGATGCTGTAGGTGATGTGCCCCGAGGAGCCCCCCGTGTGCACAGCCTGGACACTTGCCACCTCAGTGCCTGTGAGAGCAAAAGGGTATGAAAGGACAGTGGAGCCTTGGAGCATGCGCCAAAGGGTTAGGGCAGCATGTCCTGTACCACAGGAGCACTGCTCTGCCCGAGGACACTGCTGACAGGGGACTGAAGATCTAAGGTCAATGCTGGGCTGGGAGCCTGGTGTCATGGTGCCTATCCATGGCTCCTCAGTAGTCTCACTGTGACCCTGGAGACCTTCCAGGAGCACTTGGACACCTGTGGCTGCCTACACTGATCTCAACATACTGAGGCCAGCCTACAGGGACACCAGCCTGGGCACCACTCAGACCCTGCAATTCCTTGGGTCTGCCCAAAGCATAACAGGACTTCCCCAGACTCCACAATGCTCTGTGGTCTCAGCTCCTCACAGCGTTGCTCCCACCTCCCCTTGTGCTCTATCCCATTCCATCACAGCACTTCCTGGTCACTGCCAGTGGGTACCTGGGGCGGCATTTTCAGCCAGGGCCACGTCACTGGTGCTGCGGGGAAAGCGCAGGCCCCGGTAGGGCTCCTCCTGCACATGGATCACCACCACCCCTGTGGAGGAGAGCGCCGGCTGCCCCAGGTCCATGGCCAGCACGAAGAGCGTCCGCTGGCGCTGGCTGAGCGAGCTGAGGGGCTGCAGCAGCTGGATGTCCCCCGTGTAGGAGTTGATTGCAAAGGCGGAGCTGGGGCTGGCAAAGCGGTACAGGATGGAGGCGTTGGCCCCCGTGTCCCTGTCCTCGGCCCTCATGGTGGCCACCACCTGCTTGAGCGGCGTGTGGTGGGACAGGTTGACGGTGAGTGGGCTGTGCAGGAAGGCGGGAACGTGGTCGTTGACGTCTCGCACCACAACGGTGACGCGCACGGCCGCGCTCTTGGGCTCCCACGGCGCCGAGTCCACCGCCTTGGCCAGGAAGCTGTAGGTGGGCTGGCGCTCCCGGTCCAGTGCCTGGGCGCTCCGGACGCGCCCACTCTGCGGCTCCACCTGGAACATGCCCAGCGACTCGTTGCCCAGGTAGTAGGAGACCTGCCCATTGGTGCCCTCATCTGGGTCTTCAGCCACCAGCTGCAGCACCAGGGCACCGACTGGCAAGTCCTCTGGCACCTCCACCACGTAGCTGGCCTGAGCAAAACTGGGTGCATTGTCATTGAGGTCCAACACCTGCACAGTCACCGACATGGTGGCACTGCGTGGCGGGGAGCCGTGGTCCTGCACCACCACAATGAGGCTGTAGGAAGCAATTTGCTCTCGGTCGAGGGCATGTGCAGTGGAAAGGACACCAGAGACAGGGTCTAGGCTGAAATCCTGCCCAGGGTCTCCACCTAAAAGAGAAGAGGTGGACTAACAACACAGCATGCCTGTAACTGGAATGAGAAAGGCCCTGGCTAGAGCATAAAGCCCACCATCATGGAGTCTGGTAGGGTGGGTAGAGTGAGCCCCAGTGGGAGCAAACCTCCTTGGGCCAGCTCCATATGAAGAACTGACTCTAACCACTCACAGGCCAATGCCGCTGCCATGGGGAGTCGCCAGACAGTCTGTGACAGGATACAGCAAAAATCTGACTTGGCAACCTGTGAATTAACAGGTCAGAGCAGCCAGGAGAGGTGTGGAACTGATCTAAGCCTGGGGAACTAGACACAAGCCTGGGGAATGAGCATTGCAGCCTGTCCAGATCTTATGGTGCTCTTTACTGGGGGCAGAGAGCTGAGAAATGGCAGCAATGCTGTGCTGGAGCAGGAGAGAACTGACATGGAATGGGACTGCTGCAGTTGATGTCCCCAGATCCAGCGAAGCCCAGGGAGAAGTCCTTGCTCAGTCCCACTCTCCCAATGCATCTCACCTGCCAACCGGTATTCCAAGCGTCCGTTCTCCCCAGCATCAGGATCAGTGGCCCGTAGGGTGTAGAGTGCCACACGACTCTGGTTCTCAGGAACCTCCACGGAGCAGGACTCGCTCTCCAGGTGGGGTGCATGGTCATTCTCATCCCCCACTGTGATCCACACCGTGGCCTTGGTGAGGCTGGGTGGCAGGCCGGCGTCCCGTGCGTAGACTGCAGGACACAGTGAGAGCACCAGAGGCTGCCTTGACTGGGAGCTACGGCCACAGCAGCTATCTACCAATGCCCAGGCACCCATAGGGGCAGCCAGGCATGAGAGCATTGCATTCCTGCAGCCCCAAACCACCCCACAGCCCTGCTGTGCCCCACAGCCCCTCCTCTCCTCCCATGGCCTGCCCCCTCTGCAACACTCCCCATCCCAGCAGAAGTCCCTGTCTAGCCCCACCGACCCACTGCATGCTGCCTCCCCTTACCTACCTGTCAGCACATGCTGCTCCTGCTCCTCCCGGTCCAGGGGACGTGTGGTGACAATGAGCCCCGTCTGTGGGTGGATGGAGAACGGCCCCCCAGAGAGACCCCCGTAAGACACCTGCCCATTGGCACCTGTGGGGACAAAGGTGGTCTGAAGGCAGCCTAGCAGCAGCCCTAGCGTCTCATTTGGCTTCCAGTCCTGCACCTTCCTGCTCCCAGCTCTCATCCAGGGGGTCACAGCCTGGGTGAGAGGGTGGGCTTGCTCCCTGATGGCAGAGGTGTGGGGGGGGGTCCCAGCTAACCCAGCTGGTGGGAGGCCAGGAGAACCCACAGAACAAAGGCCACAGGCCAGGGGACCAGAGGGAACCACAGTCCTTGTTCCATTCCCACCCTCTCCCAGGATTCAGCCCATCTCCCACCTCCAGGCCAGGTGCTGATCCTTCTCTTTGGTCAGCCAGGCTCTCCAGAGTCTCCAGATGGGAGCAGGGTGTGCCCAGACCTGGGGCTGCATCTCCAGACAGGCCCTGACTGAACTGGGCAGCTCACCCTTGCCAGCATCCTCACCCAGATCCCGGTCCGTGGCCAGCACCTGCAGCACTGGACTGCCAGCTGGCAGGTTCTCCATGATCCGGGCTTCATACTCAGGTTTCTCAAAGGCAGGAGCCTCATCATTGACGTCCAGCACCAGCACAGACAGCAGCTGTGTGGCAGAGAGGCGTGGGAAGCCATGGTCTGTGGCCACCACCGTCAGGTTGTGCTGCGCCACCTCCTCCCGGTTCAGGGCCCGCACGATGGAGAGCGCACCTGTGGGCACAGGAGTGGGACAAGCTGGCACCAGTGGCACTGGGGCTTATGCCTCGGGACTACTGTGTGGCTGCAGGCATTGGGCTGTGCCAGGACAGATGCGTCTCAGGAGACAGCAGCACCACATCAACCAGATGCTGTGCTTGGGATTCCCTGCACCCCCAGCCTCACTCCTCCAGGTGCCTATGCACTGTGCAACATTCTTGTGCACCCCTGCCCCCTCCTCAGCCTCCGTGTTCCCGGTATCCCTGCCACCACCCCTGCCCCCTCCTCAGCCTCCATGTTCCCGGTACCCCTGCCACCACCCCTGCCCCCTCCTCAGCCTCCGTGTTCCCGGTACCCCTGCCACCACCCCTGCCCCCTCCTCAGCCTCCGTGTTCCCGGTACCCCTGCCACCACCCCTGCACCTTCCGGGCCCTCACCAGTGCTGGGGTTGAGGTGGAAGCGGCCATCACTGTTCCCTGCTCGCAAGGAGTAGCTGACACGTCCGTTCTCTCCCAGATCGCTGTCCTGGGCCACCACGTGCAGGGCCACAAATCCTGTGGGCTGGTCCTCCATGACGCTGACGGTGGCCGGGGAGAGGAAGACAGGCACGTTGTCGTTCTCGTCGGTCACAAACACGCGGGCAGTGACGGCAGCCGAGCGGCGCTGGCTGACATTGCGGGCCTGGTCTGTGGCCTCCACCACCAGCAGGAAGGAGGCAGCAGCCTCCCTGTCGAGGCGCTGGCGCAGGGTCAGCTGCCCCGAGCGGCCATCGAGCTGGAAGGGGGCTCCGGGTGGCTCCAGGTGCAGCAAGGCATAGCGCACCTGACTGTTGGGGCCCACTCCATCCCCATCCAGCGCCTGGAAGGTGAAGATGGAGGAGCCAACCTGGGCATTCTCGGGCACCACAACAGTAATGGGGTCTTCGGGGAAGGTGGGTGCCTGGTCATTGCAGTCCTGCACGTGGATCTGGACCAGCACCAACCTGCTGGAGGGATAGCCGTGCTGCGTGTCCTCAGCACTCACCTGGAGCACGTGCCTTGCCCCAGCTTCGTAGTCCAGCTCACGGGCAGCATAAATCTCCCCTGTCATACTATCAACCACAAAGGTGCCATCCCCACCACCTCCTACCACCGTGTAGATCAGTTGTCCTCGTGCAGGGGCATCCAGGGGAGCCACTGAACCAATCACAGACCCTGGCTTGACCCCCTCGAGAGGATGCAGGGTCAACACGGTGGCATCAGGCCGTGGCAGCACACGGGAGGATGGCAACACCTGGGAAGAGAGGAAGGAGTGAGGGGCACGCACAAGGGTACTGTGTGCCAGGGCACAAGCTGGAACACAGGAGGGTCCCTCTGGTCCTCAGAATACACTTTTCCTGTGAGGGTGCCTGAGCCCTGGCACAAGTTGCCCAGAAGTGGTGGAGTCTCCAGCCTTGGAGACAGCCAAAAGTCACTGAGACAACCCCCATTTGAGCAGGGGACCGGAGAAGGTGACCTTCACAGGTGCCTTCCCTCAGCCACTCCTTGGCTCTGTGACTGGGTCCAATACTGCAAAGGCAACAGACAGCAGCAGAAACAATTCTGCAAATATAAGCAAGAGTGAGTAAGAAGAGAGGACATGCTCATCCTGATGGGAGGCACAGAAAGAGAACCCAGTATAACCCCAAGATAAATAAATACTATCACTAGTTTTATTAAACACATTGGAGTTAATCTGGGGATGAGGTGCACTCTCAGATGGGAGTGAGGATGCTGCAAAGGCCACCACAGCATGATCTGAAGGGAAAACCCACTGAAGAAGTACATTCCTGTCAAGGAGCTGAGGAAAACGGGAGTAACAACAAACCTGTCAGCCCAGAGGGGATCAAACCCAGTGACTGTCAAGCAAATATCTATTACAGGGATGCAAACCAGCACGATGGGGATGGCCTCAGTGGTCTGGAGGCTGCAGAACTGCTCTGATGACAAGAACAGTTACAGACAGAATGTAAAAAGGAAATGGTATAAATGGTATAATGTTATTGGTGGCTGAAGGCAGATGTGGCGGGCTAACACCAGGCTCCACTCCTCAAGGGAACATGGTATATCACACCCACCTGGGCTAGAACTCAGCTCTGGAGCTCCCACATTAGCGGGGGAAAGGCATAGAGTGGGGACACCTCTGTGACAGAAAGGACTGAGAGACCAGCTGGCTCGAGGGAGCAGCAATGGGCAGGGCTGGTGGCAATGGCACAGCAAGGACAATCAAATGGCCTTGGCAACTGCAAGGACATGGACGAGAAGATGTGAAACCCTGTTTGGTGGGAGTCTGCCTTGATGGGGAGAACCAGAGCCTCTGCCGAAAAAGAAGCTCATTACTAACAGCAGACAAAGGATGTAGCTGTCTGGGCAGTACCAGGCAGGGAGTACCAAAGTAACACAGACATGAGAGACACCCTGCAGGTCAGAACATTGGTTTCAGTAGACACTGGGAAGAGTGGAAGTCTCTGTGCAGGGAACCTCTGACGTCTTTCCTGCACCAGGGTATCTAGGACAGGGTCGGCTGTCTAAGGCCTGGAGATGGCAGAACTGCAATTGGCAGTTCTTTGGAGATGAGAACAGGTCCAGAGGAATCCCTTCCCATCCCAGGTTCTCCATGTGGATTTTAGGGCTGGATCAACAGCTGAGCAGGAGCAGAGGGTGCCCAGGGATGAAGGTGGTGGTAGAGGATGAGGAGGTGGGGAGAAAGGCTGCCAAGTAGCTGGATGGTGTCTTCCAAGAGGCAAGTGAGGGGTAGATGGTACAGGGACAAGAGGAGCTGGTGTGCAGGGACAGGAGTACCTGTACACGGACGATGGCCGAGGTGCTGCGCGGCGCGGCACCGCGGTCGCTGGCCGTCACGGTGAAGATGTACTCGGCGCGGTCAGAGCGGCGCAGAACCGCGGCCGTCCGCAGCTCCCCGGTAGCCACGTGCAGGGTGAAACGCTCTGCCCAGGCTCCTGCGGACACAGGGAAACACGGCTGGGAGAAGCATGGTGGAGGGAGCACAGTGGAGGGTGCGAAAGAAGGGGAGTGTGGTGTGGGGATCCCGGGCAGCGGGCACCCATCTGCCCAGGTCACTGTCCCGAGGCAGAGCAGCACGGATGTGCCGGCTCTGGAGCTCGTACCTATCAGTGAGTAGATGATGGTCCCATTCTCGCCCTCATCAGGGTCCTTGGCCTGCAGGGAAGCGACCAGGAGTCCCGATGGCTTCTCTTCCAGCACCTGCAGCATGGCCCAGGGAGCAGTTGAGTGGCACAGGGAACCTCTCAGATCACCCCACAGCCCCACCAGCATGGCGTGAGGTCTGCACCATCTTGCACCCATCCTACACCTTACCCACAGCACAGACCTCCTGCAGGACCCATAAGCTGTGCCTGAGGCTGGGAACACGGAGGAGCCCACAGCAATTGGCCAGGGGAGGTTCTGCCTCACCAGCCCTCCTCCCCTTCTGTCCCATTTAACAACACACTCGACAGGGTGGGAGCACACTGGAGGGCTATGGGAGGGGACTGCTTCACCCGTATTACACCCAGAGCCTCTGCAGGCAAGTGCAGGGCTCCACAACAGTCCTGATTTTCCCTGCCCCAACAGACCTCTTCAGCTGCAAATGTGAGGACAGACTTCACATTCCCATCCCACCAGCACAGCCTATGGCAGAGACCACCCTCCCAGAGCCAGCTGTGCAGAGTGATCTGAACCACTTAATGCATTTAGGAAAGGGCCAAGTGGAATCCAAGCAGGACTCTGGAGAAGAGGATGCAGGTTTCTGGGTGGAGGTGAGGGCCAGAGCTGTTGCCCAAGCTGCTGGCACTGTGCTGAAGCCCTGGGAGGGGAGACCAGAGGAGCTGGAGCGGTTCAGCCAGGCTAGGCAGTGCTGGGACTGTGCTCTGTAAACATTGGGAGAGGGAGGGAAATTCCAGGGAGAGAGGACAGCTTTTTAAGCAAAAACACAATATTGGCACAAGAACAAATGAGTATAAAATGGTCAGAAATTAGTTTAGGCTGGAAATGAAGAGATGTTTTCTAGTACCAGATCAAGCAATCTGGAACAGCCTTTCTCAGCAGTGATGGAGGCACAGACCTAAATATAGCCTGGCCCTTGATGAAAGGAGGGTCTGCATGGACACCTCTACGTGGGGCCATGCTTCAGAGGCCCCTTCCAACCTCTCCCCGCCACATGCCGGGGCAGCATCTGCCCCCATGGCCCTCAACCCAGACTTGAGTGGCTCCTGCTCAGCAGGCAGAGACACTCTCCCCTTCCATGAGGAATCAGACCCCTTTAAGAAAAGCAGACATGTCAGAGGAGTCACATGAGCAATACCCACACTGCCCCATGTACAAATGCCAGTCCAGTTACACAAACAGGAATAAACAGCAATAGCAGTGGGCTTGCCTATGCAAACTGGTAAGACAGCGGCCACGTGGGCATATCTGGGTCTGCCCATCCTCCCCAAAGGTTGCTGCAAACATCAGCCTGGTCCCAAACTTACAGAGCCCTTCTAGCCACAAGCACAGCTCTGGCAGGGGCTGGCAGTGGATATACAGAAATGTGAGAAACATGGTACGTTTGGAACAATCCTCCTGTGAACTTCCCCGGCTCCCAGCCCACTGTGGCTCAGACACTTCCTGAGCCACAGATCGTATTTGTGTTCATCAGCCTTTGATGGATTTTTTTCTTTCCATGAATTCATCTAGTTTTGAACCCATGCAACTCTGGGCAATGATTTCACAATTTAATTACATTTCGCATGAAGAAGTGCTGCCTGTGTTTATTTTAAACCTGCTGCCTGGTCAGTTCTTATGGAGTTGCCTGGTCTTGTGTTATGAAAAAAGCAACTTCTCACTTCCCCACGACTCTGTGCACACCTTTGTGATGTTCACCTTTGTGATATTCCTGCAGCTTTGTCCATGCCAAAGAACGTTTTATTTCTGCTTGGAACCATTATCTGCCAGAGGTACTGCTAACATCCTTTTCTAAATGGTTTCTAGCACTTTTTCTCACTTAGGGAATGGAACCAGGCAGAGAGTATGGGCAGAATCTGAGCTGTGTGTGATGATATTTCCTCTCATTCTCTGTTTCTTTTCTAATTAAACTCAGCATTTGATTTGGTTTTTTGCCTGTGCTGAGCCTGGTGTGGCACATTCACAAAGCTCCAGGTTTCTCCCCAAACTGAAGCAGCCAGTTCAGAGCCCACCACTAAGTGCCATCCGTATTGCTTTACAGCAACTTGCTTAGCAGCAGTGATTTCATGTCCCATCATCTTCCCTGACTCAACAGTGAAACATGATCCTTCTACAGTTCTTCACACAGAACCCTCACCTTGAATGCTGTAAATAGACCAGTGACATCAACCATCACATCTTTGAGGGGACAAAGCAAAACACCAGCACCAGGGGCACTCCCTCTGTGAAAACTCCCTGTCCTTCGCTCTCCCTCCCCTCTCCTTGCAATCATTCCCTGAGAGAATGCACTACTGCAGATGCTTTGCAAACACCCCAGGTACTGCCAGCCTATGACCAATGTGTTTCATCTTAGCACCCCACAGCTGATGCTGGAAGGTGCCCACACAGAACCCTCCTCTGCTTTGCCTGATGATCAGACATGAACATTACACTAAGCATGTCTGCAAGAAATCATGGAGCTTTGTGTTATCATCTAGTTTTCATTTCTTCCTCCAAGCCTGTCTTCTACATCCAAAACATGGCTAACAGTGGGTTGTTATGGCACATCACCCTTCTGTATTTCTCTTTCCACTACCTGCAAACCAAAGTGCCCAAACCAAAATGCCCAAACAGGTGTTTGCTCAGAGCTGCTGCAGCATTTACCTGCCCTCAGAACTCTGGACCCATCTCAGCCTTGTCCTGTCTCCTGAAGAACGCATCTGCTTTCATGGTCTCTTTGTAAGAGCAGAGCCCACCCAAGCTCTAGCAGGGCACTTGCAGTGCTTTGTGCCTCCAAACACTGGGATCAGCTGCAGATCCTGCCATGAGATGTGCCACAGGTGTCCCTGCACAGGAGCAGGGCTCACAACAGATGCCAGGTGCGAGCAATGAGTATCACTGAGCCCATCCAGTGCTGCCTCAGCCATGCCATGGCTGGCTGGTCTCTGGCCTGAGCTGGTCCCAGAGCCTTGCTCAGAAAGAGGGCAAGACTAACTGTGCCCCCTTCGCCTCCTCTAGGCTCTGGGAGCTGTGCTCACCCAGGCCAAGCCCTGCCACCAACTCTGATAGCAGAACAGGGCATGCAAGAAGATGGCTGGGCAAGGGATGACTGCACCCTAGAATGGGAAGGGAAGCAGCAATGAACCGGGAAGCTGAAGCTGCAGTGTCCCCTGATCTTGTGTCACCCAGGTGGCTTCCAACACAGTCCTGTCTCCTCTGAGCTGTCTGGGGTGTGTGGCTCAGGCAGGAAGTGTGACAGCGGGTAGCTGTCATCATCGTGGTGTTTCTGAACCAACATAGAGCAAGGGGCTGTGAGCACACAACCTGATGCTCAGCAATGGACGTGCAGACTGGGCATGGCTGTCCAGCTGCAGGCTGTCCCTGCTCTGTGCCAAGGGCCAGGGCCCTGGCTGCCCACCCTGTTCTGCTGCTGCCAGTGCCCCTCAGCTGGCTCCCACAAACCCTCACCTCTCATGGTGCTCTCAGGGACGCAGCAGAGCAGAGGCAGGTGGGTGGGGGGCAGGTCCTCACTTAGTTCTCCTGAGCAGTACCCACCTAGCTGGGTCTGCAGAATATGCAGTGCCTGGTGACTGCTGCCACCAGAGTGCAGAGGGAAAGCTTGGCTGGCAGACACAATAGATTCACAGAAAGCTCTTGTGCATGCCAAGCCCAGGTGGACAACGCTTTCTGGACCTCCCAGAAAGACAAGTGGCTGGTACCCAAAATCCCCAAACCTAGAGGGTGATAGCCTCTTGCATCTTCCTGCTCACCACTGTTTACCACGGCTCTTCTCTGAACCTGTGTCAGGTTCAGGGCTCCTTTTGCTGTCCCTCCCTACAGGCATGTGTGTGCCAAGAGCTTCTGCCTGCTGGCCAGTCCTGATTGTGCCAGAGCCCTCCAGAGGCCCTGCCTGCTCTGTGCACCAGGATACCTTCATTGCCCAAGAACATGCCCCTCCTGCCACATCTCAAACTTACCAAACTGTCCTGGCTCCTGCATGGATCCAACTTGTGCCTGCTCATCTCCTATCCTGAAATTCTCCTGGGTCCCCCTACTTACCCCCTTTTCCCCTGCAGTACCACCTGTCCCCACATCCAGAGGCCACCAGGCCCCTGCCTCATTGGTGCTCCAGTCTGCCCCCCTACCTGCACAGTTAGCTCCTGGCCACTGCCCACGTGGAGGAAAGCAGGGGCGTTGTCATTCTCATCCAGCACAGTGACATAGATGGTTCCAGTGGCACTGCGGGGTGGTGCTCCCCCATCCTGCACAATCACCAGGAGCTGGAAGCTGGACTGCTGCTCCCGATCCAAGCTGTGCTTGGTGCTGACCTCTCCTGTGAGGGAGAATCCCAGAACGGTTTGGGTTGGAAGGGACCTTCAAGCCTATCTTTTTCCACTCTGCTGCAATGGGCAGGGACACCTTCCACTACTCCAGGTTGCTCCAAGCCATATCTAACATGGTCTTAAATACTTCCAGGAATGGAGCAGGCACAAGAAGTGAGAACATGGGTAAGTGGGGACACAGCTCAGCCCACAAGCTGCATTAGAGCAGAGCCTGTGCTCAGCTGTGTTATTCAGGTGTGTTGCTGGAGCCCAGCACTGTGGGGGCAGTAAGGTGAATATTCTGCTGCTGCATTGCCCTGGCTGCCATCACTGCTGCCCTGGCCTGGGCTTTCTCACCAGCTGGCCCCACCTAGGAAGCCAGGAGTCTCTCACCTGTCTGTGTGTGGATAAGAAAGTTGGGATCATGCTGGAGCAGGCGGTAGTTGAGCCGGCTGTTCTGCCCCGCGTCCCGGTCGCTTGCCATCACCCTTCCCACACTGCTGCCAGGAGCCTGATTCTCAGACACGGTGAAGAAGTACCTCTCCTCGCTCAGCCGAGGGCTGTTGTCATTCTCATCAGTGATGCTGACCCGCACGGTGCTGGTGCCAGTTTTCCGTGTGTCCGCCGCAGTCCCAGGGCCTCCCACCGAGGCCAGCACCGTCAGCACATACAAGTCCCGCGTCTCCCGGTCCAGGGCACTCTTGACGTACAGCCAGCCGCTTTCGGGCACGATGCCAAAGCTGGCAGCGTCCCCATCTGCACGCAGGTGGTAGGTGAGGGCCGTGGATTCCACATCATGTGCCAGGGCCCTCACCTGAAGGAAGCGGGTGGAGACGGGAACACCCTCCTGCACCTCCACACGGTAGGTGAGAGTGTCAAAGATGGGCCCGTTGTCATCCTCGGCTTGAACGTGCACCAGCAGCGTGAAGGTGGAGCTGAGCTGCGGAATGCCACTGTCCCGGGCCGTGATGGCCAGGCTGTAGGCCGAGATGGCCTCGTACTGCAGGGCCCCGAGGAGCCGCACTGCCCCTGAGGCACGCTCCACAACAAAGGTGCCCTCACCCCCCGACACCAGCTCAAAGGTCACCTGCCCATTGGCACCACTGTCACGGTCCTCGGCCTGCAGGGTGTAGACTGTAGTCCCAGGTTCTGTGGCCTCTGGTAGCAAGATGGAGTCGGAGGGAGTTGGGAATGCCGGCACGTTATCGTTCACATCCGATACGGAGATCTTCACACGTGTGTTGCTGTAGGCAGGGGGTGAACCGCTCCGGGCCTGGACATCCAGGGTGAGAACCGACTGGGACTCGTGGTCCAGAGGCAGGCTGGTGCGGAGCTGCCCCGAGGCCGAGTCGATGGAGAAATAGCCATGAGGGTCCCCCGAGGAGATGGAATAGAAGATGTCATCAGCATGACCTGTGGGTAAGAGACGGAGACAGAAGGAATGAGTTGCCATCCAGCTCACTCCCTTGGGTCAGGAAGCCGTGGTCCAGGGTGTGCAGCAGCCACCCGTGTGCCCATGTGCACAGACACACAGGTGTGCATACAACACTTGTGTAAGCACAGGTACTGAGCTGGGTGCACATTCAGATGTGAGTGTGTGGAGCTCCCAGAGCAGGGCCGCTCCATGAGGAAGTGGTGGATGCTGGCCCTCAAGGATGGTGCGGGGACAGGGAAAGTGATAACATGCGAAAGGGACAAGCCCATACCTGGTGGGTTCTGGGCCCGGACAGCCCCCACACTGGCGCCCTGTGGCATGTCCTCGGGCACGCTGAAGAAGTACTGAGCTTGCTCAAAGACAGGGGGTGAGACTGTGCCCTCCACGATGCTGATGTTTACCCGGGCATTTGGCTGTGCCTGCAGGCCACCCCCATCCTGAGCAGAGATCACCAGCTGCACCAGGGTGTTGGCTTTGCCACTCAGAGACCATGACAGAGAGATGACACCTGAGGAATAAAGTCATTGATTGTCAGTGACATTGTGCTGCACCCCTGTCACCTGGCACCAGGGGACAGGTGAAACAATAAGCTGGAAAAGACAGATCAGAAGGGGCAGGAAACAATGTGCATCACAGTGGGAGCACACCACAGAGGAGCTGGAGTGAATAAGTGGAGCTCTCCCAGGAAAGCCTCCCCAAATCCTCCACACTTAATCTGACACCCAGCTCTGAGTTAACCAGTGGTACAGCCTGTGGGACATGAGCCAGAAGGCAGGTCTTGGGAGAGGGAAAGGAGGTGAGAGGGCTTCCAATCTGGGGCACAGGGTGAGTGCCACAACACAGCAAGTGGGCCCTGGGCTGGCAAGGAGGCTCTGGGAGGGGGTGTAGAAGTGAAGGACCATAATTGATAGGTCCTACAAAGGAGGTGGCCCTGCATTAGGAGGGCTGGTAGGGCTTGTTTCATTCCAGTCACCTGCTGGGAACTTGAGAACCAGTGTGCAGATCCCCCAGTGCACCTTTCTGTCTTGCTGAGAGTCCCTGGCACCACACAGCCATGCACCCATCTCCCCAGCAGAAACTGCTCTGGCTTCGAGCAGATGCAGCCAATGAGAACAGTGGGATCAAAAGTGACAGAATTATAGAGGAGAGTTAACCAAGCTGGGGAAGAGGGGACTGGCAGGGACAAGAAAGGAAGCAGGATGGGGCTGTATGAAGCATCAGCACACAAGAGGAAGGGCACAGTGAGTCAGGGATGGGGAATGGGGAGAAGAAGAAAGACAGGATAAATGAAGAACAGAACAAGGAGCAGAAACAAAAAGTCTGGGAAGGGGTTACCAGAGGCAGGGAGAGGAACAGACATACTCTAGAGACAGACTGCACTGCTGAGGTGGCCAAGCAGTGACACTCAGGCTGGTTTTGATGCCTCCCACACCACAGTGCTCCAACTGCTGCCTGCTCTGGCTGGCTGCCAGTTCTCTCACCTGTGTCCTTGTTGAGGGAGAAGAGCGGGGGTGAGTTTCCCAGGACGATGCGGTACGTCACTCTCCCATTCAGCCCCTCGTCCTTGTCATGGGCAGTGACACGCAGCACGGCTGTCCCTGGCATGCTCTGTGTGCTGATGCTGGCAGCGTACTCCAGAGGATAAAACACCGGCCGGTTGTCATTCGTGTCCTCCAGGAACACCTTCACATACACCATGGAGTTCAGGCCGCCCTGAGGAGACACCAGATCAGAGACAGTGCAAGGACAGCAGCATCCCCTGCACAATGCTGGGTCAGCAGCAACACTGCACAGGCAGCCTTGCTAGCACTCACCCCATCCACAGCAGTGATGGTGAAGTCGTAGGCAGACGTGCCCTCATCACGGTCCAGGGGCTGCACTGTGCACAGCTGCCCTGAGTGCTTGTCAATGCTGAACTGTGTGGGGACAATGCTGCCGATGCCAGAGCCAATGGAGTACGAAAGGGAGCCAAATGCACCACTGTCTGCGTCTGTGGCTGTCACCTGTGCGAGGGAAGGCACCACCTGAACAGAACAGACCACCAGCCAGACCCAGCCCTGCACCACCACCACACCCCAGTGCCACCTTCTGCTCCATGGCCACAGCTGCCACACTATCCTCAGAGCTGGCCATCATGACACAGTGTGACAGCAACTGTGGCTCTTGTCCCAGACCAGCCACTGCTCCTTCTGCAGGACATGCAGCACTGCAGCAACAGCAGCCCCTGCACCCCTGTTCCTTCTATTCTGCAAAGACACTCAGGATGGGACAGGAAGAAAGTCAACCCCCTGTCACCATGGCCCTGGCTCTGTCCTGCTCTCAGAGGTCTGTGTCCAGCAGCCCCAGACATTGGGGATGAGGATGGAGGGTGACACTGCTCTATGACAGTCCAGTCTCATGTTGCCTGTCCACAAGAACTGTACCCACTATGACAGACATAGCAGGAGGATGAATGCTGCTCCCTGCTCGTCCTCCCCAGTTCCTCCTTGGGCTCCTACAGAGCTCAGGTCAGCAGAAATCAACTCCTGAATCCACATCCCTGCCCACAGCTCCTCCACCAGCTGGGAGCTCCATGGAGAACAAAGCTGGGGGACAGAGCTGGGGGAAGGCAGCTGGGCCAGGCCCGGGTGAAGTGGAGTTCAGGCCTCGTCAGCCACAGCTCCTCCCCGCAGCAGCCATGGGGCCTCGGCTCCCGCACGAGCAGCGCAGGAACGCCGCACGCGCGCCAAGGAGAGGGCCTGGCTGGGGGCTGCAAGCCTGGTCATCAGGGGGAGAGGAAAAAGAGTGAGGGGACGCAGAGCAGCTGGGCAGGGGTGGGACCACCCTGTCCTGACCAGGAAGGAGAGGCAGCACCTGTGACACCCCCACCAGCCCTGCTGCCTGTGGTCTGAGGGGCTGCCTGCAGGGAGAAACTGAGACCACATCTCCAGTGAGCACTAAGCTCCTGTGCAGAGGATCTGCTCTCCAACCCTGCAGCAGCTGCCAGAAGAAGCACCATGGAACAGGATCCCCCCCTCCCCACTCCAGCTGCAGAACACTTGGAAACACAGGTGCTGTGACAGAACTGGCACTTTGGGAAACTGGACCCACCTAGAACTCACTGCCCCACTCCCTACTGCCCCATCCCATCTTCCTGGGGAACTGCTCAGCAGAGAGTACAAATCTGACCTCTCTGACCTCACTGGAGCTCGTATGCAGGTTACCAGTTCACTGGCTCCATGCTGGCTTCTTGTTACTGGGGTACAGCTTGTATCCACACCCCACTGTGCCTCTGCCATGCCTGGGATACAGCCCTGTACCCCCCCCTGGTGTGCCTCTGCCATTCCTTGGGTCAGCTGCCAGCCTTCCCCACCACTGCAGATGGAAATGCATAAGAAACTGACCACCTGCCACAGTGACTGGAATAAGTACTATATGGTAAACTAAGATTTTTCTTTCCTTCAAAATTAACTACTTCTCACTCTGAAGGTTATCCCAAATGCACACGTCAGCTGCTTTAATTGCTGTACAGCAACATGCTCTGCAGCAGAGTGAGATGCTAGCTTCAGGCTCCTTAAGCCAGAGGCTCTGATGCTGCCAGGAGAGCCTCGCTTCCACATCATAACCATCTTCTGGGTGCCACCCTTAGGAATACCCAAAGAAGGAATATCCAGCTTCCTGCCACAAGACCTGGGTCAGGTTTCAGGAACAGAGGAGCAATAGATGAGCTCTCACTATCGTGTAGTGCAGCACCATTTCCCTGGCAGCTTCCTGGTACCCAGAGCCATCTTCCAGCAAGCAAGATAACTGGTGGTGCCAGCAGCCTGGTATCAGAACCAGCCCTGGCTGTGCAGCCAGGACAAGGTATCCCACATATCTAGTGCTTCACTGCCCCATCCTGTGATGGGATCATCTGTGGACCACTGGTCCAACACAAAACTCTGCCCAATATGAGCCTACACAGGATCTAAGAGAAGTCACTTCACTGGTGCAACCACAACTGGAGCCCTGCACCTGGTTCTTGTCTTTCTTGGATAGGTAATGCTAAACTACCTAGAGAAAAGCCACAGGAACAGCAAAGACCTGCTGGACCAGGTAACGGTGTTGATTGAGTTTGGGGCCACTGGACACTTTGCTCTGTGCTCTGCCACTGTGCAGAGGGAGGGGGGCTGTGGCTGGTGCACCCCAGTCTCAGCTCCCTGCCTGCAGACTGCTCATATCCCATGATCCGTATTTATATATCCATGTGAATCCCATGGGATGGGACTGGCTGACTGCCTGTGGGCAGCTCACTCTCAGCAGGGCCTGATGTGAGACCCAGGGACAGCAGGATCACTGCTGCAGCCTCCTGGGGACCCCTGAGGGACATCACAGGGGTCCCACCAGCCACCAGGTATAGCAACCACCTCATTTCAGCTGGCATGCGCTGCTGCAGACTCAGAGCACATGCAGTCTGGGACAGGGACACATTTTTAGCTGTGAGGGCAATTAACCACCAAAAGGGCTCATTAAGGCCTGTGGTGAGTTCACCACTTCTGGAAATTTTTAAACCAAGCATGGACATTTTTCCAGGAACTTTGCTAGAAGCCAATGCAGGGCAGCCCCAGGCTCTGTATTTAGCATCCGCCCCAAATCTTGGATCCACAGCTGGTTTTACTGCAGCTCATTCATGAGACTCCTGATGTTTGCCTGAAAAACAGAGGGAAACGGGGTCAAGCTGCCTGTGGAACTGCCCAGGAAACTCTCTGCTGGGGCTGTGCCAGTCTTGCTGCTCAAATATGTGGGAGCAGGAGCCAGGGCTCTGAGGCTGAAAGGCAGCCCCACTGCCTTCTCACCTCTGACTTCTGAACGGAGCCTGCACAGCCACTAAAGGCTTTAAGCAGAAGGACATCAATGCTCTGCCAGGAGTTTCCTGGCCTGAAGCTGCCAAGGAGGCAGCAATACCTGAGGAAGCCAGGATCACAGACCCCTGGTCTCACAAAGAATTCCAATGTCCCTGCCAAGCAGGGGTGGCATGCAGCTGCATCTGTTGTTCCCTAGAAGGGAGTACTAACTGGGGTTGTGGCAGTTGGCACTGCAGTAGCTGTGACTGCAGTGGCCATGAAGCAGCAGATTCAGGGTCCTAAAGGGAGTGAGGAAGAAAAGAAGCAGAGTACAGACCCTGGACTGCAAGACAGACTTTAGCTTTTACAGGGAACTAGTCGATGGAAGCGATCTCATGGGAGGCAGCACTGAAGGCCAAGGCAGCTCAGGAAAGCTGGCAAGCCTTCAGGACAGCACACTCCAGAACAGCCCATCCCAGTGCGCAGGAACACACAGAGACATCAGCAGATGGCCTGGGCTAAGCAGGGGCCTCAGGGCAAAGCTGCCATGCAAAAGGTGGAGCATGCTAAGAGAACTGGGATTGCTCAGCCTGGAGAAGAGAAGGCTCTGGAGTGACCTAATTGTGGCCTTTCAGTACCTGAAAGGAGCCAATGAGAAAGATGGAGCGAGGCTATTTAAAAGGTCCTGGAAAGACAGGACAAGGGAGCACAGCTTCACACTGACAGAGAGTAGGTTTAGATTATACATTGGGAAGAAATTTTTGCCTGTAAGAGTAGTGAGGCCCTGGGACAGGGTGCCCAGAGAAGCTATGGCTGCCCAACCCTGGAAGTGTCCAAGGCCAGGCTGGACAACCCGGTTCCAGGGCTTGGAACAACCTGGTCTAATAGAAGGTGTCTCTGCTCATGGCAGGGGGGTGGAAGGAGATATGTAAGGTCCCTTCCAACCCAAACCATTCCACAATTCTTTGAGATCCTCATGGAGGCAAGATACATAGTAGGAATCTATAAACATTGCCAGGCATGTTTGTTGATAGGTGTAGAAGAGGCTGCTACCATGGCAGGGTTTGGAGAACACATCTGGGGTACCTTCTGCTGAAATCACTCACTGATCAGTTTAATTACACAGGAACACAGTTGTTGGCATCCAATTCCCAACTGGATTTGAATCTGATAAGGGATGTCAAAGTCAACAAGAAGGGTTTCTACAAGTACACTGGTGACAAAAGGAAGGCTGGGTAAAATGTAGGCCTGCAGCTGCAGGAGATTAGGGACCTGATGACAGAGGACATGTGAAAGACTGAGGTACTTAATGCCCTCTCTCCCTTACTCTCTACTAGTACGATGGGTCTTCAGGAATCTCAGGTGTCAGAGACCAGGGTGAAAGACATCACTGCCCCAAGCAATAATCTTTGCTCAATCATAGTGTTTGGGAGGTGCCTGAGGAATGTAGGAAGGTAAATCTCTCTCCTGTCTTCAAGAGTAAGCAGGAGGACCCAGGTAACTACAAAACAATCAGCATCACCTTGATCCCTGGAAAACTGATGGAGCAGCTAATCCTGGAAACCATTATTATGAATGGGAAGGACAAGAAAATCATCAGGAGTGGTGAGCACAGCTTCCCCTAAGGACAAATCATGCTTGATCCACATGATTAATGACTGGTCTGGTGGATGACAGAAAAGGAGTGGATATTGTCAACCTGAAGTGCACTAAATTCTTTGACACTCTCCCCCTAAGATCCTCATTCAGCTGATCAGCTCCTGTCCAGAGAGTGGTGATCAGGGGCACAGTATCTACTTGGAGGCCAGTAGCTAGCAGTGTACCCCAGGGGTCCATCCTGCATCCAATCCTGTTTGCCATCTTCATTAATGACCTGGTTGATGGTGCAGTGTGTACCCTGAGCATGGCTGCTGATGACCCCAGATTCAGAGGAGTGGTTTACTTACCAGAGGGTCATGCTGCATCTAGAGTGACCTTGAGAGGCTGCAGGGATGGACGAGAGGCCTCCTAAAGTTCAACAAGGGACAGTGCAAAGTTCTGCCCTGGGGAAGAAACAATCCCCTGCACCAGTATATGCTGGGGGCTGCACCACTGGAGAGCAGCTCAGCAGAAGAGGTCCTCATGGGTGCCAAGGTGAAGATGAGATGGCAATGTGTCCTTGCTGCAAGGAAGGAGAATGGTGTCCTGGGCAGCATCAGGATGAGTGTGGCCAGCAGGTCAGGGAGAGGATCTTGCCCCTCTCCTCAGCAGTGGTGAGGCCACAGGTGGATCACTGACTCCCCAGTACAGAAGAGAGATAGCCATACTGGAGAGAGTCCAGTGAAGGGCCACAAAGATGATGAAGGGACTGGAGCACCTCTCCTGTGACAAAAGACTGAGGGAGCTGGGATGGTTCAGCCTGGAGAAGGGGTATCATTCATACAGGAAAGAGGACAACCAGAGAATGGATCCAGGCTCCTCCCAGCTGTGCCCAGTGTCAGGATCAGAGGGCACAGGCACACACACTGGATCCCAGGACAGTCCCTCAGAAGATCAGGAAGCACTTTGCCTTTATGAGGTTGCCCAGGAAAGTGGGGATGTCCTGGGCAATCAACTCTGGATGGTGCTGCTTATTCATGGGAGGGGTTGTATTAGATTATCTCAAGAGGTCCTTTCCAAACTCAACCATTCTGTGATCTCCAGCCAAAGACCTTCCTGAACACCCCAGTTCCCCATTGAGCTCAAATTGTTCCAAGAGAGCTGATTTGCTTCCCCGTCCCTGCACAGCAGCCTTGACCACACTGGGCAGCAGCATCTGCTCCCTGCCCCTCCTTTCCTGCAGGTGTGGTGAGAAGGCTTTGCTGGAGTGCCTTGCAGCTGGGCAGAAGAGCGTGTGGTGGGAGTGCAGTGACCCCCATGGAGCAGAACAGGACTGCAAAGAAGAACAGCAAGATGACTCAAGGTTAGACAGCAAGAAACCAGAGCACCACACTTTGAAAAGGAAGTGGGGTTCTGGCCAAGTGTGCCTCTCCCTACTGCATGGAGAGCTGGGAGGGCAGTGACGGGTATCGAGGCCTTGCTATGTCACACCCTCCTCCCAGTTCCCCATCAAGACAGGAGGGACAAGTGGAGCCAAGGCACAACAGACTTCTTATTTCCCAGAGATGGGGGTGGATGAAGTACAGCCCCACACCAAGATGTCCTCAGCTGCATTGCCTGTGGGAGTCAAAGCTTCCCCTTCCCACAGACCCATCTCAAGCGCATCACCAGAGCCCCTCACACACACCTCCTGCCTTTACAGCCCTCCTGCTGACCTGCGTACCCCCGCCCAGCCCACAGTGCTGTAAAGTGATGGAGCACTATTCAGCAGCTTGGGCCTCCATTCCTCAGCCATCCTCCCCACTCCAGCCAGCGCAGTCAGCAGGCAGGGAACTCATCTGGAGCGTAGCCATGGCTGGGGCTCTGCTGCACACATGTTATGCTGTGGCTTTGGCAAACATCTGGCTCTGGGGCTCCCACCCCTCTGAGTGACGGCTCTTGGTGGGAGAGGAGGGGAGGCTGGCGCCAGTGTGGTCAGCGATCCCACGCATGGCTCCCTGCGCCTGAGTGCGTGCCAGGCATCCTGCCCTCCCAGCCCTGGCACAGCCACTGACCAGCTAAAAGCAGCCAGGGAGTGGCCACGTGGCTATTTCAGGAGCCATTCCTGGCTCCAGGGCTTTGTCTCAGCCTCCAGCACAGTCGGGTCTCAGGGGAGGGAGCAGGGTCAGGGTTCGGCCCAGCGACAGTCCCAGCGCACGTGGCCAAGGCGAGGGTCAGACCCCGTGGCCACCAGAGCCCCCTGCCCGGGGAGCCCAAGGGCAGCTGCCAGCACTGCTGGCTCACACTGCTGGGTCCCCAAGGCCCCAGACACGAGCAGGAGTCTGCCTGGTGGTCCCACAGCCAAGGCCTCCACGCAGCCCAGAGAAGCTGTGCCTGCCCCATCCCTGGCATTCAAGGCCAGGTTGGATGGGGCTTGGAGCAACCTGGTCTAGTGGAAGGTGTCTTTGCCCGTAACAGGGCGTGGAACAAGATGGGCTTTAAGGTCCCTTCCCACCCTTCTCTGATTCTGTGACAGACACAGGGCTGCCAGAAACACATGTAGCTGGGCATGGGAAGCAGGGGTTGCTGAAGGCCTCCAGCACTGCTCTGAATGGGGTAAAGCCTTCGGTTCAGAGGATGAGGGGAAGTGGGTTAACCACAGACACTGGCAGAGAGGCAGGATGTGAATGGTGGGGCTGGGCAAGAGGTGAGGGAGCCTGGGAGTGCATAGCACTCTTCTGGGACCCCAGGTGCCTCCAAGCACAGGGACAAACGAAGTCAAAGAAGGACAAGGAGTGAGATTCTTCTGCTCCTGGGTTCCTAGGTGTCCTTGCAGGTGAAATGGCCAGGAGCTACATAGGGAGCCCCATGGAAGGTGCAGGAGCTGAACAGGAAGCTGCAGGAAGCTGGGGAGCAGAAAGGGGCAGGGAATCCTGGAGCAGAGCAGGGCTGGGAAGCTGGGCTATGCAGGGAAGAGGGCTCAAGGTGGGGGGCTTGAATGAGGCAGCTGCAGCACAGGGTGGAAATGGCAGGGCCCGGGGTGGGCACTGAAGCCAGAATGACCCCAAACCAGGGTGTGTGGACAGGTTTCAGCCCTGTGGAGCTCAGGCAGGGAGTACTCAGAGAAGGTCTATGCAAAAAGATGGGACACAGATTCAGCAAGATCAGCAAGATGTGCAGGAGAGACTGGGCTGGGGTCAGCACAAGATTGAGCATACCAGGCAAGGTGAGCCTAGGGAGCAAGGCAGGGATGGGGCACCCAGCATCAGGAGGACATGGAACTGCTCTGGAGACAGGCTAGGCGAGATGGGGGTGTTCACCCTAAAAGGCTCCAGGGAAATCTTAGAGTCCCTTCCAGTGCCTAAAGGGGCTCCAAGAGAGCTGGAGGGGGACTGGGGACAAGGGTCTGGAGTGACAGGGCAAGGGAGAATGGCTTCTCACTACCAGAGGACCAGGTTTGATGGCATATTGGTAAGAAGTTCATCCCTGTGAGGGTGGTGAGGCCCTGGCACAGGTTGCCCAGAGCAGCTGCGGCTGCTCCATCCCTGAAAGTGCCCAAGGCCAGGTTGGACTGGCTGAGCAGAAGGTGTCCCTGCCCACAGCAGGGGGTTGGAACTGGATGATCTTTAAGGTCCTTTCCCACCTAAACCATTCTGCGATTCCACAGGGAGCAGGGAGAGGCTGGCATGTCCCAAGGGCTATGCAGGTAGAGGAGAACTATCCTGGGTCACAGTGGCCAGGGTCCTGGGGCAGAAGACAACTGTAGCTGGCACTGACCAAGGGGTGTGGGGAGAACAAGAGGGAGCAGAAACTGGGAGGGTGGGTGGGGCATGCTGGTGACTGGGGCCATGGGAGGGGGACAGAAGGACTGGCCCTTTGGAAGGCAGCATGTGTGGGTGGGGCTGTGGGTGGACATGGACCAGGGAGCTGTGTGAGCAAGGGCAACGGTAGAAAGAGGAGTTCTGAGGGGCCTAGAGCTGAAGCAGAGGTAAGGGAAAAGGGGCAGCTGTGAGGGGGCTGGGGATTGCATGGAGGAAGGAGGGAGCTGTTCGAGGGGGTTGGGAGGAGGAGCAGAGGATGGGGGGAGAGGAGCGCAAGGGGCTGGGGCCTCTCAGCTGCAGTGGAAAAGCTGCTGCAGCTCCAGGGGAAATGCTACTTGAATTAATCATGGCGCTGGCTGCTGTGCCAAGCCCAGGAGGAGGCTGCTGGCAGCGCAAGGAAATAACTTTCACAGGAATTTGGAACAAATGCAGCTCTTCTGGCGGTAACAACAGCACTCACCTCCCCCCACAACCTCCCCATGTACCAGCATCTCCCCCATGCCCACACTCCTGTGCACCCCCAGATCCTCCCACAAGGCAGCCTGCTCCTCAGGACCATGATACTCTCCCTCCCCTTGTTCTGCTCCCCAGCATGCTCACAGGCATCTCCAATCTCGCTTTGGAAAGCTTGTCTTCTTGTTTCTTGGGGGCGGGGGGGGCGGCTGTTCTATGTTGTGCAAAGGTCTGAAAATAGGTTGATGCTAAATCCCTTGCCCTAAGAACACAAATGCAGGCAGCAATGCCCCACTTCCTCCTACCACCTTCCTTGACCACAGTTGGTGAGCATCAGTCCTTGTGCTGTTCCAACGTCCATGCATGACTATGCTCCATGTCACCACACAGCTGCCCCTTTGGCAGCACAACCAAGGCATCAGGACTAGCCCTTGAGACTCTCTTTTGGTAATATACCGTATGGGGCCTGGTGTAGCCTACAGCTCTTCATCCAAATCTTCCTCCCTGGGGCACAGCCCATGGGGATGTCCCAGTGCTATGCACGCAGTATTGCCCATGAATGTCTCATGGAATCACAAATCAGAGCCAAAAACTCATCAGACTTGTCCTCAAAACCACAGAGACTTTACATTAGGTGCATTGCTGGTTGGCTTTTAATTTCTTATGTTCCCCAACATTTATGTATAGGTGCAAAGGGAGTATGTAAACCCTGGTTCCAAAATCACCAATACTGGATATATGCAAGAATCAATAATCCACCATTCCATGTCATTCAGGTTGCTGTCCAATCAGCCCATGCTCACCACATGGGGTTCACAGTTCTCTCTGCCAGAGCACAGACAATACTTGATTTAGCATGAAAAGCCAGAAAGTCCCAGAAAAACACTATCTGACCATGCATGCAGTGTGCTGGTACACAGTCAAATGTTTAAAACAAATTTAAACCAGCAGGGTGAATTTATACCAGAGCAGTGCTTCACATCACGGACCACAGCATTGGAACGTGGTCCAGTGCCCTAAAGCTTCTGCATCATCAGCTCATGGCGGCAGAGAGGAGCAAGGCAGCCAGCTGGTGACTGTCTTCTGCTCCGTTTTCTGCTGGTCTCACGTTCACTGCTACCCTGGGCTCTGTCTCCACCGGTGTTTCTTTCTCATCTCAGATTTGAACAGCGAGTTTGCTATTTCCTTTGCTTCATGCTCAGTCTGCTACTGTGGGACCTGGCCCACAGTAAACATGAGTAATAAACAGAGAAGATCTTATGAGTTCCTTTTCCTTTCTCAGAAACTCAGGCCAGCAACCTGCTCTGCTCATCCCTGTTCGTACCCAGACACAAAGACTGACCCAGCAGACATAATGGAGTCTGCAAGGGAGCAGATCATCTGTAATGATACTCCAGGTCTCCCCTGCTCACTCACAGGGACACCCTCCTTCCCCACCTTTCTGTCCTGTCCATGGAGAGCAGACATCACTGTCTAAAAACAGACCTGGTTCTCCCAGGGTGTTCTGCTTAAAAATGTTGCAGACTGACAGAGAAGCAAACCCATGGAGTTCTGTGCTGACCTGGGTGACTGAACTGGGTCTTTTAGCTCATCTGGCAGGGCCTGCCCATGACCTGAGCACTCATGACCATTGTGTGGGTCTGGACAAAACCCAGACCTTGACAGAGATACTTTACTGTCCCGAGGCAGGGTGAGCCCCAGTGCCTGGAAACCGTACAGAGATGGAGTCAAGCAGGAGCAATGGCACAAAAGGTCTGTGGGGGCAGCACACCTGACATGGGCAACTTTGTGGGGAACAGTGCTGGGCACTGGCCACCGTGAGCCCTGGCAGCACCTCTGAAGCCTTCCTGTTTGAGGCAATAGGGGTGGTCATGCCAGGCAGCTGTGCTCCAAGCCCAGGGCTCCCTGACCTGGCTCTGCCCAGCTCCCAGATTTTGCTGGCTCTTGCTGCATCCTCAATCAAGCCATCGGCCTGGCCAGCCTCCTTTCCCATCCTCTCACATTTCCTGGCTCAGAGGAAGCAGAGCAGATGTGTGAGCTGTTTGCTTTGTGCCGAGGCCGCACGGGAGTTACCTGCACTCAGCCCAGACGCTCCGTTTCCAAACGAAACACAAGGACTAAGCCAAGACCATCGAAATGTAGCCAAGCCTTGGTCACTACCAGCTGCCAGGCCAGCCCTGTCCCTGCACAGCGCAGAGCCAGGCAGCCGTGCCCCGGACACTCTCCTGGGTGTGCCCCACGGCCCCGCACGCCCCAGCTCCTCTGCAGGGCGCGCTCTCCCTCCAGCCTGGCCCCACACTCGCAGTCAGGAGCCCAGCCGCCATCTCCGATTGCATTTCCAGAACGCCTTCCCACACGGCGAGCAGCACTGAGCAGGAAGGCACGGACAAGGAAAGAGGGGGGCCTCCCTTCAGGGGCTGTGCAGCCCAGACACCGCTGCACATGCCTGTGGCTGCCATGCTCATGCAAGGACACTCAGCATCTCTGCTCTGATCCTGGCCCTGAACTCACCCCTGACTCCTTCCCCATCTCTGTCCCCAGCCCTACCCCATCCCCACCCACCCTAGACTGGGGCAGTGTGTAGTGTTGCCCTGCTTACACCAAACCCAAATCTCCCCTGACCTATATCTTCCTCCTCATCTCCCACTCACTTCTTCTGCCCAGATTTCCCCCTAATCCTACTTTGACCTGCCCCCAAACCCCTGATCTTTGCCATCCTACACTTGACCCTCCCCACAGGCCTCCTCTATTCCACACCTGGCCCTTGCTCCCACCCAATTCCTCCTTCCCACCACACTCCTACCCCATCCCCTGTACTCACTCCCCAACAAGCCCCTCTCCAGCACTCCCACACCATCAGTCACCTGCATGCACACACACACAGCCCCCACAGCCCATCCTCCCCAGCCCACATTCACACCCCCCATGCCCCTGCAGTGTACCCACAGGGCACACATAGACTATTCTTTCTTGCCAGCTCCAAATTTTCCTCCAGGGTGACCTAGAGACCCTTTTTCCTGGCCAAGTCACAGGACCTCCTCCAGCCTTGTCTTATGGACTCCAGAATTCCTGTTCTTCCTGTCCCCTTGGGCACCTCTCAACAACCTGGTGGCAGAGCTTCTCATGGTCCTAGCCAGACATCCCCATGCCCCACACCTCCAGCAAAGAAGTGCCCCCAGTGCCACTGGTGCTTGTCCCGATGGACAGCCTGGATGCTGCCATGGTTGGCAGTGCCTCACGGCACCTCCACACCTGCCCTTGTCCCAGGTCAGGCAGGTGGCATCACCTGTCCCCAGGAACCAGGGCTCTAGGGCCTGAACTGCAACAGAAACACTAAACACAGAATCCAAATAGCATTGCTAGCTTACCACGGGGTCACAGAGCTTTTGGAGGCCCAGCAACTCTCCCACTCCAGCTGCGACCTCTTGCCACATAAAGGCTGATGCAGCAGCATGTGTCTCAGCTCATTAGCTCATCAGCATAAATAATGCTAATACTTGCAACCCACCTTACCAACACTGATTAACTTGGGCTAACGACCTCAGAGGGGAAGAGGGAAGTTTGAAGTCTGGCTACAGGCAGTTTCCCAGAGGCAGTATCATGTTCCTTAGCCCTGTTTTTGAGTGTCCTGGCTGCAAGGTAGCTCCACACTGATGCAAGCAAGGCCTGGCACAGCAGAACCCACCTCAAGAGAGGCCCATACCTTGCTCTACATGATGGGCAGCCTTGTGGTGGGCCTGATGTCAGTGGCATTGCGCACTACTTGCACACAGAAAGGATGTGCATGACTTGGCCCCATTCCGGACTCACACCCAGCGTGGGGACCTCCACTCTGGCATTCCTGCTGCAAACGCTGCCCATCAAAGCCATGACACCTGCACCAAACATCCTGCAGTGGCAGGTCTCCCACCCCAAGTTGCTCTCAGCCCTGCCTGTGCCCCTGCCAAGCTCAGGCCTCAATACCTGTACCTACCTGCAAGAAGCAGGTCCCAACAGGGGTGTTCTCCTTCAGGGACACATTGTAGAAGTTACTCCTGAACACTGGCTCATTGTCATTGACATCCTGCAAGGCCACGTGCACCACAGCTGAGGAAGAGAGGGCAGGGGTTCCCCGGTCTGTGGCCAGCACAGTGAGCTGAGGCTGAGGGTCCTTCTCATAATCCAGCGGGGCAGCAGTGGTGATGATGCCAGTGGCAGGGTCAATGGTAAACCAGCTGGAGTGGGTGTCACGGCCATGCAGAATGCTGTACCGCACCTCCCCATTGGGACCCTGGTCCTTGTCACGAGCTGTCACCTGCAGGACAAAGCTGCCTGGGTACACCACCTCAGGGATGCTCTGCTTGTACTCCTGCTGGTCAAAGAGCGGGGGATTGTCATTAACATCCATCACCTGCAGCACAAAGGCTGATTCTGCCCGGAGAGGGGGTGTTCCTGAGTCAGTAGCTGTCACCCGCAGATCATAGGAGTCTCTTTCTTCCCGATCCAGAAGTTGGTCCACGCAGATCAGATAAATGATGTTGTCCTTGGTAGTGAGGGCAAACTTGCCATCTCCTCCCTCCAGTGTGACATTGACATTGGAGTACTCTCCATAGTCTGGATCAGAAACGGAAATGCGTGCCACATACTGTCCGGGCTGGGCTCCCTCGGAGATCTGTGGGGAGCCATCCTCACTCAGAAAGATGATGGTCATGGTGGGCTGGTTGTCATTGTAGTCACGCACATGGATAGTGACAAAGGCTGTGGTGACCTCAGGATGGACAGCCTTATCCCTTGCCTGCACCACCAGCTCATGCACCTTCCTCACTTCATAGTCCAGACCCTTGTTGAGCTTGATGACCCCAGTCCGGGCGTCAATGGTGAAGTACTGGTCAGGATCGCTCTGCCGTCGGTTGATCTCATAAATCACATCCCCATTGTCACCTTCGTCTGCGTCAGAGGCAAAGACCTGCAGGATGCTGCTGCCAGGTTTCAGATTCTCTGAAATGAGTGTATGATAGCGGCTCTGGTTGAAGGTGGGGGCATTGTCGTTGATGTCCTGAATGGACACATCCAGTGTCATCTGGGTGCTCCGGGGAGGAGAACCACCATCGTAGGCTTCCAACAGCAGTGAGTACGATGAACGGTTCTCCCGATCCAGAACGTTGCTGACCACCAGGTCCAAATACAGGACCCCATTGGGTCCTCGACGCGTTTCCAGGCGGAAGGCCTGCCCCACATTCCCTCCCTTAATCATATAGCCTTGTGTGTTCAGGAGGCCACTGTCAGCATCAAAGGCTGGGTCCAAGGGAAACCTGCTGCCAATGGGTGTGTGCTCTGGGATCTGAAAGGTGCTGTGCTGTTTGGGAAATGCTGGGGCATGGTCATTGATGTCATTCACTTGGATGTTCACTTCTACCGTGATGCCCTCCGGGGTGACAGCAATGAAGCTGTAGCGGTCCCGAGTCTCCCGGTCCAGGACACGAGCTGTTTTGATGATCCCAGTATTCTCATCTATCCCCAAGTCAGTGGAGACGCCGCTGCCCTCCTGTGCTGAGATGAAATACATGTAGGCACTAGTTTCAGGGGGTAGGCCAGCACTGATGTCCCCAATGATGGTGCCAGCTGGCTGCTCCTCATCTATTTGTAGATCCAGGGTGCCCAGGATAGCAGAGCCCATCCCTGCTCTCAGGCCCCCAAGAATAAGCAGCTCCAGCAGAAGCATTGTTGACCTCTTCATTTGCTCCATGGCTGGCGACCAGCAGAGCAGAGGGTGGCTTGATCTCCTTTGCAGAGTTTGCTTTAATCCTGCCTGGAATGCAGACCAGAGGATACTGGTTAAGAGGGAGCAAAGGAAGGACAGAAAATAGCCTGGAGAGGGAAGGCCTACCAGGTACCTGTTGCCCGATCGTTATGTATTGCCTGTCCCTCACAAGAAGCAAATGTGACAGTATGTCAGAGGCTGCCCAGAACAAAGGCCTAGGACAGCACCTGAAGTCAGCCCAGCAGGTCACACCTGACAGTGCACCGAGGTGAGCAGCTAGGACCGTGTCACATAGGTGCTTCCCACATCCTCAAGTGCTCTTTCCAACCGCTGCCCGCATGGCAGCACTGGCACCAGCTGCCCCAGAGCAGCATTCCCCTGTGTATTTAACAGCTGAATGCTTCCTGTGAGGTTCAGAGCCTCTGCAAGAGGACAGAGGTTTTTAGGCAAACACCAGCCTTGCATCTCTCCACCCTGAAAAAAGCTGGTCTCAAATTACAAGATAGCTCAGCGAGTCACTGGTTGAGACCCTAGCCCCCACCCCCTTCTCTGTCCAGCAGTGTGCCTTTTAGGACCTCAGGGATATAGGTGCCAAAAACCCATGAAGTGCAAATCTGGTGTCCCTGGGAAGGAGCACAGAACTGGAGTGGGCTTCCATCCAGTGAACAATAAATCAAAAAGGATGTATTGCAAAGGAAGGATGTGCCCACAGCTGGGAATGCCCAGGATAAAATCAGACCATGCTCATTGTTTAGGCTGGCACGGAGATCTGTGGGTGCCCCAAGCTGGTACCATGGAGGGCGGTGGCAGTGCAGTAGGAACGCAGCGACTCCCTCTGAGCTGCCAGCTGCTCCGTCCCACACCCTTCGCTGCTCACTCCCCTCCTTTGTCTCCTTGCTGCTCCTTGCTGGCTCCGACTCCTTCCCTCCCTTTCCCCGGTAACTGCATTTCATTGCAGCAGTGGGGGAGGGACGCACACAGCCACAGCTCCTGCAGCACTGCAGCCGGACACGGCAGACATGCCGGACACACTCGCCGTGCCCACGGGCTGCCAGCCCCCCGCGCTGCCCCTCCCTCCCGATAACAGCCAGAATAACCCAGCGGCCAAGGAGCTGCTGAAGAACACCAACCCCAACACTCGCTCAGCCCCAGCGAACGAGGCTTCGTGGTCTGCAGGGATGGCGGCAGCATGAGCTCACACTTGGACTCTCTTGAAAGCATTTGCTGCTGGTCCCATAACCACACTCAGGAGCCGCTCATGTCAGATGCAGGAGCAAGAACCTCCCTGTCTTGGGGGATGGAGGTGGCTGGCAATGCCTCCTTTGGGGACTAAGAATATCAGCCCTTGGCCAAAGAACCCCATGGCAGTGTTAACCCTTTCCAGGGGACATATGATGGTATTCTTGGGTCCCCTTTGCCACCTCAGATCAGCTGTCTAGATTTTTTTTTTCCTGTGGAAATCCTGGGTTTGTGATAGAAACAAAATAATTTAAAAGTATTTTCTGCTCATAAAGAAATGTTTACTTCAGTGGGCATCCAGTGTGAGGTTTATCCACACATTCTGAGGTCTAAATCCACATGCTTTTCTTGCACCCAGCAGGTGAGAACGCTCACGATGTCCTAGGACCTGAAGTCAAAAGAAGATACTTTTGTGGGCTGCGATTTGGGAATCTGCACTAACTCCATGGTCCTATACAGGTCTGCCTCTCTGTTGGAGCTAGTTCTTATTCCCCAGATGAAGGGGTAACTGCCTACCCTGAGAACATGCAGTACTGGGGGAATGGAGCCTGAGGTAGCTTCTGTGATGAGACTGCACCATTCCAATGGTGCTCCAGATGCTCAGGTCATGGAAAGGGCCAGGACAGAGGGTTTAAAGCCTTGGCAGAAGCTTAGACCAAAAAGAAAAAAAAACCAACAAGTGCAGAAAAGCAGGTAGAGGGCCAAGATTCCCTGGGGCAACCTCAGTGACTAAGGACAGGATGGAGCTAACAGTTCTTGGGTAGTGTCTGGAAGAAATCAGAGCATAGACATGGGGAAAAGCCCACCTGGTTCGATTAGTAATGATGCTCTTGAGAGGCCAATGAGGCTTTGTGGGCTGCTGGAGCGGAGGAGAGAAGCTTGAAAAGCAAATCTGGGGAGTGTGAAGAGCAGCTGAGAGCACTGGCACAACCTGGGAACAAAATTTAGGGTCCCTGGGCTGGAAAAGTGGTGAAGAAAGCCTGTATTAGCTTCTTCAGTTCTATCCTCCCTGGATGCAATCGAGTAGATTCACAGCAAGCCTATCTTTCAGCAAGAGGTGCAACTGAACAGTTACTAGACTGCACCAGTCTGAGGTGGGCAGAAGCCATCCTTGGTACCAGCAGACCCCTGTTACAATGAGGTCTGCAGGCTTGGGTCAGAGGGAAACAGCAGTGACCTCAGTGGATGCAGAGTCACAAAATCTGAACAGCTGCTTTCAGTTAGCTGAGAGCTCAGTGCAGGGGCTGGCTTGGCCGGTCCATGTAACGTGAGCCGCACTGCCCTGCTCCCTCTCTGTCCCTCCCACCACCGGGCACCGAGATCCCTTCTGAACAGCGGCAGCAGGAGTCTCTGAACAAAACTGCCAGGATGAGAATCTCTTCACATAGGTCTTTGAGGTCCAGAGCCATAGTGAGAAGGTTGACACGAAGGGCAGTTAAAATGGGGCGAGCAGCAACATCCATCTAAGCCTAGGGCTGACAGGTTGAGGCACCAGGGGAGCCCAGCCTACACTTAGCAGATGTGTGACATTTTGAAAGAAAAAATATATGGAATTACACTGGGACCACTGTGTGCATCCTTGCCAGTGGCAGCTTGCACCATGTGTCAAACACAAGAAAGGGGAAGTGGGCTCACAGCAGCCCCAGCAGAGGAGCTGGGAAGATGGCACCCACTGTGCATGCCACAAACAGATGTCAGAGTGCTTGCTGTGCACAGGCTCCATGAAAGCTGCAGATGCTGCTGATGCCATACCCGAGGTCTGACATGAGAGGCCATGACTCGTGTAATGATGTTTTTGAGACTCCAGTCCAGAAGAGGAAGCCTGTTTAATCTTTGCTGAGCACTGGTCACTGACCTGGAATATGCTTTCCTCCTGTACCTTCACACAGATTCTCTCTTTTTAGTTTCAGATGATCTGCCTTGGGAACCATGCACAGCCCTGACTTGCCTGCAGTGCAGCCTTGGGCTAACAACTCCCTTCCAGCCCCTACTCAGCCTAGCACTACCTACAGCCACCTCCGTGCCTCCTGGCTCTCCTGCCATCTCTCACCTGGGCCTTCAGGACCGGAACCGTTCTGCTCGCTCCCAGCCCAGCTCCACACGACCCTCTGATACGGGCCCCGAGCAGTCAGAGTGGCAGTCCTTTGCTGTGGATGCAGTTGAGCCCCAACTGCATCCTTGTGAATCCCATTTTCGTGCCACACTGGGGCTCCCCGCGGGCTCTCCGGTCTCTCAGAACGCATCCCCCACAAAGGAAAGTCTAATGAATAATTTCCGCGCCGGAGCTAATTCCCACAGTCCCAGTCTCGGGACATCCCCGCGCTGCACCGGCCCTTGCCAGACTGTGCCCATCGCCAAAGGCGCTGCGGGGCCTCGCCTGCTCCCTGTACACTGGAGCCCCTGGCTGTCGGGGCTCGCTCTCCCCTGGAGCTCCGGGCTCCCGGGACTCCCCAGCCGCCGGGCCCAGCGTCCGCTGCCGCTCCCTGTCCCCGTCCCTGGCGCTCCCGGACGTCCCGCACCGGGCGGCCTCGGTGCCGGCGTTCTGCCAGCCCCGCACCCCGCTCCGCCCGGGCT
>JBBMKD010000001.1:115829642-115850631 GCA_037834095.1 Argya squamiceps
GGCGAGCGAGCGGGGGTGCGGGCGGTGGGCCGGTATGGCCGGGCACCGCGGGGTCAGGGAGCAGGATCAGCACGGAGAGGCAGAAAGGGCTGGACCTGGGGTACGGAAAGATGGAAGGAAACGGTGGGCGCCGGGAGCCCGAGAAGATTGGAAGGAGCAGGAGTGGGACAGGACCGGGCAGGGAGAGGGCTGGGCAGGGTATGAAATGAGGCTGTGGGCGACGCTGGGGGCATGTGGGGACATGATCATAGGCCATTTTTTCCTCTCTACCGCAGTTGCTTCTTCAGCACATAACCCAGCTCAAGTACCTGTGACCTGTCAACGCCTTGACTCAGGTCAGGTGCTCCTAAGGGCCAGTGCCCTTAGGAAGATGCTCACCCAATGTGCCAGTGCTACAAAGGGCTGGCTCCACCAGTCTATGCCAGGGAAAAAAACAAGACTGGTGACTGTCGAGGCATCTCTACCAGCAACTGGCTCCTCAGCTCGGCTTGGCCTCTCAGGCAGCTTTTCCCTGCTCCAGACAGGTTTCAGCAGTGTCTTTATGTCTGTTGGAGCCATGCAGCCTCTAGGGCCAATACCCACTACTAACTTTCTTTGATTTCTTAGTGGAGAAACTGCTGTTGACTAGGGTCAGTTGCTAAGATCATCTGTTGAGGGCCATGGCTCAGTGTGCTCTGAGATGGTCTGATGGTCCTTAGAATCTTGTGCCTGTTCCAGTTTCAACAACTTCAGCCTTGACTCAGAGCACAACAGCTCTCAATCTCTATGTGGAGAAATCAGGCAAGGAAGGTGAGAGACTGGCACGGCTGAGTCAGGACCTGCTGGTCAAACTAAAGAGCAAGATGGAAATGCACAGGCAGTGGAAACAGGAACAGGTATCCCAGGAGGAGTAAAAGGACCTTGCCCAGCTGTGTAGGGAGATTGTGAGGAAGGCTAAGGCACCACTGGAGCTGACCTTGGTGAGCAATGCAAAGAATTATAGAAAGAGTTTCTACAGGTATGTCAGCCAGAAAAGAAATGTCAAAGACCGTGTACCCTGCCAATAAACATGACTGGCAGACTGGTAACAAGGGGCGAGGAGAAGGCTGATGGGTTCAGCTACGTTGGGCAGGATCATTGATCTGTTGGAGCGTAGGGAGGCTCTACAGAGGGATCTGGACAGGCTGGATTGGTGGGCTGATCAGCTGATGTATGACATTCAACAAGGCCAAGTGCTGGGTCCTGGACTTGCATCACCACAACCTCAGGCAGCACTCCAGACTGGGAACAAAGTGGCTGGAAAGCTGGAAAAGAACCTGGGAGTGCTGGTTGACAGTGGCTAAACATGAGGCAGCTTGTGCCCAGGTGGGCAAGAAGGCTAAAGGCACCTGGCTTCTTTCAGCAATAGTGTGGCCAGCAAGATCAGAGCAATAATTCCTCCCCTCTACTCCACTCTGAAAAGACTCCACCCAGAACACTGCTCCCAGCTCTGGAGTCCTCAGTACAGGAAAGACACAGACCTGTTGGACTGATCCAAAGAGCCCCAAAAATGATCAGAGATCTGGAGCACCTCTCCTGTGAGGACACGCTGAAAGAGCTGGGTTTGTTCAGCCTGGAGAGAGTGGGCTCTGGGGAGATCTTAGAACCCCTTCCAGAACTTAAAGGGGATTCACAGAATCACAGAATCACAGAATGTGTAGGTTGATCAAGATCATCGAGTCCAACCCATGCCCTAAACACCTCAAATAGATCATGGCATCGAGTGCCACATCCAGTCTTTTTTTAAAACATCCAGGGATGGTGACTCCACCACCTCCCCGGGCAAACCATTCCAGTACTTTATCACTCTTTCCGTGAAGAACTTTTTCCTAATATCCAACCTATATTTCCCTTGGTGCAGCTTAAGACTGTGTCCTCTCGTTCTGTCAGTGCTGCCTGGAGAAAAAGACCAACCTCCAGCTGTCTACAACCACCCTTCAGGAAGTTGTAGAGAGTGATAAGGTCACCTCTAAGCCTTCTTTTCTCCAGGCTAAACAACCCCAGCTCCTTCAGTTGTTCTTCATATGGCTTGTTTTCTAAGTTCTTCACCAGTCTTGTTGCCCTCCTAATTATGACAAAGGTGGGGACAGAGTTTGTAGCTGGGCCTGTAAAGACAGGACATGACGGTTTTAAAAAAACCCAGTAGGTTCAGACTAGGTATAAGGAAGAAATGTTTATGGTGTGGGTGGGGAAACACTCAGGGTCAGGTTGGATGGGGCTCTGAGTCACCTGATGCAGTAGATGTCCCTGCTCATTGCAGGAGGGTTGGAGTAGGTGAGCCTTAAAAATGCCTTCCAACCCATCCCATGCTATGATTCTATTATTCAAATGTAACACTCACCTTTAAGAAAGGGAATAAGGAACTCAGAGAATGACCAGTTTGTTAAGGTCATCACCAAACCTGGAAAACTCATGCACCACATTGTCTCAGAATCCATTTCTGACCATATGGAGAACAGAGGCAATCAGGCATAGTCAGCATAGATTTAGCAAGCACAAATCATGCCTAAGAAGCCCAATTAATTTCTCTGAAAAAATGATTGACTGAATGGATGAAGGGAAAGCAGTAGATACAAAGTGCCTTGACAGCATTGACAGCTGCTCCCACTCAATTTTAGTTTATGATCTGAGGACATATGGTCTGAGTGAGGAGCACTAGGTGGGCTGAAGACTGGTTGCACCTCTGGGCTGTACGGGTAGTGATCAATGACTCAATACAGGGTTGGTGCCTAGCAGCCAACAAAATATACCAAGCATTGGTTTAGGAGCCAGCATTGTTCAGTGTCTTTGTTGATACTCTGTGATGACACGGAGTACAAGTCTGGAGATGACACTAGGAGGGGTCACTGGCATGTGGCACTTTAGTCCAAAGGGGTCTCTAGAAACTCACAGAAAGGAATTAGCAGAAATCTCATAAAGTTCAATAAGGAGAAGTACAAAGTTCTGCATCTGAGTCAGAATATCCCCAAAATTGCTACAGGTTGGGAACCATCTGGCTAAGTTGCAATCTTGCTGAAAGGAATGTGAGGATAGGGATGAGCATGGAATGAAGTCAATAGGATGCTCTCATTGCAAATCAGGCAAACAACTTCCTGCATTGCAGTAGGAGAATGGTCAGCAGCAGATCAAGGGAAATAATCATCCCCCTTGAGCTGGGATATAGTGAAGCCACATCTGGAATCCTCTGTACATTTTTGTCTCTCCGTGTTCATGAGGGATACTGAAAAACTGTAGGAGGTAGGCAGTGGTCTGGGACATCTGATCAATTTATAACAAGAGACTGAAGAAGCTGGGCTCTCTTTGGTGATGCTCAAGCAGTAGGGCTGTTTAACAGCATCCTGCTGCTATCTCAAGGACAGGTTACAAAGACATTGGAACCAAATACAGACAGTAGCACAGTAACAATGACCACACGTAGACCTTGAGAGATTCAGAGTGAAGATTAGAGAAAGTTTTTTCATTGGGAGAGTAGTGTAGCACCGGAAAAAGCTGCTCATAGAGTAGTGAATCTCATTCATCCCCTTGCAAGTTTCCAAGGATGGTCTGATCTGGTATTGTTGATTCTCTTCACATAAGAGGTTGGATTATTAAATTCTGGACACTCCTGTTAGCCACAGGACAGTCTGCTATGGACTGATGAATTCAATTCCATTCCTGTTATGCTACTGCTTAATAATAGCTTTTTGCTTTTATGATGTCCCAGTCACCATCTATACTCACAGTGACTCTTGACTTTGTGTCACTGAACTACCTTATCCATGTACCTTTTTTTCTGAGATATTTAGTGAAAAAAATTGAAATAGATGAGCTCTAAAACTGACCTGAAAAGACTGTGCATTTCCTCAAGCATAAAACATATCATTTATTGTTTTGGGGTTTTTTTGCCAGTTTTCCACATTTTAAAGTTTTCATTTTAATATCTGTATTCTTCAATTGAGTAAATAAATTCTCATGTGTTGCTACAGCACTGCAGTTCACATAGTCTGCTCAACCAAAAGGTTGATCCTGGCCCCAAAAAAACCACTTATCAAGGTGTCTAATGTGCTATTCTGGCATAATTTGGCAAAAACACAGCATCACAGAATATGGTGAGTTGGAAGGCAACCACAAGGATCATCAAGACCAACTGCTGACCAACTGCACTGGGCTTGCACAGCACCATCCCCAAGAGTCTCAAACACCATGTGCATGAGGGTATTACCCAAATGCTCCTTGAAGCCTCTGTTAGGCTTGGTGCTATGACCATTGCCCTGGGTTCCAGTGCCCAGCCACCCTCTGGCTGAAGGACCTGTTCCTAATATCCAACCTAAACCTCCCCTGATGCAGCTTCAGGGCATTCCCTCGGGTCCTGTCACTGGTCACCACAGAGGTCAGTGTCTGCCCCTCCTCCTCCCTTCATGAGGAAGTTGTAGACAGCTTTCAGGTCTCTTCTCCAGCTGAACAGACCAAGTGCCCTTAGCTGCTCCTCACGTGGCTTCTCTCCTTCACCATCTCTTGCCCTCCTTTGGAGGTTCTCTAATGGTTTAATATCTTTCTTACATTGCAGTTACCAAAACTGCACACAATATTCGAGGTGAGGCTGCCCCAGTGCAGAGCAGAGTGGGACAAGCCCCTCCCTGGCCTAGCCAGCCATGCTGTGCCTGATGCCCCGGGGACAGGGTTGGCCCTCCAGGCTGCCAGGGCACTGCTGACTCCTATTCAGCTTTCTGCTGACCAGGACCCCCAGGTCTCCTTCCACGGCTCTGCTTTCCAGCATCTCACTTCCCAGTCTGTATGTACATCCAGGACGCCCCATCCCAGGTGCACAACCAGGCACTTTCCCTTGTTGAACTTCATCTGGTTGGTGATTGTCCTGTCCTCTAATTTGTCCAGGTCTCTCTGCAAGGCCTCCCTGCCTTGGAGGGAGTCAACAGCTCCTCCCAGTTTTATATCAACAGCAAAATTACTTAGTATCTGTTCCATTCCTTTATCCAAGTAATTTATGAAGATGTTGAAGAGCACAAGGCCTATCACATTACTGCCATTTTTTCAAATTATCATTTCCCTTCAAAATCTGCTTTGAATCATTTATACTACTGCAGGCAATCTGCATTTTCCTAGATCATTCCCTTCAGTCCTTCCTACAGCACCAATGATTTTGTTAGTCCTTGGCCCCATGGCATTACCCCAGATCATCAAACAACCTTCCTCTCAGACTTGCAATTGGTTCTCAAGTGCTCCCTGTACTCAAAGATAGAAATCAGTGGATTCCTTTTGGTCTTCTGGAAACTTCTAGTTTACTAGGTATTCTGGGAGCAACTTTGCAAGAGAGGGAAGAACAGACCCAACATTATGTGTTTGGACATTCAGAGAGGCCTTCCACAGTCATTCTGACGTGCATATGTGGACTGGTAGGAAGAGGTTAAGCCAAGCTGTGCTTTGTGAAAGCAACTGTGACACAGAAGCAAGAGCAGAAATATGCTATTCACCTACTCAGGGCAGACCATTAGTGGTAGTTGTATTTAATCAGTGCTTTGGTGAACTCACAAAATTGAAATAATGTAGGAGGTGATAAAATACAGCAAACTGATCCCAAGCTCAGCTGAGATGAACACAGAAAATACTCTGTGCCTGCTCCAAGAGCTGCAGGCAAACACGGTGGGATGCCATGATACCACCCCTCATGATGCTGTTCTGCCACACCACACCGACTCTGAACCCAGGGTCAGGTACATCCCTATCCAGACTGGACTTGCACATTCCTATCCTCATCCCTAGCAGGTGGGAAGTGGTTGGGCAGTTTGGCACCTTCCTGCTAGATGGCAACTTGCTCCTGAAGCAGACAGGAGTCACCTGGCCCATTGCACAGCAGGACTGAGCTCACTGCTCAGAGGCTTCTGCTTGTGCAGGCTGAAGTCTGGCTCCAAGTCCCAAACAGGAAATCCTTCTAGGATGTGCTTAGGCTCCGAGTCCCGGATGTTTGCAGCAAGCAAAGGCTTCCTCCATGCAGAGTGGAGGTTAAAAATAAAATAAGGCACCTGCTAGGAACATACATGGCTGGGTCTGGAGGGAAAGTGAGGGGACAGCTCTCCCTAAGACAGGAGAAAGTATTTTTAATGTGAGATCCCAAGTTTGCCTCTGCCATTTAGAATTCCCTTGAAATCCAAGAAAGAGAATCCATTTAATCAATGAATAGAGAAAGAGCTGCAGGATCATTTCACCTACAAATGGAGCTGGTACCTCAGCTCTGCAGCTCTGTCTTCACAGCCAGGACAAGAGGAAATGCTTCTGTGAGCTGCTTCTTGATCTAACTCAACTAGAGAGCTTTGAACCTCACAGTGGAAGAGTTCTTCTGCATTTCCTGTTTGTCTCGATGGACACAGAGCTCCTGTCACACAAAGTTCTCGCAACAGGCATATTTCTGTGCCACAGGGGCTGTTCTTGAAGCCCTAAATGTAAGATCCTCTCCCTGGGCTGCATGTGGTGGATGCTTTTAAGGTAAAGCAGGTAGAATTCAATTTGTTGATGAGAATGTTTACACTTGGAAATCTGGTGAAGGTCTGGCAGGTATTTTCTAAACAACATAGTAGAGGCAGGTTTTAAACAGAAGAAGAAAGATCTAGGTCTGTCAGATGATTTATTCCCTCACCTCAAAGAGGCTTCAGTTGAACCCAGGATCATCTGCCATACTTCGCAGATATGCACTTAGCTAGTTCTAAAAGTCCACCCATAATGAGGATTTCATAAACCTGCCAGTCAATCTATTCAATGCTAAATTTTATTTACTATTATTTAAATACTATTTCTTGTACTACCTGTCATGAACACTGGAAGTAGATTGTTCTCTTTGCAACTGTCCTTTACAAATCAAGATGGTCATCATGTCTTTTCACTCTTCTCTACACTAAATTGCCCAGAGTATTTGATCTTTCCATACTGCGTTTTCTGAACCTCTAATTGTCTCCTCTGGATATTCACAAATTTTTCTACATTCTCTGGGGTGCACTGGCTAGTACTGGACACTGTCTGTGGCTGTGGGCCTGATCACAGCAAAGCAGAGCCAGAAAAGTTAGTTCATGCATCCTGCAAGTCATATTCCTGTTTATACCATCTCATATGATGTTATTTTGTTTTTACAATATGCCCTCAGCCGATGCATACTCAATCTACAGGTCCCTATAATCCAAACCTTATAGACTGTTTTTCCTCAGTTTATCTGTACAGTATATTATTCCTATTAAGCAGATAAACTTCCTACCAAGGAATAATAATAATTTTTAAAATTCTGTCAATGTTTTTAGTATCTTGACTAGTGATATTCAAGGAAATATAAACAGACTAAACAGAAGGACACAGAACAACAGGGAAATTCTGTTATTGCAGCTTTAGTGACACAAACTTAATGTTCAGTATTTATAAAGACTTCAGAAAATTCAAAATGGCCAGAGAAGAATCATAAGAATTAGTCGGATCCAAGGAACAAGGTTCCATGTGAAGAACTTTAGTAAGATTTTTAAAAGTAATGATTTCTAAGGATCTCGAAGAATGAAAATTTTTAATTTTTTCAATAATAATGAGGTTTCAATTTAGCAAATAAAGGTGTAACAGGGGCAATACTGTGGAACTGCAGTTATACAAACTGAAAGGAAACAGCAGTAGTTCAGTGGAAGGAGGGATTAATCACTAGAATAATCGTGAAAAAGACGTAACAGATTCCTAGCAGTCAAAGTTGTACATCTTGGCTAATAAGGGTGCTGGGCCAGCTCATATGGACCACGCTTTTGCCCAGAAAACTTGCACCACATGACCCCTGAGATCACTTCCAACCTGGTATTCTCCAGTTCTTCAAGTCTATGGCTTTTCTCAAGAGGACAGATCTCTGTCCCAGAGCTTCTGTGAGCTTTGCAATTCCCAAAGGATATGGGCAGTGTCATCCAGTCCTGGTGTCTCAACTGACCTCTGAATCTGTGCGCTGCCTGCCTCATGAAACCCTTCCCAAAGGGATGACTGAACTGTGTCCAACCAAGGAATCGTCATATGAGAAAAGGGAATGAGGTAATGATAAGAAGGAAACCATCTAATAGATGTTCATCTGTGAGCCGAGACAAAACTGAAATCAACATTTCCAGAGGGTGAATTGACTGAGCCGAGCCCTGTGCTAGTGACTGCTCTACTTCCTGTGCTGGCTTCTTCCATTCTCCTCCTCTGAAATCTCTTCATCCACGTTTGCAGCAGGGTGACCTCATTTGGCAGCAGTTCTGCCAGTGAACGCTGACTGAGGCTCACCGCTCTCACCGGTGCCTCTTAGAAAGCTGCTTGCTAAGGCCTGGACTTCCTCCCTGGTACCAAACAAGTCTCCTTCTGTTCCCCTGAAAATCAGCTGGGAGGAAGCAAGATGGGGGGGTGGTTTCCGAAATGCTGTGGATTGTGATTGCAGACGCAGCCTCGGAATCCGCGGGCTGGGGGCAGGGGGCGCAGGGGCTGCAGGGGAAATCCAGGTTATTTTTGCAGGAGGTGACACATGCCTTAGGTCAGCAGTGTTTTCAAACAGGTACAAGCCTGATAGCAAAGGAGCTGCTGATTCTGGTGAAAAGAAAACAATTTGAGAATTATCCCTTCCTAAAGAACATGGCTTTTGCTCTGGAGGAGTTTTCTATATATAGTGAGGTGATTATTTCAGAATGGAAAATGTTTGTTCAGGAAGGAAAGGCTCTGAGATCAGTAGAGTCAAATCTCACCCACATGCTGCCGACTCCATCGGACTCTTCTGCTCAGCAGCAGGGACTCGGGAATATTCTGCAGGGATGAGGGTACTGTCCAGGAATTGCCCACTTGCACCAAATCTCTCTATGCTTAAGCTTTGGTTCAAGCTCTGGTCTGCCATGGAGTGGCAGGTCTGAAGTAAGATCTGATGATTTCTCCAGGAAAAAAAATGCAGATGACGTGACCTTCTTTTTCCCTCTGACAAACCATGTTCATCATCCACAACTGTTGCACACTGGGATGCAACGACGTCCCACAAATACTCTGGACTGCAGATGCCAGCAGCAAATGGGAGCAGTGCCACACTGACCAGTCAGTCTGTGCAGAATATGCTGTATGAATATATCAGATACCACAAATAGGCATGGGGACTTGTCTGCGCAAAGGATCGCGAACACAGACACAGACACAGACACACAGACACACAGACACACAGACACAGACACACACACACACACACACACACACACGGATAAGGACAGCCAGCCCAGAGGAAGGCAGAACGAACTGGTATGATGCAGCTCCATCTTGTGGGAGTTTATGTCTGACACAATCCTGATCTCCTGACTATTGAGTTATCTGTGATGTAGCATTGCTTATGAGTCTCAGGCACTGACCAGTGTGCGTGCTAAACGTATCATGTTTAAGTTATTTTAAAAAAACCAAAATAATAAATTGTTACCTTGCAGTTTAAACTGCTATGATGCACATAATTTGACGAACATGTGACCATTAGGTAACATCACATGATCTAATCCAAGTCACAATCTCAAAATATCCCGTAGGTTAAAAGTGCACATATGAGCCTACCATTCACTTTAAAAGTTACTCAGTCCTCCATGTTAAATCCCAGCCCTGTTGCTCTTCCAACAACAGAATCAGGCTACAAACCACTACTTTGCTGATCCTGTTTTACATAACTTAAAGGGCCATAACTGATGCAGAAGAAGGGAGAAAATGTGGTTTTTGAGTCAATTTAATGGTTCCTAAATATTCAAAACTAACTGAGGCCACTGAGAGGTGCTGTGAGATGAGAGAAGGGACAGATAATTCAGGAGGAATATAGAGGTATTATCCAAGCAAGCAGAAAAGGAGTAGAGAAAACCAAAACCTGTGTGGAGTCAAATATGGCAAGAGATGTGAAGTGCAATAAAAGAGGCTTCTACAGATAGGCCTGTAGCAACAGGAAAACTAAGGAAAACATAGACCCACAACCAAATGGGGCAAGCACTCCAGTGATGAAGGACATGGAACAGTAGCCTTCAGGGACTGCGGGCCTCTGAGACCAAAGGGAAGCTTGAGAGCAAGGAATATATACCTTCAGTGGAGTAGACTGACATAGGGACCACTTTTAACAGAGACCTGGAATGGAGCAGCCATGGGTTGGAGCTGGGTAACATCACTTTGAGGCCACTCGTGATTTTCTTTGAGGGGGCATGGTTATGAAGGGAGGTTCCTGACAGCTGGAAGAAAGCAAATATCACTCCTATCTTCCAGAAGGGCAAAAAAGATCCAGGAAACTACAAGCCAGTCAGCTTCATCTCTGTCCCTAGAAAGGTGATGGAGCAAACCTTCCTGAAAAGCATTTCCAAACACAGGAAGGCACAAAGGTGATTTGGAGTAATTAGCAAAGGTTTTAGCTCAGTTGGTGAGAACATGGTGCTAATAATGCCAAGGTTGTGGGTTCAATCCCTGTATGGACCATCCACTTACGAGGTGGACTTGGTGATCCTTGTGGGTACTTTCCAGCTAAGAATATTCTGTGATTTATAGAGAAAATTATGCTCAAGTAGCCCAGTAGCCTTCTACAAGGAAATTATTTTGTTTAGGAGAAGAGATCAGCAGATGTTGGGGTTCAGCTTTAGCAAGTCTCTAATCAGGAAGGATAACGACAGTTATAATTCCACAGTGATTTGGATTGAAAGGGACGTAAAAATCATCTAGCTCCAACTCCCCTGCCATGCAGAGGTGGACTTTTCACTAGACCAGGTTGCTCCAAGCCCCATCCAAACTGGCCTTGAACCCTTCCAGTAACCAGATGGGTTAAACCCTTCTCACGTCACCTTTATGAACACCTGCATGGGATGTTTTTTCCTCCTTTCATTTAAATTGAATGACACCTTAGGTAACTGCAGAGAATGTCAGTCACACAGCTAGTGCACAGAATCACTTTTAAAGTGATCGGAATAATTTTAAAGCCAGGGTGTTAGTTTCACTTTAAATATTTTTTTTTTCACAAGCTGTAGTGTAATTTTATACTTAACATTTCAAAGTTTGTGATACTCTTCTCCTGTATGATGTTCTCTTTGATGACCAAGAACACAGTCCTATCTATTAGTCAAGCTGGAAGTCTATGGCAGCCACTAATTTGCCACTGGGTCACAAGCTCACAAAGCAGACAAGGTACAATTTCCAGTTTATAGCATTTATACTTGCCTGCCTTACAAAATCTAAATACTTTCCAGAAGGGAGGTTATCAGGCAGTACTATAAAACCTCTCTGATGGGCTCTACTGACAGTGTCCATGAGGTGAGGCATACAGTAAGAAAGGTGTAAAAACTGGAACATATCTATAAATCAAATCTATGTAATGCCAAGTATCTTCAAATAAGTAGATATGCTTCGAAATTCTCCTCATGTGGTCTTTCTAAAAGAATCAGGTCAGAGAGTACTGAACCCTGACAACTGACCAAAAAAGCCAGAAATTTATTTTCTCAACAGATGGCCCACTTATAAAGCAGGAGAGATGGAAAATCTGGATGGATTGCATTTCACCCTACAGCAGCAGCTTGAACTACTGCTTGTGCATGAAGAGCTCTCTCAGAAACCAAAGACAAGCCTGTTTGCTCCACAGCTTCCTCCTCGTCTTAGATACCCCCACAACAATCCTGCCCCAAATACTGTGCTTTGCCACACAGTTGGTAGGTTCCAGCATGCTGGCCAAGGTATCTCCTGGTGCTCCCTTTGTAGCAGCAGCTCTCTTAGTGCAGTGGTCCTTCAGTACTCTGATTCTCATTCTGTATTTTAAGTCCAAAATTGCAACCAGTTTTGCTTGTGTAGTTGTTGCTGTGGTTGAACTGAGGCCCAGTACTGTGCTGTTCTTGGCTAAGGCATCAGACTTCCCCGTATGAATAACTACTTGGAAAAGGTAATAAAAGAAACCTAGAATCCACAGAAATGAAGAGGCTGATTTCTATACCTGAGAAACATGTTGTTAACATCACAGGTGCAAGTAGGGTGTGGAAATGCTCATTTCTCTGATGGAAACTCTTGGAATTTAATTTTAATGAGATTCTTACATGGTTTCTGCATTCCAGAATGGACAGAATGGGTGTACACAATTGCAGCAACTGATAATGGAAACATTTTTTAATCAATTCTACCATATTAGAGCTGAAATATGTGGTAAATATCCAATGCAGTAGATATATTTAGGAGAGGTTTCTTAAAAAGTGTTTTGAACAATTACCGGTCTGTTAGCTTGAATGTAATAGAATACAAAACTGTCCTGGATGCAATCTTATAAAACAAACCAGTTCAGCTGAAAAGCAGAATACATAATTTAACAGCCCAAGTAATTAACAATATGAGCAACTTAACTAAAGATGTTGTAAACGTCTGATGACTAGTAACTTCTCAGTGAAAACATGTTTTTGAGGGGCTTTGCTTTGGGTTTCTTTTTGGCGTTTTTTGTTTTAATTTTTTGTTTGTGTTTTGGTGGGTTTTGTTTGTGGATTAAGGATTGGGGTTTTTTCCTAATATATGTTATTAAATCAAGGAAAAGATAATTCAATGAAATTCTATGGCATGTGTTTTACAAGGTGACAGTCCAATTCACAGTTTGTCAGTTTGGGATTTATGACTGCTAGCAACTGCATGGGAGAGTCATTTAAATCCTACAGTTCTGAAGATAAAACCCACAGTTACGTGTGCATTTAGACTGCAGATCTTATAAATGCAAGACATAATTAAACAAAAGTGTCAAGAAGATTCAAGGATTAGTGTTTTTCAAGGATAAGAATATTCAGTGTTACATTATCATGGATTGCAAACAAAAAAAACCCAACCTTAATTATGTGAACATGCGTCTGCTATGTCAAATCAAAATCTACCCTCTTTCAGTTTAAAACCATTATTCCATGTCCTGCCACTACAGGCCTTGGTAAAAAGTCTCTTTGTTTTTCTTACAAGCCCCCTTTAAGTATTGAAAAGCTGTAACAAGGTGTCCTTGGAGCCTCCTCTCCTGGCTGAATACCCCCAGCTCTCCCAGACTGTCTCCACAGCCTCCAGACCACCTCTGTGGCCTCCCCTGGACGCCCACCAGCAACTCCACATCCTTCTGCAGTTTGTTCCCAGAGCTGGAGGCAGTTCCACCTGGACAGAGCAGGGGAGAATCATTTCCCTGGACCCGGACCCAGACCTGATTGATTTTCTGGGCTGCCAGCACACACGGCCAGCTCCCACCCAATGTTTCACCCACTGGTATCCCCAGTCTTGGTAGGACTGCTCTCAATCTCTCCATCCCCAGCCTCCATTGATAGTGGAGTGGTTGTCCCACTCCAGGTTCTGTGGTTCCTTAATGAAGGCAAAGCATGATCTTAAGCAGCTGAACATTCTCCATTCATCCTGGATCTGACAAACCTAAGAAAGTGTTCAAAGTAAAGCCATGTGAGCAGGGAGCACAACAGTAGAGGAATCAGAAAAATCTGTGTTGTTTTTTAATCTGAGCGGGGAGGTTCAGATGACATTAGGAAGCATTTCTTTAACAGAAAGGCTGGTCAAACACTATGCCAGACTTCCTAGAGAGATGGTCAATGCCCCAGGCCTGTCAGTGTTTAAGAGGCATTTGGATATTGCCCTTAATGCCTTAAAGTTTTAACTTTTGGTCAGCCCTAAAGGAGTCAAGCAATTGGACTAGATAATCCTTGCAGGTCCCTTCCAAGTGGAACTATTCTATTCTAATATAGAGTAAGAATACTATCTTCTGGTTTCATTACTGTCAAAGGTGAAAGACTCTTCTTAGCACTTTCCCAGGTCTGTTCTATCCTGTGTCCAGATCTGCACTTAGAAAGTGCAGATATTCAACATCACTCACCTAAGAAACCTTGGGACCAACAGTGGCTTTAGCAGCCTCTGTCACAGCCACAGTACAGAATGAACAATACGCAGCTTTTAGAACTCTGTGATTCTGAGAAACATGATCCTTCACCTATATTGCACACAACTGCAGATCTTCTGTTTTATTTGTACAATTCATTATTTCTCAAATAAAGAAAAAAAAAAAAAAGGGTTAAGTGTTGTTTACAGAAAATTAGCCCGTCTCACAGCACTTACCTTGTGCCTGAGTGATTTTGTGCATCACAGGTTTTATGTTCACTCTGTCTGTAGCCTGTAGTCTTGGAGATTGAAATACAGAGCCCACTATGCTGCAGTCACTACTTGTTGTACAAACACCACCTACAAACTCCATCTTCCCTTCTACAGCAAACAATTAGTCGCAAACATTAGTCAGAAAAAATCTTTGAAATTCTGTACTTGAAATCTTCAGAGTGTGTTACTTGAGGCTACAATAACAAAATAGATAAGAAATGTCTGCATTAATGATGGGGAGAAGAAAGAGAAGAATGAAGCAAGGCAAACAGAAAAGTTATTTCCTGTTCCTTTCCTGTGGGTAAGAGAAGTCAGAAAGAAACAACTGAACACAGGAGGAGGAAAGTGTTTGAGGAATGAGCTAAAACAGGTTAAATTCACCTGAAATGAAGGAAATAAGCCAAACTTTGAACCTTCCCATTTTAAATTAGGAAGATGGCAAAGTAAAAGTGGGAGGAACCAGTGCAGGAGGTGAAGAAGATTCCAGAAGTCTTTAAAGGCTGAGGATTTTCAGGGTTTAGATTGTAATGGAAGAGAAGGAGAAAATTAATCAAGGGTAGTGAACATTCAAGCATGAAAAGAATTAGCCAGTGGAGAAATGTGAGCTGTGACTGAGCAGAAAAAGAGGCAGAAACTGAGAAAAGAAAGGCTGGCAGGGTGGATCTGATGACAGCAACACCAAAAAGCTGAACTGCTCTGAAGAGAAGATGAAAAGAAGCAGGGTAGAGGGAAAGGCAGCAATGGAAAAGCAGCAGTGCAGCACTCCCCTCGCACCTGACACAGTTCAAACAATGTAAGTTATCATTTTAGACCTGAGAAATGTCAAATAAAGGTATTGAAGCCACTAATGGACTCAGGACATAGACAAGGAGACCATGAAGGTCCCAGAGACAGATCCATTTCTTACAAAGCGCATTTCAGAAACAGCAGGAAAAAACAAGGTGGTATTAAAATCAGCAACATGACCAGTTGAATAAGCAGAAAAGATGGAAGGAAATATTAATCAAATTAAGGAGGACAGAAGGAAGCAGCAGCTCTTGCAAATGGATGAGGAATTTAAATGAATACTTACCATGGGAAAACAAAAACAAGGCAGAGAAAGGATCTAGCAAAGGCAATGGGAACCACTAACAGATAAGGTAACAAGACGGAGAAATAGGATCAGCAAGACAGGAGGAATAAAAAAAGTAAGAATGGCACATAAACAAGAGCCCTCTCTCAAAGCATTTGAAAAATACTAAGGAGACAATTGTCATAGTAGGACCTCATGGTGCAGGACTGTACCAGAGGAAAAGTGCATGATCGCGGGGGAAGGCATAAAATTTAAGACTAAACAGAATTTCAAGAATGTATTCCTAAGGGTTTGTTAAACTATGGGAGATGGCAGGAAAAGTACTAGAAGTTATAACTATGTATTAACAGTCCACAAAGCTACAAATTTATGAAAAATGTATAAAAATCTTCAGGCATCACTCCAGCAAGGACCCTTTCCCACAGTATAAGAATGTGCTCCATTCCTGCAGTCCTCCTCCCTGTGACAGACTGGATCAGGACTGCAGAGTTTATCAACCCCTGCAACTGCCAGGAAACTGCTCTGCACTGGTGGCAGAAAATTAAAACCTTCCTTGGTGCTGCTTTCTCCACTCAGAATAGAAAGTGCCTTCCTCCCCATTAAGAAACCCATATCCAGCCCAGAACAAAGGCTGGAAGTTTCTGGCAACTACAGATCTCACCACAAGAAAGCAGGGACCAGCACAATTTATATTGTTTCCTCCCTTGCCATCCATGTGTGGGGCCCCAAAGTGATGACATTGTGGTTCAGATGCTATAAGGCCAAATTCATAGACCAGAGACTCCCTGGAGACTAAGTAGATGCCTGTGTCAGGTTAGGAGATCCTGGAAGCAGAAATAATAGCAGGACGAAACTGAAAGAATGAGAAGTTGCAGAACTGGGAGTCAGAACACTGAAGAGGGACTTTCCCTTTGCTTGTCCTGTTCATCTAAGCCTCCTGGGAAGAAATTGGTATATGTGACTCTGGTTTAAATATCATGTGATGGGGAATTCTAACATGGGGAAAACAGCATCACATCTGCTGACAAACATTACAACACTGGTGATCCTTGAAACATCAGAAAATTGTCAAGAAATAATGTAATCTGCCAGCCAAGTAGAGGCATCATATAGCTGGGAGTTCAAAAAGGAATCTGCTCACAGTCCAAATACAGATTGGATTTTGTTTTCTGAGTCTTGTTGTAGACCCACAACCTCTGAATATAGGGGAGACCTCAAACCACAACTCCTTTCAACTCATAACCAAGAGGGGTTTGAAATGCTGATCCCAGAACACTGACATTGTGCCAGTGATAACTTTCAATGAAAGAAATGTAAGGAATGCCAATCCTTCTTGCAGTTGAACTAGGTGATTACTGGTCTCTTTCAACTGTTCTATTCTACTTTTTCATATATGCTTCAAAACACCTTTTGGTCCAGCTGTTTCAATAAAGTGGAACCTCTGCTTTGTTGGTCACCTAATGCAATCAACTAATTCCTCTAATTCCTGCTTTCCAGGACACAGACACCAATCTGTACCAATGAACCAACTGCTCTGTGGCGCTCTACTGCTGACAGTCATCTACTGGAAAATCAGCAACAGAGTTTAAGTCAAAAGTTGATTAATGACTGCTCAGTGTTTAATCAGCTCTTCATGTACTACTGACAAATGTCACACAGACATATCTTCTCTCCAATGTGTCAAAAAATCCTTTCTTTTCCCTTCATGCCTTTCCCCTTGGAGGTATGAAATTTTGTCTTATCCCCATTTTACAGACAGGGAATTGAGAAAGAGGTGAGGAGGAAACAATGAAAGAATAAGATTTTGGAAAGCTTTCAAGTCACCAAAGAAACTGTGAAACAGTCAGTGTGTAATTTGTGCATTTGAAGAGAAGAACAAGACAGGGTCTTTATCTCTTAAATACAAATGGAGCTCTCAGAGGCATGAGTCTGCTGATCAAAGCAGCTGCAGGAACAGGAACAGCACCCCAAACACCAGGTCCCTAAACACAGGCATAAGGGTTACTTTTGGAACTTCAATTCCCTCCGTTAAAGACTCCTGTCTTGCTCAATAACTCTTTGAAAAATATCCACACCATACAATAACTCAAACTGCAGTTCAGTCTGTTCAGAGACCAAAAGTAAATTGAGCCAGTGTTTCAAGGCCTCTGAACAGCACAGAGATGTCTGTAACACAGCAGCACATGCAGTGTCAGTTTATCAAGAATACCATGACATGAGTACAATCCATGTTTATTCACAAAATGCAGAGAATCACTGAATGTAAATACAACAGATACATTTGGTAATGAGTCCTTAAAATAGGGAAAGCAGCAGGTAGCACAGCTCTGTGGTAGGTGAGGAGACGAAGAGTGCTCCCACTGAGCAAAAGGAAGGCAGGTGGAGGTCGGCATCCCTTGATGTGGAGCTTATGAGTGTCTGCCTGCAAGAAGACATAATTTTCAAAGCTTGGGTAATTTTTCCAAAATTACTGATTCCAGCAGGGCCTAAAGTCAAGCTCTTGTCCTTCAACATGAAATGGATAACACAAACTTTAAGAAGTTCTGAATTACTAACACATAGATTTTAAAAGACCACAATATTGCACAAAAATAAATCAGGGAAGCAAATTATCCTGGGATAGCAACGTACCACCACTGGCGGTATTCCAAACAGGCATAAATTACATTTCTTGGAAATGTACATTGACTATAGAGTTAATGGCAGTCGTCATTCCCTCTGGCAATATCTAGCCAACCCTTCCACTATTCTGTCCAGGGCTAGTACTGTAGTATTGAAAAATTTCACAAGACATGTCATTTTCATCCTATAAATATCAGCACACTGGTATTTACCCCAGATCCTCTGGTCCAAGTTCTCTGCAAAACAGAAACAACAGAAAAACAAAAATCCCATCTTCAACATTCTTGTTCACATTTCCTCAACTGTTGATTCACAAATCTACGTCATTATAATACCAGTGCAAAACCTAGCCCTGAAGGCTAATATTTTAGCACATCCATATCTCACTTCCTCCTTCTCTACTGCAGTCTCCACAAGGCAATAAAACAAACCACTCTTGAAAGTCCTCACAACTGTTTCCTGCACTTCCTAACGTCTGTGACAAGACAGAGGATGATTGTTTCTTCTCTCCACTTCTGACATCACTGCCATTATATCTAAGGATATCTCCTAAAATTCCTTTCTATCACTCTTTTTACTGGAGACAAGATTCCAATGAACATCAAAGAATGAGAAAATCACAGTACTTTCCGTGACAGTGATAGGGCTTTTTTGGAGGTGTTTACATTCATAACAATGACCCAGAAGCAAGTCTTCTGTGACCAAGTTCCTGTGATTGCAGTCAGTGATCAAGGCCAGGTGGATGGGGTTTTAAGCAACTGGGTCTAGTGAAAGATGTCCTTGCCCATGGCAGAGGAGTGGACTAGACGATTCTTAGAAGTTTCCTCCAACCTAAGCTATTCTGTGATTCTGTGACTATATCTTATTTTATTAATCACAGCCTTTTTGATGACACAGATGTATTTTGTGCAGTGTTTATGTTGTACAATCATGACTTCCATGTGCGTAACTCTCAAGTTGTGTTGTTTATCTCTGTATTTCACCACACTGCCTTAGTTAGACAAGGTCTTGCCCTGTCACTGAGGCCTCTCTGTGATATTACATTACCATAAAATGATTGAGATCTGAGGCTCAAATCGTATGTTCTCCCAGATCAAATCCTTACTACATTATCCTAGACAGGCAGATGAAGCCAGCCCTCTACTCTTGCAGTAACGGGGAGCAACAGGACAATATCCATAATGCTACAAAACAAGTATTTTAGGAAGCAGTGCTTCCAAGGCATAGCCCTCCTGCTTAGCAAAATACAGGAGACTACAGATCTGTATTTGTTTCCCAGGTGCAAGCTGATACAGACACCATGCTGGTAATCAACTGATAACCTTCAGCTTGCACCCAAGTGTTTAAGAAAGCAGAACAAGTAAGAGAAAAGGCTTATAGAGGATCAGAAGCACAGATCTTGGTGATCTCAGATCTGTTGATGAGTCAGCCGGTAGAGAGACTTAAGCTTCCTTGGTTCACCTGGAATTGAAGTGTCTTCATCCTGTGGATCCAGAGTACCCATCTATGGGAACAATACCACCATTCTCCCTTCTCCTTCAGCGGAGCTGGTGTGTCCCTCCCAGGCTGGGTAGCCTGGCTGCTCCTCTCTGGAGCACTCCCAGTTCCTCGTTTGGGGCTCTCTAACGTCAGCTCTGAGGTCAGGCAGGCAGGGCCCCCTCCCAAACACAACAGACTATAGATAGCTGCTGCAGCAAATGCTTTTCATTATGTACCTCCCCCTCTCAAACCAGCGCGGGTGGGAGCAGCATGGGGCCCCCGTGCTGCTCTGCTACGTGTTTTCTGTTATTTGGGGTGAGCTGTGCATTCCTCACATGATTTGAATGTCATGTGGAGCCCTGGGGGAATCCTTATAGGAGTGGGACATACAACAAGAAATCTGGAGGAGATTTCTAGCTATGACAGCAATCAGGCCCCAAAACACCCTTCCAAACTACAAAGGACATAGAAACAAAAATCCCATCCGCTTTCAAATGAGAGCCTGATAAAGTTGTGAGTGATTACAAGATTTTATATGTGTGACAGCTAAGGATCAGACACTCACAAACCCAAGAAGCCTGATGCACACTGCACCAAGAGGGCTGCACACTGCCTTCCCATCCTTTACCATGGAAATCTGACCCACTTGCCCTTCCTGGAGCACAAATATGGTACCTTGTACTCAGGACAGGAAAGTAATCTCCCAGCCTGCTCTGCCCACACTTCCTCAAAATAATTTGGGTCTGTGTTAAACCCAGTATGCCCAGTTCATGTTTCAGTGTCAGCTCAGGGTTTGCACAGAAGATTGTTATGGATATAGAAACATAGGACTGAAAGGACTTTCTGACATGGGTGGAGGCACTGACCTCAGTAGCCATTCCCCAACTTGCTGCTGTGCATTTTATTCCACCACAATTTTCAGGCTGCCAGTATAATTGGAAATTCTGCAGGTTCTGAAGGGCCAGCAAGACAGGCTAGCATTCCCTGTAAGTTTTAACCTGTAACTAAAGTAAAATATAATTTCCAGATCCCAGAGCTATGACAGGATCAACAAAATGATGAACAGTTAAAAGGGAACTTGAAGGAAAGGGAAGCCTTCATGCCTGCAGGAACTGAGCACACATCTAGAATGCAAACAGAAATACAGGAGCTCCTGTAAGGTTCTGCATCCCATGCTGTAACTGTGGTCACTGTGCTGGCTACCTCAAAATGTGCCAGGAATCACCTGGAAGGCAACACTAATAAAATAAACATCAGAGGAACACTTTCATGTGGCTGTTGATTAAATCTAGTACTGGGCTGAGGACTGAGCCTTATGGTCCCAGTAATAAATATACATAGTGACCACTCTCTTTAAAAGTGGCATTTTGAGATTGTAACTCATTTAAAACAAAATACACTAATTTGTGGATTGCAAGATGTGTAGAGACACTGAATACAACAGCATATGCAACACCCGTGGCATCTGACATAGCTCAGACTACCACGGCTCCTCTTTAACTCCCAGTAAAAATCCTAAAGAGCAATAACACGAAACATTCAGCACGCCTGCCACACACACTTCTCTGGCCCTGCCCATTTGTCCTCAGCACAGCCAGGCCGGGAAGCCCAGCCGGGTCCCCAGCACAGCCACGCAGCATGCACTCATTAGTGCCACCTCCACCCTGACTGCCCCACAGGGGGCGG
>JBBMKD010000001.1:115852388-115878043 GCA_037834095.1 Argya squamiceps
CTGCTGCGGGGAGCGGCCCGGGAAGCCTCGGCCCGGTTGCTTTGGAGAGCGAGATGAAGCGGAGGCTGGGATTGAGAGGGATTCGACGGCGGCGGGCATTGCCGTCCCCTCCCCTGGGAGCCCTCTTGGGGCTGCCCGGCCCCGCCATCCCGCGTCGGGGGGCCCGTGCGTTTCTCGGGACGCGATGTTGGTCGGAAGCGGCAGCGCCGTGTCATTGTCCCGACAGGTCCAGGGCACCGGCGGCAGCAGCGCCGTCAGCAAGAGCTCGGCGGCAGCGCGGGGCTATATCCAGGACCGGTTCCTGCGGCTTTTGGCGGGGCGGCGGCGGCGGCGAGCGCCGCTTATCCACCGGTGAGGAGCGAGCGCTTCGCAGAGCCTTTAGCTGCTCCGGCTGCTGAGCCCCAGTGCCCGCGGGGCGTGGGAGGGGATCTCGGACAGGAGTGACAGGACAGGGGGAGGAATGGCTTTAAGCTGAAAGAGAGTAGGTTTAGGTTACATATTGAAAGGAGATCTTCCGTGAGTGTGGCGAGGCCCTGGATCTCGGATTGCCCAGAGAAGCTGTGGCTGCTTCATCCCTGGAAGTGTGCAAGGCCAGGTTAGATGAGACTTGGAGCAACTTGGTCTAGTGGAAGGTGTCCCTGTCCATGACAAAAGGGTGGAATGAAAGTAGCTTAAGATCCCTTCCACCACAAATCCCCATGCTTGGATCTGTCGGTTGGGCAAGGCACAGCTTCTCAAACACATTTTAAGCAAAGTACACAGAGTGGCAAGGTGCAGTGCACCGTCTGGCAGTAGTGTAACTTTGTTAGACTGTTGGTAAAATGTTACATGGCTTCTGGACCAGAACAGAATGCTTTGTCCTGAGTAAAATATGCCACCAGACTGATTCCTAACTCCAGTGTTCAATGCTGCTGAAAACTTTGTGATATTTGAAAACATACTAATAATGTAATAACATCAATAGTTTTCTCATTAATTCCCCAGAATGTTACAATTTCTGTAGGGTATTTGGTGGCTCTGGGAAGCAATATCTTTTGAGTCAGTGGTTGTCTGACCAGGAGGACTTCTCCAGAGCTTTGTAAGACACAAGAGCATTTTAATGTGTGTTTGCAGAGGACTCTAGGCTGATCATGTTGTGGAATTTACATTAATTCGAGGTGAATAGTTTAATGCAATCCAAATGACTGTGAATTGCCAAACAAGTTTTGTCCAGGGGAAAATCAAACAGTGGTGTTCAAGCAGAAGCTTGCAGACCTATGGAGATGGATGTGGCTCATCAAGAAGCCTGCATTGACTTGTCACACAACATTGGCATGCCAAGCTGAATTCACAGCAAGGGTTCTGTATTGCATTTATCAACAATTTTGGGACTTCTTAGACTGTGTGGTCCCTGTGAGGAGTCAAGATAATAACATGCTTGTTAAAGGCGTGATAAGAGCTGGAATATAGCCAGGTGGATATAGGATGAAACTAGCTAAAAGAGAATGCTAAGAAACAAGAGGCATCAGTCCATGCCAGACTATGGTAAATGCTTTCCAGGATTTAGTCTAACTTAGTTCTGTTTTTTCAAAAACCAGAGAACAGAATTCCTCTCCTGACTTTGCTTTTCCTCCCTTTTTTGATCCCTTCCCACTACATTAGCACGCACTCATTTATTTTGTTGTTGTGGCATATGGTTTGGGGCAGGAACTCAGGTATCGGCCATCTGCATTGCCAGGGACCATCCTCACTATCTGGATTCATTCATATTCATTCAGCAAATATTTACTTATGCACAACAGAACAGGTCCAGCTGGGATATCTGCATGTTTTCTCTGGATTATCTGTTGTCTTGATGGTTAATATGCACACTGGTTGCAGGAGATCTGTGTTTGTTAGCATACTCTATAAAGATGATAAAATCATCTGCCAGTGCAGGTCTGTAAACAGGGAATTATTGGGTAGAGGCTTAGAGAAAAAAATATATATTTTTTGGAAATTGAAGTTGCCAGTGCTGGAGAAATTACATGCCTGGACAGTGATTACAACTGAATTTGTTCCTCCAGGGGTTATTACATTCGTGCCCGTGCTGTAGATCACTGTGTTCAGGACTTCCTGCTGAAGACACAAAGCCTACCCAGGACACAGGTACGTTTTCTGGGGCTTCTGGCATCTGTCACTAAATGTGTGTAAAGTCTTTCTGGCATCTGGGCAGTAACTCATTAGTGCATCTGTTGGGACCCATTCCCAGCAGGATACAGAAATCTGACTGGCAGTACTGTGGCTGTCCATTTGTCACTTCGGCATAAGTATCTGGGAAGGGGCAATATCCACACAAAATTCTTCTGCCTCTTGCAGGAAGTTGCCTGATTTTGTCACTCTACAGATGATGTTCAAAATTTTTCACACCTACACGCTCAAGATGCTGCTAGAGTTGAGTATAACTTTTTCTGATATTCTCTCTGCAGATCCTATCTTTAGGTGCTGGCTTTGATTCCTTATACTTCCGTTTGAAGGATATGGGTCTTCTGCATCACACTGTGGTATACGAGGTAGATTTCCCAAATGTGGCATGCCAAAAAGCTGCTCTGATCAAAGGAGTGAAAGAGTTGTCAGCACTGGTGGGAGACACTGGAGAGGAAGGATTAGGTATGGCATTAATGGAAGGTTTTTTTGTACGAAATGTTTAGAAGATGAAAACGTAGCTTCAGCCTTCAAAAAGGGAGAGATTATATTAGGGGAACTATGAAATAGTAGATGAAAAGGGTGTTCATTTTATGAAATATGTCAAAACAAATAATTCGTAAGCATTGGGAGACAACAAGAAGCCAGGATGGATTTGTCAGGAGCTGATTATATCAAACCGAGGTCAGGCTTTTTCTGTTGCAAGGGTATGAAAGGGTGTGTTTTTTTCTGAGAGGGTGTGTCCAGCTTGGAGCATACTGGTCCAAAAACAGTGGCAAACTGTAGTGTGTCCAGTGGGAGCTGGTGAGGATGATGAAGTGATGGAGCAGGTGATGTAGGAGGGAAGGTTGAGAAAACTGGTTTTGTTCAGCCGTATGGGGAGGAGTTTGGGAGGGAAGTGTCTTACAGCACTCTTCAGCTTACCTATTGGGAGAGGTTAGAATAGACAGAGCCACACTTTTCTTGGAGGCATAAAGCAAATAGTCAAGGGACAATGGTTGAAAGTTGCAAAAAGAAGGAGATTCCAGTGATGTATAATGAAAATGTTGGGGGGGAGGTTGCACCACATGAGTAGTTAAAAATAGGAACAGATTGCCTAGAAATGTAATGGAATCTCTAGCCTTGAAGATAGTTTTAAACTATCCCATTCACCCTAAATTATATAATGATTTATAGGCTTGATGGGTAAGAGAGAAGGTTTGACTCTTGAGTGTTTGACTGTAATAAAACATTAGTTGTTATGTCTCCTGATGGGTTTTTTTGCCCTCCAGGGCAGGAGAAAATGAGTCTTGTGAAACTACTGCAGAATATTGTGCTAGCTGAGTGCTTAGGGGAAAAGGAAGAATATAAAGTATGTGGATCGTTAGAGGTTTCTCCTGCATCTGTTTTCTTCCACGATTTCCAGTGCTCTAGATGATCTGCTGTAGAAGATGAACTGTCATAAACCTGCAGGAAACATGAGGACTTACAGTTAGATGAATGAGAGCAGGAGTTTGACAAAGTACACAAATGGTCTGAGAACATGGAATGAAGTGCAGTAGGGACAAATGTAAGCCACTGCATTTAGATAGTATTAATCAATTGAAATACAGATGGAAGACAGCTATAGAGTGTGAGTTCCTGACTCCCAGGTCTTAGTGAGTAGCTCTTCCATGAGCTTGTTCATTTTCTTCCTGAATCCGTTCACATTTTTAATACTGGCAGAGTCCTGTGGCAAGGAACTCTGTCCATACCAAGAATCTTCAGGTACTTAAAGGAAGGTGTCGGATAGTTTGGAAAACCCTATTCTCTGTGTCCAGAGGTCAGCAAAGGATGGATGGACAAGTTAGAAGAAACTAGAACGGAACGCTCTGATGGACTTCTGAAAAAGGCCATTTTGCCTCCAGAAGTGGAATGCCTTTGAGAACAGTGTAGGTTAACTGTCCTCAGGACAGATACTGTTGTTGGGTTGCAGAGACGGAGTAGGTACTTACAGTTTTGTTAGTAACAAAGTTAGTTACTTTGTTAGTGATGTGGTTTTGGCTGAAAAGGTCAACAGGCCATAACTTAGCATATTCTGATGGGATTCAGAGGTATGATGATGCTTGCAGATCATAAACTGGAACTTATTTCTGAGGGTGGTGATCTCTGAGTCAGGTCCTGGTGTTTGCCAAGCGCTATCATGTGCAGTTTCAGGACTCAGTGCCATTTTACAGAAATGAAATCTGTTGAACAAACAAACCAGCCAAGCCTACAAAACCTGAGAATGGCTTTCTGATTGTGAGGGAAACCATTGAAATTCTATTAATGCAAAAGTGCTTTCTTAGCCTAAAGTGATAAGTGTATAAATGAGAGCCCTTTAGGTTTGATTTTGAATTAAAATCAGTGGTTCTAAAAAATTGTTTAAAAGTAAATATAATAAAGTTTTGTTATTTATATAGTAAGTGTAATAATTCTATGAGAAACCTGTAGGTGAAGTTTGCATTTGGAATAATGGAGTTTTAGACCTGCAGTTACTGGATTATGTGGCACTATCCCTTCATGGGTCATGTTGTGATGGGGATTTTCTTGTACACGTTCCAGAGAAATACAGTCTATGGACATAGCCTTGTGAGTGATTGCCTGTGGTTTTGATTTTCATGTTTGTCTCTTTTGGTCTCAGCAGCACCATAGTGAAGTTGTATCATCTTTGTCTCCCAGGAGCCATTGCCTTTTCTGGAAAGGATTATAAATTACTGGGAGTGGATTTATCAGAGCTGTCTGAGCTGGAGAGAATCCTGGAGAAAGCAGGACTGAACAATGAAATCCCCACCCTCTTCATCGCAGAGGTGGTGCTCACCTACATGGAGAACCCCAGGTCAGCTGGGTTCTCCTCTATTACCCAGTGGTAAAGGGAAAACAACAAGCTTCTTTCCGAGTACATCACCTTGGGGTTGGAGACCTTGAAACTAAAGCCTCGGGAATTCTGTGGCATTCCAAGTAGCTCCCTACATCATAATTATGATGATGCAATTGATGTCCACATGATACCCTAAGAGGAAGGAAAAAAAGAAGAAAAATCTCAAAAGAGCAGTTTTGAGGTTTTTGTTCTTGTTATCCCCTGAATTGTCTGTGCAGATGGGGAGGAGATGTTCAGCACAGAACTCTCATTAATGTATTGCCACTTGTCAGGATGCCTTAATAGCAGCTTTATGGTGTTGCAGGAAGATACACTGCATCTGTTGTATGATGAGTGGGCCCTCAATTTAATTTCTTATGCACAATCTCCCAACAGGTCAGATGCCTTGGTTCAGTGGGCAGCAGAGCATTTCCCCCAGGCCTGCTTCCTGGTGTATGAGCAGGTGCACCCCGAGGACCCCTTTGGACGTGTCATGGAGCAGCATTTCAGCCAGCTGAACACTGCACTGCACGCCCTGGCACAGTACCCTGACTGTGAGGCACAGCAGAGGCGCTTTCTGGGGAAGGTGAGCACCTGCAGCCCTGGGGCATGCATGAAGCGTAATTTATCTGAGGAAGATTGGAATACTAAGTGTTTGGTCAGTTATGTGTTGAAGCAAACAGGGCTGCGGCTGAGGTACTGCCTTCTCTAGTAGCATGACTTGTCCTTAGAAGGTGCTTCCAACTAGCCTGCAGCCTACTGTCTTCTATGGAATTAATGGGTTCCTCTGAGGCTTTTGATTTAATAAAATTTTTAAGAACTTTACAGATGAGGGATCTATTTTCACCAGTTTTTGTGATGCTCTTGCTTTAGCTAGACAGTCTTAGTGGCTCATGCAGGTGTTTAATTTAGGCTCTTTGCTTTCCTGTGGGACGTGAGTTTCTGTCCTTCCAGAGGTGATAACTTGGAGGGATTTGTCTTTTAGGGCTGGACTGAGTGCAGTGTCATGGATATGAATCAGTTTTTCACCTGTTGTATTCCAGAAGACGAGCAGCAAAGAGTGCAGACTCTGGAGCCTTTTGATGAGTATGAGGTAACCCTCCTTTATTCTGAAGATCAGGGACCTGGCTTTGATATCATAAGGTATTTGCAATTTCTTGTGGTTGCAATTCTGTACAGAATTGCTGAGGCACACATGTTCATGAAGGCAGAAAGGACTTTGGATCAGCTTAGTTAACACAGAGGCCATGGGGAGCTCCTTGTAAAGCAGCATGGGAAGAAGGCTCTCCTTGATCTTAGAAAAGCTGCGTGTTCCTTCCTTCCTGTGAGCAGTCTCTCGAGGAGACAGGCTTGTCATAGCAAACTAGTAGTTTAAAAGAAGTAGTAGTATAAAAAGTTGGCAAACTGGTAATATAAAAGAAGTTGTAGATGCTAAAAGTTGGCATGGATTCAAAGGACAATTACTTTAATGAAAGAAATCCATTAAGGATTACTGAATACATAAATATATACCTGATGTGCCATTCCTGACTGCAGCTGATAGAGAATGCAGATACACTTTTACTGCTCGCTTCCATTTCCATAGACTACTTTATTGTTTGTCATTGTTGGATACAGATTACTAATTTCGGATATTTTTTCATCTGACTTTGTACAGCCATTCCTGTATTAATGATTGAAATTCAACTATGACTCTGTTCTTTGCCATTTTTATGACAACTGCTGGCAAAGTTTCCGACTATTTGAAGTCTAGAAGTGAAGATAAGTGCAAGATAATGAATAACTTTGAGCTAAATGTCCTGTGGAACACTTACTAGAAGTTTCCCTTTTGATTTTATGGTTCTCTCTTTGTAATTTTAGAAATCTAATAACTGTAGTATGAAAACAATTGAATGTGCTTGAATTTATTTTGCTAACATGGTAGGATCTGCTCTGCTATATGAATGCACAAGTGGTGACTGAAAGTGGTGGCAGATGTGCTAAGTGGTTTAGAAACGTCTGCTGGAATTGTAGGTCAAGGCCATTGCTCCTACAGTGGGAAGGTAAAGACTTGGTATTGTTTTCCTTACAGAGGAGGTTAATGTGCGTGAGTCCAAGCTGAAAGTGTGTAAAGGTGTAAATGATGTCATAACAGAGAGCTCTACAATTAGCTTTTGAGAGAAAGATTAAGTAAGATCCAGGTCTTACTGTAAACAAGCTTGGTCAAATTAGGTAAGAAATGTAAAATAGACACCCAGTGTGGAAGGAGACTGTTTTTAGAATAATTTGCTTAGGGTCTAATAGTGGATTCTTCCATTTTCAGTATTTTCATTTCTGGATGTCACTTTTCAAAAGATACTTTTTACTGCTAATGTGGGTTGGGTCAATGAAGCTGATAACACGAGTTCTTGTGTCTTTTAAATTCATGTTTATGCTTGCTAATCACATAGTTGACCGAATATATCCCACCCCACAGGAATGAACACGCTCAATTCCCTAACGTCCATAAATGCCAGAGTGAACTCTCATTGCTGCTGGCTTCCTGTACATTTCTTTTGCTTGTGCTTCTGCCTCAGAATGTTTCCAAGGCCAGACTGAAAATGATGTATTATTTTCCAGCACACAGACCATGCTGCACCTTTTAACATTTGTGATCTCTTTGGAATCACTTACATTCCATGAACTTCAAGAAACCTTAATCCCTCTGGTATAATGACCTCACTCTTTTTTTATGATAAGTACTGGGAAGCATAAAGGGAAGCTGATTCCAAAAAGAAAAACTTCCCCATGCAACATATAATTAAGCTATGGGATGCATGTTGGGCACATTAAAAGTTTATGTGAGTTCAAAGAGCAACTGGGTAGGTTCATGGATGAAAAATCCATCAAGGATTGTTCAAAACAAAGACACAGCTTCTTGCTTAGATCATCCCTGGGCTGTAAATTTTTGAAAGTTGGAGTGAGAGAGCTATTTACCCTCCAGTTCTTTCTCCGATTCAGCTTTGCCCCTCTGATTTTGACCATTGATGGAAACAGTGCTAGGCTGGGTTGGTATTTGATTTGGTCACCCTGGCTGTTCTGAGGTCCTTACTACAGTTTGCTCTAAGATTTTTGAAGGGAATTGTTTTTTAGTTGGTTCTTCCTTTCTTGGTTTGTTTGTTTGTTTATTTGTCTTTTACTTTGGGCTTGCTACAGGAATGGCATCTGAAATGTTCTCATTACTTTGTGTTGGCTGCATCAAAGGGGATGGAACCTTCCTGGACTCCACTGTTACCCAGTATGACAGGTACACACCAAACAGTTTTCACAGCATTCTTTTATCTCATGTAGGCATCTCTGAGAGGTTTTAGGAGACATTGAAATCCTGGAGAGGGCAGATGGGATCTTGCTGTCTGGTAGCTTTCTCCACTTCTCCACAGTAGTTCTGCTGTCGAAACCAAGACCAGGGCCATGGCCTAATGCTGCTGGTTCTGATCAGTTCTTCAGTTCTTTTTGTTTATTGAACCTCTCAGTCCAAACAGCTTGTAATTTTTCATACATGAGTTCCTCCAGTGCATGGCTGCAATGCCAGCCTGCTCTACTCCTCCTCCTGGTTTTGGGATCTCCCTTTTGAATTAATTCTGGGTTGCCTTCACATACAGCTCTCTGAACCATTCTTTCCTTCCAGCTCCTAAAAGGTTGTTCTGTTTTCTTTACTGCCTTTTCCAGCAGACCACTCAGGAGCCTGACATGAAGCTGTGCATTGCTTTGTTATCCCTTGTGTGTGCAATTATACCTGTCATATTTCTGTTTCTGAAATGCTTTTAAATCTATATGTCACTTTTTTAGATGGGAGTAAAATGGTACAGCTGGGGAAGAGCCAAGACCAAGACTGTGTTTCCAAGATAAAAAGGATTTGGTGGCACTAGTAGTCCAAAAAATTACTGGTTTTAACTGCTTGCTTCCTTTTTCAGGGTAGAAAGCAGAAGGTTTTTTAACCTGTTTTATATGACTAGTATTCACAGTACGGCACCACAAGTAGTTGTAGCTTCAAGAGAAAGTTGAAATCTTGTTCTAGGGAACAAGGAAAGCCGCTGGAAAAGGATAGGGCAGGATGGCATTCCTGAGGCTAACAAGGCCACTGAATCCATGTGTTGTGTCTCAATTAGATTTGAAGATGTTGTAAAATTGAAGCTAAATGAATGTGGGTGTGATTTAATGTACTGTGTGATTGTCACTGGTCCTTAAGTTAAATCCTTGAAGGCTCCTGAAGGCATAGTATCTATCCTTAAATTAAGAAAAAAAATTGAACATTTGCTTAATGTACTTTATTACAGTGAAGACATTTGATTAATTAGAGACAGGATTAGAATCTTTCTGCTGCTGTCTCTGTTGTATTCAAAATTGATAGTAAAAGCCTTCCAAATCTGGTAAATTATCCATGTTTACATATATTTTACTGGGAACGTGAAAGATATGTCTCTAATATCAATAAATGCCCCCAGTTATCCTCTCAGATAGACTTGGGTACCAGTTCAAGAGAGTGCAAGTACTAAATCTTCCAAAGAGATCTTGGTAAGTATGTTTCATGATGTTAAAAAACTCCTCTGTCTTTAAAAGACTGGTCTGTAAAAAGACATTTAAGCCCAAGGAGATGAAATTTCTTACCTCATCAAATGCTAGAGTCTTGTACAAAGTAATGATCAGTACAGGCAATTTTTCTGATTATGGCATACAACAAATGGACTACAAACTGCTCCTCCTCCACTTCTTCATCTCTTACAACACAAGAATAAAGCCCTTGATTAAAACAAAGAAGACACAGATTCCAAACTGGTTAAAAGAAAACAATGTGTAGGTGAGCTGGAGTGCTGTGCTGAAAGTTTGCTTCATGCTAAGGGATATAATATTTGAAGAGAAGATTCTTGGATAACTGGAAATATTCTCCTATAGTAAGATCATTGGAATTAACAGATTACTTGTCATGCTTCAGAATGTTATTTCAGTGCTTCTGTGAAGGTAGGATCAAAATCTGGCAAGAAACTTTGAAATCAGCTTCCAGGTGTTTGTTCTTTTTCTGCTGTTCTTTGCTGTTCATGTAGCCAAATATTGTCTTAATCAGACAGGGTCTCCTTTTGAAGGTACTGCAGTGATGCATATCTTGCTGCAGCAGTTTAGGACGCTGCACTCACTTGGCCAGTCTTACGTCCACCCCATGAAAGCAGTCTCAGAATTTCAGGAGCTGAGTGAGCAGAGTAGAAGTCACAGTTGGTACAGTAGTAGTTTTAACCGTTACATCCTGATTTCTAGGGCCTGTCAGATTATCTGTGTGCACTGTCAATTTGCTTCTCAAATTTTTCTTCTTGAAAAGATGAATGGTCATCTTGAAAAAGTGATGTGCCTAATCTTACTTAAAATGTAGTCCTTGGTTTGTATTTGTGCATAAGTCCTTTGGTTCTCTTTGGCTTACAGTTCCCCATCACGCTGGTCCTGTTGGGATGGCTGGGAGTGTCCCTGCAGCAGTATGTGCAAGGCTCTCAGGAGTTCCTGGTCTGAGACGTTACGGTCACCGCTCTGTTCTTATAAAACCCAATGTGATTCTGACCACGGGAGGCTTTGGGGAGGAGGATGGACAGCACTGCCGCATGAGAAATTTCCATGTGCTCAGTAAGCAAGCAGGCTGCTGGGAACCTGTCTGTGTGAGACAGAATATTCCTGATAAAAGATGGGGTGAGTTCCCATACCGATGGCAAGTGCAAGGGGGATACCTTTGTGCCAAAAGTGAAAGAAAGTCTAGTGAAAAAGTGATGTCATGGCACAGTGATGCTGGCAGTCACAGAGATGTGAAGGGTCTGTTTGCTACATGCTGGATCCTGCCCTTTGGTCACCACAACCCTATGCAGCATCCCAGCTTGGGAGCAGGGTGACTGGAAAGCTGGAAAAGGAGCTGGGGGTTCTGTTTCACAGTGGTTGAGCATGAGCCCGGGTGGGCAAGAATGCAAATGGAACCTGGCTGGTACCAGCCTAGTGTGGCCACATGCCCAGAGCAGTGATTGTCCAACTCTGCTGGGCACTGCAGAGATACTTTGAATGCCGTGTCCAGTTCTGGGCCTCTTAACAGAGTGGCATTGAGGGGCTGGGGTCATAGAATGGGTTGTGTTGTAAAGATCATCTAGCTCCTCCAACCCTCTGCCACAGGCAGGGACACCTTCCAGTCGACCTGGTTAATCAGAGCCCTATCCAGCATGACGTGGAACACTTACAGACAAATGGCAGCCACTTCTCTGGGCAACTTGTGCCAGGGCCTCACCACCTTCACAGAGAAGAATTTGTTCCCAATATTCCATCTAACCCTACCCTCTAGCAGTGGGAAGCTATTCACCTTGTCCTGTAACTGAAGGCCCTTTTCCAAAGTCCCTTTCCAGCTCTCTTGGGGGTCTCTTTAGGCACTGGTAGGAGTGCTAAAGTCTGCCGGGAGCCTTCACTTCAGGCTGAACAGCCCAGACTCTCAGCCTGGCTTCAGAACAGAGGGGCTTTAGCCCTGGGATCAAGCCTAGTGTACTCTGAATTTTTTCCAACTGCTCCATGTCTTTATTTTGCTGGAGGCACCAGACCTGGATGCAGAACTCCAGGTGGGGTCTTAGAAAACTGGCATAGAGGGTGAGAATCATCTCCCTCGACCTGCTGGCCACAAGTCTTTGGATACAGCCTGGGGCATGGTTGACTTTCTTGGCTGTGAGCACATACTGCCGAGTCATACTGAACTTTTTGTCCACAGACGCCCCCAAGTCCTTCTCCCCAGACCTGCTTTTGATACATTCTCTGGCCAGTCTGTATTTGTGCTGGGATTGCCCCAGCCCTGGTGCAGGACCTTGCCCTTGGTCCTGCTGAACTCCATGAGGCTGGCACAGTGCCACCTCCTCTGTTCAGGTCCCTCTGGATGCCCCTTCCTTTCCCTCCAGTGCATGACTGCACCACACAGTTCTTGTCATCAGCAAACGTGCTGGGGGAGCCCACGATGCCACTGTCCATGTCACCAGGAGAGATGTTACATAGTGGTGGTCCCTATGGAGACCTGAAGAACAGCACTCGTCACTGGTCTCCATATGGACACTGAGCTGGTGACGGCAGCTCTTTGAGTGAGACCATCCAGCCAATTCCTAATCCACTGAATGGTCCATCTGTCAAATCCATGTCTGTCCAGTTCAGAGACTGGATGCTGGGCAGGACAGTGTCAAATGCTTTGAACAAGTCCAGGTAGATGACATCTGTTGCTCTTTCCTCATCCACTGCTGCTGTAAGCTCATTGTAACAGTGGCCAGGGGAACTGAGGTGGGGAGCTCAGCCTGAAGAAAAGAAGGCTCAGGGGGAAGCTTCTCACTCCTTATGACTACCTGAAAGGAGGATGTAGCTAGGTGGAGGTCAGCCTCTTCTCCCAGGAGACAAGGGATGGGAGAAGAGGAAATGGCTTCAAGCTGTGCCAGGAGAGGTTTAGGTAGGATATTGAGAAAAATGTCTCTAAGAAAAGGGTTGTCTGTGCCTGGCATAGGTTACCCAGAGCAGTGGTGAAGTACACATCCCTGGAAGGATTTGAAAGCCGTGTGAAAGTGGCTCTTGGGGACATGGTTTAGTTTTGGCCTTGAGAGTGCTGGAGGAATGGTTGGACTTTTTAATTTTTAAGGGTCTTTTCCAACTTAGGTGATTATAAATTTCTGGGAAAAAACGCCTATGTGAACCATGACGTTTTGTATCTCCACAGGTGAGAGGTTGTACCATACTGTGTCTTGTCTCTCGGACACTCTGGCCCTGGTGATAGGAGGACGAACATCCCCATCGAGTGCAGGCTTGGGAATGTTGTGGCTGAAGTTCCCCCAAACCTGTAATGCCTCAGGCCCAGGTGATGTTGCAGTGGAGCTTGTAAGTCTGCAGCCTGCTGCTGAAGCAGCGCTTTTGCGTTGGAGACACAGCACAACTGAAATGACATTCAGAGGTAAAAAGCCTGGAAAGAGTGGAAATCACTCTGTGTATGCAGGATCTTGCACTTGACCTTGTTGAACTTCATGAAGTTCATATTGACCACTCCTCAAGCCTGGCAGTAGGAAAGAAATTAAGTGGCTTAAATTAAGAGATCTCCTCCTGACACTTGGCTCTTTATCCAGAAGTCCTTCAGAAGAAATGTTACTTTTCTAGTAGCAATTGACACTCAGTAGTTGTGAACAGCTCTAGAATTAGGTCCTGCAATAGCAAGCTGAAGGTTGGTCTATTAAAAGATCCTGGTTGTAAGGGGCAAAAACTTAAGCAGTGGCATTGAGGAGCTGAAAGCAGTCCTTTCCTAAGGTGTTCCATTCCTGGAGCTGGCAAGGAATGCTCCAAGAGGAGCAGAAGGGAATTGTTAAGCAGTTGTTAGTCTAGTCTGGAGCACACACTCCATTTGTGGAGCAGTGTTTAATTAACACGGCAGCATAGTTTAACGTTCAGCCTTCCAGTCAGAATTTTATATCAAAAAAGCAAATGCTAAATGCGTAAGTTTTTATTAAGACATTGAGTTTTGTCTTTGTCAGACTGTATATTGTTTCATCTTATTTTTGCCTTGATATTGCTTTGTAGCTGAAGAAAGTGACCAACACTGGTGTTGTCTGCATTCTGAATCACAGTCCATTCTGAATCAGTGAAAGGACAGGGCATAGTGCAGTGAATGCTTGTCCTTGGCATCTGCCCGAAGTACTATTGCACCCTTTTTGTCAGCTTCTCTTCTATGCAAACAGAAATTTTTGCTTTTGTGGCATACCAGATTCTAACTTCTGTTACCACCTGGGTGTGTGTTTCCACAGGTGAGCAGTACCTGTTTGTGTATGGTGGCCGCTCTGCTCTGGAGCCTGTGCTCGGGGATTGGTATTTCCTGCACACTCCGGAACTCTCCCACACTGTGGTAAGAATGTGCTCCATGGTGATTAGAGTTAGAACTGACTTCTAAACAACCAGCTTTTTTGTTGGATACAGTCTCTACAGAATAGTGGAGAGGTTGGAAGGGACATCTGGAGGTCATCTAGTCCAGCACTCTTGTGTAAAACAAGTCTGACTAGAGCAGGTTGCTCGGTGTGTTGTCCAGGTGGGATTATCTCCACAGATGGAGACTCCACAATCTCTTTGGGCAACCTATTCCAGTGCTTGACCACCCTGATAGAACAATATGAGGGGGTTTTATGTTGAAGTGTATTTTTTTCTGTTAGTTTGTGCCCATTGCCCTGTTGCTGGATGCTACTGGGAACATATTGTCTCTGTCTTCTTTCACCTCTCCCATCATGGACTTGTCTGGCTGTGAGCTGCACATTTTTGTGGAAGGATACTGTTAGAGACAGTATAAAAAGTTTTGCTACAACCAAAACTACTTCCACATCTGCTGCTTTGCCTCAATCAACTGGATTGCTGAATGTGTCATAAAAGGAAATTGAGTGAAAGAGGACTTTCTCCCTCATTTACTTACTGGCCATGAGGCTGATGAAACTCTATTTATTATAACTCTTTGAGCCCAGCCTTATACATAGCACAGTTACAGGGTGAGAGATGCATAATTGGAGGAGGTCACAAGCTAAACATGAGTAAGCAATATCCCACTGTTGTGGGAGACCTACACTGTGTCTTCAGATACGTAACCAGGAGTGTTATGTGGTAGACACATGAATTTCCTCTTTTATTTTCTACAGTGTTCATAATCTCAGCAGAACACCTGTAAAATACCCAAAGCTGATTGCTGAAAAAGAGGTGGACAGGGTGTAAAACAGCTATATAGAGGTATGCAGCAAGAGTGACCAGGCCACATACCTCACAGGAGGTTTTGAAAGTCTTCTAGCTGTTGAATCTGGAGAAGATTCAAGATAGAAATAGATCTTCTAATGCCTAAAATACTGCTGCAGAGAAGACAGAAATTATTCTCCATTTTAACTTTGACTAGTACAGGGAATTAGCTGGACACTAAGGAAAGCTATTTATTGTGAAACTAGCGGAGTCTGCAATAGACTGCCTAAAGAGGTGAGAAATTCTTGTCACTGGAGACTTTCAGAAACTATTATATAAGCATCCATCCATCCAGATGGTAACAGATACAGTTTTATTTGTTTTAGGGAAAAGGTATGGACCAAGTGGCTTCCAAATTCTTCTCCTTCACTTATTTGCTGTGATATTCCTTTATCACAGGATGCCTGATCTTAAAATTTTCCTTTAGTGCTTGCACTAAAGGTTTTCTTTCTGGATTTTAGTCCTGCAGTTCAGCCTTTTAATCTGCTCTTGGTTTGAGCAACTGATCACCTGCTTTGCTGGTCACTGCATTAGTTCTTGTGTTTCTAAACAAGCTTGTGGTTCCCAGGTGTGTGTCTTGAGCAGAAAGCAGCGTGCAAGAATGCAGATAAAGTTAGCTCTAATGAATGTGTGGAAATAAACCCTCTAAAGACTGATTATATTAAATGTACTGAGAGCCAGAGACAGTGTAAATGGAAGCACATAGCAGTCCCTAGAGGAAGGAACATGTGGAGAAGTTTGGATGTCAAAAAACTCAGCCACACAGGAAAAGGCATTTAAAAGCCTGGACATTAAGCAGACACTTAGTTTGGCAAACTTCAGCCTTGGACTTGTGTTTTTTTAGATTGCTGTTGAGGGTCCAGTCCCAGAAAGTCGCCACTCTCACAGTGCCTGCAGCTGGAAAGGAGGTGTGCTGATTGCAGGAGGTCTGGGAGCAGCTGAGCAGCCCTTGGGTTCAGTTTTCCTTCTGAGGGAGCTTGAACATGGCTTTCAGTGGCAGATGATAGAGACACACCCTCCTCTTGTCCCAAGGTAAGCAAAAGGCATTCATAGCATCATAAAATAGTTTGATTTGGAAGGGACCTCTTAAAGGCCAACTAGTCCCACCTCCCTGCAATGAGTTTGGGGCATCTTTAGCTAAACAGGTTGCTCAGAACATTCAGCAGAGAATCTTCAGCCTGTCTGTACCAGCCTCCCTTGCTAATGGAGTTGAATCTCATTTTAAACTCACAGGTATTCACATACTGCACATGTGCATGAAGGAAAGCTTCTGCTTGTTGGTGGAGTGTGGTTTCATGCATCCTCTGTGCCAGGTGTCGCTGTCATTGACTTAATGACTGGTCTCTGCTTGGACTATGAGATTAATGTGGTGAGTACTGAAATTTTTTTTTCAGGTTAAGCAGCATCCTGTGAAGGAACTTGGTAACTTTATGGAGAAGGTAGGATCTAATTCCAAAATGCAGCACAGAGAACACAGCAGCATTAAGAGAGGGAGAGATGGAATGTGCAGGAGACTGGAACGTGGAGCTGCTCTGTTTCAGACAAGGGGCAGCAGAACTGAAATGGGCACCAGCATAGTAATTTCAGGATGTCTGTGGAGAAAGGGAACAGATAAACCAGAGGCTAAGTTAGTGTTTGTGGAAGTCTGTGGTATAATTTCATGGAGAACTTCCTGGTGGAAGCTGCAACATGCTGTAGCTGCTTCCTGAAATACAAGAAAAAAACCAGCACAGAAATACTGGAAACTCCACTGGAACGTGAAAGCTTCCTGTAAGGATGATTGAACACTGAACAGATTGCTCAGAGAGGCTGTCGTATTTCCATTATTGGAGATATTTGAAACCTGACTGGGCAAGGTACCGAAAAGTCTGCTTGAGTTGAGCCTGCTTTGGACAGGGTGGTTGGGCTGGATGATGCTTGGAGGACCCTTCAAATTTAAACTATTTGGTGTCTTTTTTCCATGAATCACTGAACAACAGTCATACAGGTGGTGTCACACAGCAGTATTTTGGCATACTGTCTTGGTTTGAAAGACAGGTGTCTGCTAGGAAGGGGCAGGGCCTCCCTTGGAATGGAAAATTCAAACCCCGTCCCTCCAAATTACTATAATTTAGAAAACTAAAGGGCTCTCAGGCAGAGGTATGGGGAGAGGATTAACAGTTCTTTACTAATATGCATAACAAGGCAAACAAACAACAACAACTAGAGCGTTAATAATAAACAGAACCAGGAACCTCGAGGGGCTTTGGGGCAGGCTGATCTTGGTGCCCTTTGCAGGGCTCTGAGAGCACCAAGCTGGAATGGGGGAAAATCCCGGGCTGGTGGGTGAGATCTGTCAGAAGCTCCGTGGTGGTAGCCGGAACGGTGAGGAAGTCCCGGCAGGGCAGGGCAGTGTGGGGCCACAGTGTAGCAAAAAGCCTCAAAGAGGTGCCCAAGAAGCTGCAGCAGGACAGGGCCGGCCCAGCTCCAGCAGGGCAGGGGAGGTAGCTCAGAATTCCTGGGCACACAGGCAGATGGTGGTAGATTTCCCAGGACCCGACTTGGCAGTGACAGTGAACTCCTCCTGCAGCAAGCAGCAGCCTGGCCTTCTCTCTTCGATGCCGAGAGGAAGAGCCAGAAGCTGCCCCCAGCCCTGTCCTTTACCTGACCCAAAAACTTGAGGTATCTTCCCCCTCTGAGAGAAACTCCCAGAGACCCAAAGAAGTGTAGCCAGGTGCTACAACTCCTCTCCTTCGGCCCCTTTCTTCTGCTTAAGTAACTGTAAGTACCCAGTAGTTAATTTCCTAGCAACTTATGGGAAAAAATTCTATAAGTAAAAAAGAAACAAATCTAACCCCCAACACATACTCTGAACAAAACCTGGTGTACATCTCTGAGTAGCCCTCAGATAATACTGCCTTGAGTGAAGGAAAGACATCGATCTGTTGGATAAAATCCATAGAAGGGCCACGAAGATCATCAGAGAGATGGAGCTGATCTCCTGTGAGAATGCGCTGAGATAGTTGGGATTGTTCAGCCTTAAGAGAGAGACATGACTCTGGGGCAACCTTAGATCCCCTTCCAGTACTTAAAGGAGGGGCATATAAGAAAGATTTTTTAGCAGGGCCAGACTTTTTAGCAGGGCCTGTAGTGATAGGACAAGGGGTGATGGCTTTCATCTAAAGGACAGTAGCTTCAAACAAGGTATATGGATGAAATTTTTAATGAAGAGTATGGTGAGGCACTGCCAAAGGCTGCCCAGAAAAGCTGTGGCTGCCCCATCCCTGGAAATGTTCGAGGCCAGGTTAGGTTGGGCTTGGAGCAACCTGGTCTAGTGGAAATTGTCCCTGCCCAGTGCAGGGGGGTGGAGCGAGGTGGCATTTTTAAGGTCTTTCCATCCCAAACCATTCTGTGATTCTATAAGAATGTTTATTTTGCTTGACAAGTTTTTATTGATCTTTTATGTAAAGAAACAACTTTCTTTTGATAACTGTACATACGGAACCTGTCATTGGTGAAACTGCAATTTGTGACTGGTCAGTTTTTTATAGTGGACAGCATGTGTGCATCTGGTTGACCTTGCAGCATTTTGCTGAGGGTCTGAAAGCATGCAACATGCTTAACTGTAGCTTAGTTTTCAATTATTGTCTGTAGCAGAAGTTGTAAGTGGCCTCATACCTTTAGATAAAATCGACTGCCCTTGTTGGACAGCAAGGAGGATAGGTACAGTGATAGTAAAGTTGTATCTAAAAGAATATAACTTTTTTATTTACACTGAATAAGCAGATGCATTTGTGTCTTCCTTCACTTAGGAGCTGTTTGCTTTGACTTAGGTGAAACTCTCTAGGCTTTTGAACCTACCAGTTACATTGGTAAGCTCTGGAACTCCTTGCCACAGGCCATGAATGCCAAAGACTTACATTGAATCAAAAACTGACTGGCTACCTTCCTGTGAGGAAAAGCATTAAGATTCAGGGAGTACAAAACCACTTTTGCTCATTAAAAAAATCACTGGACTGCAAGTTGGTGGGTGGGTGTAGTAGAGGAGTACACCTCAGGGGTTTCTTGGTTTCTTGTTCCTGTATTCTCTCTCTGTTCTTGCCCACATTCATGGGTGGTACAGTGGACCACGTGAAGTCCTATATGTTCAAAATCTCCTTTCTTTTTCAGGAGCACCTGGAGTGGCCATTAATGCTACATAATCATAGCAGTATCTTTCTGCCAAATGAGAAGGAGCTGTTGGTTATTGGCGGTGGTGGAAATTGCTTCTCCTTTGGGACACACTTGAACCCAGAGCCTGTCTCGCTGAGCCTCAGCAGCATCCTGATCAGTCACTGAGTGGGACCAGGCAGGGCTGAACCATTCTACTACACTGTGGGGAGACATCTATTCACTCAAGGTCCAAAAGTAGCACAATATTTCCACAATATTTCTGGCTTTGCATCCAGAATGCATTTATGAAGGTGGGATTAGGAGGAACAGTACTACTGGTGGCAGTAGTCCTTAGAGGTGAAAGAACAGTGTGGTTTGGGTTGGAAGGCACTGTAAAGATCATCCTGTTCCACCTCCCTGCCATGGGTAGGGCAACCTTCCACTAGACCAGATTACTCTAAGCCCCATCCAGTCTGGCCTTGGACACTTTCATGGATGGGGCAGCAACACCTTCTTGGGGCAACCTGTGCCAGGGCCTCAGCAGCCTCACAGGGAACAATTTCTTCCCAATATCTAATCTAAACCTACTCTGTCTCAGTGAGAAGCTATTGTCCCTTGTCCAGTAACTTCAGGCCCTTGTAAATAGTCTCCCTCCATCTTTTTTGTTGGCTCCCTTCAAGTAGTGCGAGGCCACAATTAGGTCACTCCGAAGCTTCTCTTCTCCGAGCTGAACAATCCTAATTCTCTCAGCCTTTTCTCGTAGCATAGAGGTGCTCCTTTGTTGCAGAATTTCTTAGGAAAGGTGGACATGATTTGTATTTAGACTGAAATTGAATCACCCAGACCGGGCCTCATCGCTGAGGCCTGTTAGGAGTTGGTGGCGCAGGTAGAAATTCAGTGCCAAGGTTATGGCGCAGTTAGAATTGCAGCTTAAGGTGTTGGCAAGAGACAGAGGGTTTTCTGGTAGTTAGCAAGTGCAGTAATTAGTGTGGACACAGTAGCTGCCTTAAGAGTTTGTTCAACAATAAGTGTTTGCATTTTTCCCTGTGCTGTGTGCCAATAAGAATACACCTGTGAATGTAAACTAGAAGTGTATATAACCTGCCATTTTAGCTGAAATAAAGCGGAGAATGTAGCATTAACCATATTGGTCAGAACTGTGTTTGCTCTTGTCCAACTTCCCATTTATTTTCAGGTTCCCTTGCTTCACTCCATCTTTTTGATTATCTTGGGGTCTCCTCTGGACTCTCTCCAGCAGCTCCAGGTCCTTCCTGTGCTGGGACCCCAGAGCTGCAGGCAGCACTGCAGGTGGGATCTTACCAGAGCAGGGCAGAAGTGAAGAATTCCCCCTCCTCTGCTGTTCACACTGTGGGATCAGCTAGCACACAGGGCCAGGGCAGGTCCAGCCTCTCATTCACCAGCATCCCCACGTTCTTGGCCAGGGCTGTTCTTGGTCTCTTCATCCCTCAGCCTGGTTTGATACTGGGGTTTGTCCTGATCCACATGCAGTACTAGCACTTGGTCTTGTATCTCATGAGATTCCCACAGGCCCTCTTCTTGAGCTTGTCCAGGTCCCTCTGGATGGCATTTGGTCCTTCAGGATGTGGAGCTGCTGAAATGAGTCCAGAGGTGCTCAAAGGCTGGAGCCTGTCTGTTCTGGAGACAGGCTGAGAGAGCTGGAGGTGTTCAGCCTGGGGAGGAGAAGGTTGCAGGGAGACCTTAGAGCCCCTGACTTCAAGAGAGCAGGAAAGAGACTTTGAACAAGGGCCTGGAGTGCAGGGACAAGGGGGAATGGCTTCCCTCTGCCAGAGGCCAGGGATAGATGGTATCTTGGGAAGGAATTGTTCCCTGTGAGGGTTGTGAGGCCCTGCACAGGTTTTCCAGAGAAGCTGTGGCTGCCCTTTGTCTGGAAGTGTTCATCGCCAGGTTACATGGGGCTTGGAGCAACCTGGTGCAGAGGAAGATGTCCTTGCCCATGGCAAGCTGGTGGTACTTGATGATCTTTAAGGTCCCTTCCAACCCAAACCAGTTTATGATTCCATGATGAGTGTCTGACTGACTGCACATCAGTTGTTGGGTGCAGAGAAATTGTTAACATGTATTCATTTGTTTTTCTTCTCTGTTTCTTTTCTCATGCAATATTTTTGGAATTTGTTTCTATTTATTAAATTATCTGACCTTAGAGTTTCTTTCTCACTTTTTTTTTTTTACTGAATTGCCAGCTGGGGTTAAAGCACAAGACCCTTCCTGGGCTCCACTGCCCTTCTCTGGACACACTCCAGTAACTTCAATGTCTTTATTGTTGTGTGGGGCCCAAAACTGAATACAGGGTTCGAGGTCCAACCCACCAGTGCCCAGCACAAGGGTAAGATCACTGCCCTTGTGTCATGGAGGCTCATGAAATTGAGACAAATCATGTATTCAAAGAGATTTATTTTATGAAGCAGTTAACCTCCTCCCACTCCCAGCAATTAGAGATCCAACAACTGAAAACAGGTTCATGATGTCAAATGAAATTGTTATGACCCAACTGACTTAAAGAATCCTGAAGGTTTCAGGAGGACAATGTGGAATTCATGGTCATTGTGCCCAAGGCAGCAAGGGCTCTCCCTTGGGCTCCTGTGGGCTCCAAAGGGGGTGTCCACAAAGGGGTACTGACTGCCCTGGGATGACACACAGGAGTCTCTGCCTACCCCACACTGTCACAAAGGGATTTCTGACTGCCCCACGCTGTCACAAAGAGGGTTCTGGCTGCCCCGTGATGTCACACAGGGGACGGTGACAGACTGCCAGGCTATAAAAGGGGCCCCACAGGAACAGACAGTGCTGGGCACAACCATCTGTCTTGGCAGACAACAGCCTCAGCCTCTGCCACCCCACCAGGGTTGGATTCCCCTCCCTGGGACCCTGCAAGTCTCTCAGGAGCCTCTTCACCAGCCTGGTGACCTGGAGTGCTACAGACGGTGCCATGGGGCTCCTCAACATCTTCAGCGTGGGTGAGCTGGTGGCAATCACAATGGTGGTGCTGCAGCTCATCTTGGTCACTGTCATGCTGCGGGACAAGTGTCTGTGGGTAGGTGGCCTCTGATCTGCTGTGGGCTGGGCCGTGTTGGGTTTGGGGTGTGTTGGTGTGACAGGCGTGGCAGGACAGTGTGGGGCGTTCTGGGGAGCTGCTCTTGTCTCACCCGTTTGTGGTTCTTGCAGAGGATCCGTCAGAACTCAAAGCATCCCAGCCCGGCGAGAGGCCGGCTGGAGGGGCACAGCAGCGTGGACAGGACACGGAGATCAGCAGGCATGGAACTGCCCCATGGCAGGTCCCCCCGCAGTTCCATGAGCTCCAGGAGGCGTTTCCCAAGGTTCATCCGGAGCTCCCAGGACTCCCAGGCGCTCTTCGAGGAGCACAGCAAGGAGCTGGAGGCGCAGCTGTGGCAGTGGCGATGGGGCAGGGGGAGCGGCAGGGTGGTCCCTGCTGATCCACCTGTTATGCCAAGGCTGCTGGGGGCCAGAGAGCCTCCCCAGGGCCTTGGAGTGGAGGTGGCAAGGCCAGACATGAACAAGGTGACAGAAGTGGACAAACGTAAGATCATAAGACGATGCAGCAGCAACAGCTCCATTACGCTGGAACGCAGAAGATCTATGGCGATAGCCAGGTTGCTCCCTAGACTAGTGGTGATCGTGAATCCCATTGTATTTGAAAGCAGTAGCAGCAGCAGGAGCAGCAGCTCAGTGGAGCTGGAATACAGCACCAGCACTGCTGCTGGAAGGTTCTTGGGGCAGCTTCATGCCCGCCTTCGGAGATACCTGGAGGCCTGGCAGACACGCCGTGTTCAGCACCGCCGGTGCTTCCGCATCCGCTTCAAGTCCCAGTGGTGGCAACGGTGCTGGAGCCAGCTGAGAAAAAGGGTGTAATAAGAATGAGTAGTTGGGGAGGGGTAGGGGAGTAGGGGGCTTCAGGAACTGCCTGGGACAGCCCAATCCCTGGGCCTCTACAGATCTCTCTGTAGAGTATTCCTGTCCTCTGGCAGATCCTGTCCTCTACAGATTGGCTAAGGGTCCCCTCCTCCAGGTCATTGATAGAAACAGGACTGGTCTCAGTGTCCAGTGGGAGCCCCACTGGTGACTGGCTACCAGCTGAATCAAACTGTCCCATACCACTCTCTGGGTCTGCCCATCCAGGCCATTTTTTACAGTGAACAGTGGACTGTCCAAGCCATGGGCAGCCAGTTTCTCCACAAGAATGCTTTGGGGAATGGTGTCAAAGGCTTAACAAAAGGCTTAAACATCATCCCCAGGCTTGGCCTCTCCCAGCAAGATTTGTTATAGAAGGAAAGCTGCGGACAATCCAGGAAACTTCATTGTACCCTGCTTTAAGGGTAGAATGAAGGACCCTGGGAACTACCAGTCTGCCTACCAATCTTCCCTCTGTGTCTGGGAAGATTCCCACTTTGCTATCTGCTCTTTGCCTGATTCTTACCTATCAACCCTTGACCCTTTCATCACTACTGTCAATTCCTAGACAGTCAAAACCTTCGTATACCTTCAGGGCTACCCCACTGCTTCTCTTTTCCTTGCTGAGCCTTTCTGAAGAGTTGATCTCCTCCCCACTCCTTGTTCTGCCTATTTGCTGGCAGGATGGTGTGAGGAGCAGCAAAGGCCTTGATGCTCAGCACTGACTGAAAGACCCCAGGGCTATCAAAAATCTTTTCAGCACAAATCCAAACCACAGGCCCATTGGAAGAAATTAAACTCTTCCTGCCCAGTTCAGCATGTTCTCCAGTTTTATTATTCCATGTTGTGTATGTTTTGCTCAAGTCCCACACCATCACAACACATCCTCACCACTCCTTTGCCCATGAAATGTCCATTAATCTCCAGAGCTGGGCAGCAACTGTCCTATGGAGCCAGTGAGGAGCAGGGTGATGGAAGTGGAGGATCTTGTAGAGCCAGAAGCAGCTCCCTGGGGGTGTGCAGCACCGTCACCATTGCTCTGGGTAGAAATGGACTTTACCCAACTGCCAGAACTAAAAAAAAAAAAAGAAGAATGGTTTAGCAACTTCTGCTAGCTCCATCAGGACCTGGGGATGTATCTCTTCAGGTCCCACGGACTTAAGCATATTCAGGTTCCTTAGATGGTCTTGAATCTAATCCTCTTAGTGGGCTCAGGATCTTCATTCTCCCAGTCCATGCATTTGCCTTTCTCAGCTTGGGCAGCATGGCTGGAGCACTTGACATTGAAGACTGAGGCACAGAAGTCCTTGAGAACCTCAGCCTTCTCTTTGTCTAGGGTAGTCAGGTCTCCTGTTTCCTTCTGGAGAGGGTCCATATTATCCCAACTCTCTTGCTTGCAACATATCTATAGAAGCCCTTCCTGTTATCCTTAATATCCCTGTCCCTGCCCTCCCCTTAATGTTCATCCACAAGTTCTTAGCTGGCTCCTTGTACTTCCCCAGGCAGAATTCCATATCTGTAGAGGGCTACTTCCCCTCCTCATCTTCCTAGACTGTCTTTTCTTAAAAACCCTAAACCTTTCCATTCCAGTGATCTAGTCATAGGAGCCATCCCACCATGTCTCTGCAATATTCTGCTTTCCTTTTCACTTGTTGGTCCTTGCCAGTGCTCTCTTTTATTCAAATGAGAAAATTGCTAAGGAGTTCAGTTAAAAATAGTTTTCCCAAGTGTTTTGAAGAGATGAAAGAACCTGAAACTGCTGCTTCTGATAAATCCATAAAGGTGGGATGCTGTATAAAGCTCACTGCTGTAACTAGCCAGTAACTTCCCCTGATATTTTAACTATTAAAAAATGTGACTTTAATCATGAGTGTGTGTGTAAGGAAAAAAAAACCAAACTGTTGAGCTTTCTCTATTCTATGAATCTTTGTTCATGCATCTACATCCTAGGGAACCATTTGGCTCCAACCCTGGGTTTGTGGTGAGGGTTAAGAACTCACACAACTCCCCCTTCCTCGTGGGAGTCTCCACCTCCTGACGTGCAGCAGCCTCAGGTGTGGCCTGTGAGGATGATGAGGGCTGCTGGGGGGGACGTGTGTGTCATCTGGGCGCACCTGTTGCAAAGAGCTGACGGAGCGGGGTAGCTGAGGGGTGATTCCAGGGAGTCTCTCAAGGAGTGATGGTGAGAGCACCTCACAGGGGCTGGGGGAGTACCTGCAGCATTGCTCAAATAAGGTGTGAAGAGACAAGCCCTGTGCCGAGGGGCAGCGCTGGAGAGGAGAGCAACACACCTACCCTAACCCACCTGAGCAGGTGAGGCAGGGTGGGGGCACAAGGAAGTTCTTTTTCCTTTCATCTTTTGATTTCATCTTCCTAGTCCCTCCCCAGTCCATCCCACTGACCCCAGAAAATGGAGGTTTTGTGGGGGGAAAGAGTTTAAATTGAGGAGAAACACTCCTTTTCTGTTTGTGTTCAAATTGAGGCTGAACACCTCATTTAATCTCCAGTATTTATTAAAATATTTGGAAAAAATTCTAACAGTTTTGAGGTCAGTATTGTCAGTCTAAAAAGCACCAGCACCATCATCAAAACCCAGAAGATTTTGACAGTTTAAAGTGATGCTGTTCTGGATTTAAATTGGCGTATAATTGATCTGACAGAGCGCGGTACTGCAGCTCTCCCCCGTGCCCGTCCCCGACGCGCGTGGCAGCCCCGGGCTGAGGTGTACGGCAGCGCTGCCGCCGTGTGGACAGAGCGCGGTACTGCAGCTCTCCCCCGTGCCCGTCCCCGACGCGCGTGGCAG
>JBBMKD010000002.1:0-49674 GCA_037834095.1 Argya squamiceps
GCCGGCAGTCTCCCCCAGGGGCCGGGCACAGCGTCCCTTAGAGCCGGCCCTCCTCAGAGCCGGTCCTGCTGCCCCCAGGGGCCGGGATAGAGTCCCTCAGAGCCGGCCTCGCTGGCGTCGCCCCCCGCGCTTGTTGCCGGCAGTGCCGGATCGCCTCACGGGCCCGCGCTGGCCGGGGCAGCCCCCCGCTGAATCAGTGAACCTCACATCATAGAACTACAGAATCGACTGGGCTGGGAAAGACCTTCGAGGTCTCCGAGTCCAGCCTGTGACCAAACAGCACCGTGTAAACCACACCATGGCGCTGAGTGGCTTTCCTTGAACACCTGTGGGGATGGTGAGTCCGACAGCTCGCCGAGCAGCCCGTTCCGATGTCTAATCACCCTTTCTGTGGAGAAACAGTGCCTAACACCCAACCTAAACCTCCCCTGGCACAGCTTAAGGCTGTGTCCTCTGGTCCTGTCACTGATTGCTTTGGGAGCACAGCCCGACCCCCATCTGGCTGCTCCTTCCTTTCAGGGAGTTGCAGAGAGCGATAAGGTCTCCCCTGGGCTGCCTTTTCTCCACAATAAACACTCCGGCTCCCTCAGCTGCTCCTCAGCACATTTTGTGCTCCAGACCCTTCCCCCGGCTCTGCTGCCCTTCTCTGGCCTCACGAACACACGTACACACATTCCAATTTTACTTATGTGCATCCTTAATTCTAAAAAAACATCTGCTCAGGAGAGCTAAAAATTTTTGTTCTTTATATTGTTGATTAGTGTAATGTTGGATATCAGGAACTGCTAACAGGAGTAAACACGTACATAAGGCAGAGGGATGCCTCTGTGTAGGATCAAGGCTTTAGGAGATAATGATGTCGTTTTAAAGATTGTCACAGTGACTGGAGCACACACCTGTGAGGAGAGGCTGAGGGAGCTGGGTGTACTGGGGTTTTTCCATTTTTCCATTTTTCCACAGCCCAGGGTGGGGTAATGGCAAAATCACTGCAGTTGCTGGCAGCAGATAAGGCCAGAAAAAACCCCCCAAACCTGAGGAAAAGCAGCACAAACCAATGTCATGCCATGCCATGCCATGATTTCAGTGAGCCCAACATCCCATTCACTGTAAGCACTTACAGAACAGGCTGACATTAAATTTTCAGTGTTTAAATAGTGAATAGAAACTTCTTTGGAAAGTATAAAATTACTTGAACTGCCTTTTAACAAACAAAGATCAGTAAAATAAAAGGTTTATTTTAGACACTATAACATACTAGGCCAAATTCTGTCGTCTTCAGATTGTAGAAAATTTTTTCACTGAAAGACAGAATCACAAACTGTAGTGGGGTATAAATTTGCCCATACTGAAAGGAAGAACTGCCAGGTTACTGTGCATATCTTCAACATACTTCTTATAAAATCTGAAGAAAATCTATTATATTTTTCCTTATGCCTCCATGTCATTCTACACAGTACAATGTAAATAATTCACTGCCATTAACAATGGCTTGAAATAGATTTGGAATTGACGTAGAAAATACAATTTGTTTTTATTGTGGTTGCTGATAGTTCATTGGCACCATTTTGGAACAATCACTGCTTGCAGGGTAATGCTGCAGTGGGAAATGCACATCGTCCTCAGCAGGTACTTCTCAATAATATTCTTTTTTGTCAATCTCCTTTTTCTTCATCAGCACCAAAAAAAAAAAAACAACCAACCCTTTGCCATGAAAACCTGATTTCATTTGACAGGGCCTTTCTTGAAAGAAAGCAAAGGACCACAAAACCCATACAAATAAAACAATCATTTATTTGATGTGAAACTCCTCCAGAGGCTCATAAAAAAAACAAAACAAAACAAAACAAAACACCTCTCTTTTTAGTTTAGCAAACATGCTCAGTGCCTATTTGCTTAATTAACATCCTCTCACCCAGCTTCCCATTTCAACCTTTTATGTGGGCACTGTGAAGGGAAAGTGGCTGTTCCTGCACAGCCACTCTTGGAGCTGAAGTAATTTTGGATTCCCTGAGTGGTCCCAGGTGGAAGAAAGGGGCCGACAGAAAACTTGCTGCTGCTGTGAGCTTCCTTTGTTCAGGAATTTGTCTGGTGGCTGAGGGTGTGGCATTGGGAAAGGGTGGATCACAAATTCATTTCCAAGTGTTTTCAGATGTGAGCTTTTAACAGGATATAAATTATTTGGAGAGGAACAGTTGAACCAACTTGGCAGCTGGAACATTTTAAATTAATGTTGATGATATGAATATGCACAATTATTTATTTATAAAGTTCTGGGGGAAAAAAAATCTGTTAAATGTGTGATAAAAGCTCTCTTGAAAATGGCTCCAAAAGGGGAATAACATGTGGAAATTAATTGTCTGTACTACATTTAGAAAAATTAGGGTATATGATAACATTCATTTCAGCAAAAACATCATCGCAATCAGGATTGTCTTCTTAAACAAATTTTCTTTGAAGAAATGAAGGCTAGTAATAATTTAATTCAACTACCTGAGTATTTTCTTGAGGAATTGTGTCCAGCAGTAACTATTGCAGTCTTTAAAGGTTGCTACACACTCTTCCAACTGTAAACAAATTACAACCATTGTCATCAACCACTGGACGTGGCATCTGCTGTTCTGCCAGGGCTGAAAATGTGTGCACAAACGACACAGAAATGTCAATCTGTATGGACTCTGCAAAACTCTCAAAAGCAGTATGACACAGGCCTGGTCTGCATGTGAGATTACAAACACCAAGATTTATGTATTTTACTGTCAATGTTCTTCTGCTTCTCACATTTTTGAGGTCTGTGTTGTGCTTCTGTGTCCTGTAAACTTAGTCTTGGCATGTCCTGGATGTTTGTCAAGAGGGGTAATAATTCAGCACCAAACTTTCAGAAGGTTTATCAGGAAGATGCAGTGGAACAGATTGATTGTGAAACACCTTGTGAGAAGATGGGCAGCTGGCAGCACTAACCCTAAATCTTTATGTATATCGAACAATATATTGATGTGAAGTTTCTATAAATATTTTTTCAAGTGTTTCCAATTCTTTACCATGTTCCTGAGAATGCCTGAACTGGTGATTTTAAAATATTAATGTACTAATATGCAATGAAGTATAAATGCATTAGCAATTCATTAACAAACTAACTAATGATCTGAGCACACAATAAAGTGTCATTGAGGTGTGCAAAGAGTCAAAGTACAGCAGCACAGCTCCAGTGGAGATGTGCAAATACAAATTACCTCGAGACATGGGCCAGCATTTTATCTGAGGTGGCTCAGATGGGAATTTGAGAAGCTACTCTGTTGCCTCTGTTGCTACTCCTGTAACAAGAGAGCTGTTATCACTTTTAATTTCTCAATATATTCATATTCTCTTTAGGTTAATAAATTCTCTACTAGCAAGCCAGGGAACTCACTAGTTTGGAGTTTTTCTGAAGTGTTCACAAGCACTGACATTTACTCCTCACTGTTTTATCAACAAAACATACTCATGTGCCTCTATTGTGACACAAAATATTATTGTCACCCCACTCACACAGGTGAATATGGCTGGTAATCAGAAAAAATGCAACATTGAGATAAAATTAGACTAATAATACAACAAGAAAAGAAACTCCATCCAGCTCTCTGAGAATTTTGCTAACCTGAGCACAAGATGTCACCATTTTGTACAGCAATGTGGCATCTACAAGGTCCAAAATATTTATTTGTGGTATGTAGGAATTTCTGTTGGAAATCAGTTTTCTGGTGATAGAATATAGTCTGTGACTAGATCATTTTCCTTGGTTTTGATTACAAAATTTTTTGACTCCAGGTGTCACTTGAGGTGCAGATGTAAAGTTGTGTAAATGTAACATTTTTCAATTTAGCACGTAATTGTGGAGCACAAACATGTACTATGAAATATTTTCTAGGGAATTAAATGCATTCTAAAAAATACACCTGAGGATTAAAAAACCAAAAACAAGCCTACAACAGAATTTCTGTTGATTAAGAGGTATTTTATTCCAAAATTCTAAATAACAGAATCAAATCAATACTTACATTTTTCAGTTTACCCAATCATAGTATTTTGAAATTGTATATATACATAGAAAAATACAACCTAATAAAAACACTCAAATTTGCATTAGAAGGAAAAGGATGAGTTAAAAAGCAAACCATAGCTTTAATAGCTATATATTTCATATCAGTACAAAATTACTGTGCCACAATACCCACTTCTTAGCACAATTTATAATTTAATACAAAATAAGGTGACTTCAAATGTATATTGCTCTCCTTAAATGTACCGAAGACCTTTGAAAGAAGTTCATAGTAACTGAAAATATTCCCATTTATGCTGCAAATATTTACTGCATGACAAAGAAACATAAAATGCAGCACTCACGTTAGTATGTTAATTATCTGCTTGTGCAAATAATGCTCTACTGATTTAATGCACGAGCAAACACAAAAAAAAAGGCAAAAAAATACATTATGAAGAAATAAAATGTTACATTTTCAGCACATCATAGCAAATACAGGTTTCCTTCATGGACTAGAAAAGCAAAACTGTCAATGTTTTTTGAAGATGAAAATGCTACACGAAATCTTCCATTACTTTGCACAAGCCAAGGGTCAAGTTATTCACCTTTAATGCAGCATATCTGGAGAAAGTCATTGCATGAAAGGTTAGAATTCCTGTGTTATTTTAAAATTCTACACATTGGGAAAAAAACCAGACCTAAATACCACAATCACATGGAACAGTAGTAGTACTACAGACTCAACCCCATTATTGTGTAGTCTCTAGTCAAATTTCCCACCATGGACTCAAAGAAGGTGGTACCAGCTCTCAAGCACTCAGGGGTTAGTAATGGATCCACTTCAGAATATACATCAAACTTCACCCAATGTGGGTGATCAAAGACTTCCAATTAATTCATCACCTCCAGTGAGCACGCTGGCTCTGTAATGTCCTCACAGAAAGGGAAACACCACGGCCCTCCTCAGGCCAGAAAAGCAGGCAGAGGGCTTGGCAGTGAACAGGGCACACCATGTCATATTGCACATGGGGTTGGAGGCTGCAGATCCAGTACCAAAGGGCTCAGGTCCCATTCACAGCCCCAGCAGTTACCAGAGCTCAGCAATAACCACCATCCCAGCTGTGACAGGGCCACTGCCAGCCCAGCACTGACAGCTCTGCACGTCCCACAAACAAACCAAAATCATCTCTTTGCTGCAAGGCCCATCTGGGCCCTGCCATTACCTTTATTTTAGTTTTTGGATTCCTGTTTTTCTTTGATAAAATACTTTTTGTCCCAACTCATTCACAGCCAGCAGCATTGAACACAAAGGATCAGGTTCAAAGGGTCACGTTGTTCTGGACCAAAGACAAAATCTGCCTTAATTTTCACCAGTGTGATGCTGCTCTGTCACTGTTTGGGAGGGTGCAGGAAAAAATACTGCAGGGCTCTGTCAGAGTAACCAACAACAAACTCCAATGCTGCAAAAATCTAAGTGCAGCATGATTCCTTCAGATCACCAAGAGCATCCTGATTATAGCTGAAGTATTTTCAAAATACCCTTTAAGACCATTTAAGCGTGGACACAAGTTTAGAAACAATTAAATATTTAATACCTTTGTTTGGAATAAATGTTTTATAAAGAAAGAGCACATGTAGTAAATTTTAGGAAGCTTCCACAAGCATTATGTGAATTAGAGATCCATGTGTAAATCAAGATTTAAAACAGAAAAAGCCCTGATAACTTGGCAAACAATGTTGGCAAACTTTCTCAAAGATTTCAAATTACATTGAGAAATATAGCCCATGTGTGACTTTACAGTCATGCTTAAACAAAAGCTACTTCCACAATTTCAGAGTTTCTTGAAAGAAATGTAAACCTATAAATTAGGTTCCTTGCTTTACATTTTCTAAATATTGTCAAATATAGTAATAGATAATATGCATTCTGCAATATAAATCACTTTTCAATATTGATCATGAGATGCTGCATTAATTGCACAATGGAGTACTTACATAATTCATATTTCATTATAAAAGATATAGCTCTTTTAAAATGGTTTTATTGTCTAAATAATTACATACCTGTTGATTTTATATTCATAAAAAATCTGCTCCTGAAACATAGCTCTCAAAAGAAGACTAATTCTCTGTTACTGTACTTGTATTTTTTAAATGCTTCCAGTATGCATCTTATGCATATCAATTTTAACTCAAAGGCATTAATTTCATTCTAAAATACCTTTTCTAAAGTTTCTTTAAAAGCTTTAACATCATTCTACAGTACTTGCTACAAGAATACATCAATGCCTGTAAGTCAGTATGAAATTTATATTGACACAAGTACATACATAATCTGGAATCTTATTGCTGAATCTAGAACACACTATCAAAAGTTTCCTGCACCCCCATTCAGGAAAATTTCCAGTTTGGAATCTCCCTGAAACACAAATGTTACTTTAAATTGAATTTGAGGTGCTACATCTATGCTCACTAAGTAACCTGGATACTCCATTTACATATGCTACTGTGGTCTTTTTAACCAAACTGGAAATTAATGGAAGTGGAAGAAGCAACTATTTGCTTTCATTCTCCAGCAGAAGGCAAGAAATAAAAATCACTTAAATAAATCTTTCTTTATGTAACTTCAAAAATGGAAGATACTTTCCATAGCTACAGTAGTTGTACCAACAAAATGTACCTTCTTAACCTGAAAATCAGCAAAATGAGAGTTTCCAGTTGCCACAGTAAAATTAGGATGCAGTTAGCACTGACATTAGCAATGCTGTGGTATCCCATCCATGTGAGCAGGAGGGATCTCAACTGTGCTTTTTTTAAAATACTCCTTTCCATCTCCTAATAACACCTACACATGCAAGTAGTCTAATAAATTTCAAGTCACCCTGGAGTGGACATGTAATGAAAGCACACATGTAGGAATTAGAGCTATAATCTGTCTGGCAGTCCCTTAAACCTCTTACCCTACTGAGATTAAGACTGGGTAAAACCAATCTCCTTGCACATAGATAATCAGCTGACAAAGCATGAGAACCACAAGCCCATGTAAGTAACTGAAAATGCTGTTCTGTCAAAGTCACATTTTGAGGCCAGGATCAAAGCCTGACTCCTGATTCTCTACTACATTACTAGTAACAATACTAAAAATAAAGACAAAAATAAAACATTGGCCACACTGAAGACCTTGAAAGTTCAGTGAAAGTGGAATTATGCCCCACACCCTTTCACATAAACTAACTTTATCTAAACAAACAGTCTAAACAACCCATGTAAATGGATAAATATGTAAGCCTGTATCTGGTGAACATACTGGCCCCCCCAGACTCTGTGCTGTCTCCCTTAAGGACTCAGATGCCATCATGGATCAGCAAGTAAGAATGGACTTAACAAAAGCCTCTGGTGGAGTTTAAATCTCTGAAAGGATGCAGAAATAAGAGTTGAAACAAGCTGCTCATTTCAGAAAATTCTGGGTTTAGCTGTATTTATGGGGGAGATGCAGCTATGAACAAAAACCCCAAGGCACAAAACCAAACCAGAGTTTTTGCCCTTTTAAGAGCTTGTCTACATAGAAATCTCACTGGTGTAAGTACAGTGGAAGTCTTCCTTTATGTACCTGGCTGCATACAGGGAGTTTATACTACAACTTATTCCCTTTTTGGAAAAGAGAATAAACACATCTCACAGAAGGCACCTTAGTAATCGTTTAAGTATGTCCACTCTAGGATCTGTGCAACCTGTGGTTGCAAGCTGAACAACCTCCTGCTCTGCAGTTACTTGTCTACTGAAATGCACAGACAATGCTCTTGTGTCAATCAGTGTGGGAAGCTTCCTTTTACTACACCAGGGGTGAGGGAAATAAGCTGAGAGTGATATAAACCCATGCCTTTGAACCACTGACCTTTTGGTATGTTCAAGAAACAACAATGAATCAAAATACTTAGTGTCTTTTCTGGTAATGAAATGCATTGAACATAATGAAATGTCTTGTGCAATGAAGTGTCTTGTGCAATGAAACATGCAGAGACTGAAACAATGAATGAATCAAATGAAACAAGCCAATGAAACAATGAATGAGTGAAATGAAACAAGCCAAATCAACCTTTGCTTTTCTAACCCTTGTGCACTGCCAGCTCTTCCCTGCTTCATTTGACTCACTGTTCTCTGAGGGCAGGAGGTGAGGGAGATGTGAGTGTGGCTAAAGTACAGGTGTAATCCAGATCCATGGATGTGGCTGGCAAAGAGCCTAGTCTAAACAGCCCCTGTGTCACTCCATCCTGCACCTGGGCATGGTCCAGCAGGGAAAGTGAGGATTAACAGCTTCCCTTTCTTCCTGAAATACAATCCAAATAATGTACAGCCTTCCCTTCACACCCTGCAGAGGTTTGACTGGTGGACATCAAGGGTTTTCTCAGACATGTCTGCTGGCAGCCACAGCATGTTGTCCCTGGCAGTGCATGAATGCATCCGTGCTGCCAAGAACTCTGTGGAACACCTGGATCCTGCGCTGAGGAAATGCACAGCAGAGCCTTGGAGTCTTGCCCTGAATGTTTCCCCCAAGTCCCACAGAATGTACATCAGCCCCAGATTTCTATCACTCACTTGGTGTTTGTAGGCTCAATCCCTACAGCAAGAGACCTGGAGAACAGTATTTGCAAGGTCTAGAGGGAAACCACAAGACAGATGACTGAGTAGGCAGGGGAACAGGTGTGCAGAACAGGTATCACATTCCACTGAATATTTCCTATCCTTGAGCAGGAGAAAATAATCATCATCAGAGCTAATGGGTAAAGAACATTCTTCAGCACTGTATAACAAGCTACATTCATTTCTTTTTGTGCAACTGACTTGCAAGAGCTAGGCAGTGAAATGTAGTGTACTCCAACAAAAACCAACCGAAATTGAACATGTAATCCAGCCAGTACCCCTGGAGGCTGTTGGCTCCAAGAGCAAACACAGAATCTGCGTAGCAATTCATGGAGAGTCAGTAGATGAGCCAGAAAAGATGACTTTTCCTGTACCCCAGTAAGCAAAATGCCAGCACTGCTGTCACTTGAGTTTGTCACCCAGGGTCAGTGCAGCTGCATTAGTGGCAGGCAGGAACGGCATTAACACAGGAGGGAGGATTGAAGTGTATTGCCCTTGTTTTGCTGATGTCCTTCCAAGACCAGCAGCTCTGCAGTGGTGAGTGTTTGTTCATGAAGGGGGAAGCCAATGTTTGTAACCAAGACTTAGGCAAGTGTACATTTCAGAATGTCTTACAGATAAAACTCTGCTTTAGGCTTCTGATGTTCCTTCCCCATTCTCGTGCGGTTGCAGTTGTTCTCTTTCCTGTTCTTCCTGAGGTGGCCTCACACGTTTGAAAAAGCCCATCTGTGATTCAGTGAACAATTAAGAAATTGCATTGTGATTTGCAAAACACACACACATTCTTTCTCTTTCCTTCATGATCAGATCTTAACTGATTAAGCTGTCTTTTCACTCCTGCTCTCTTCCCTCGTTTTTGACCTCCAAAGACAGTAAATATCAGCTGAAAAATTAAACTGAGGTCAGCACTAACACAGATGTGCTCTTTTAGTCAGCTTCATCCTGACAAAGCTGAAGAGCTTTTCCAGTTATTCCAAAAACTGAAATGATTCAGATGATTAGGGGACCAAGGCATTTCTGCAAAGTGCTGGTTCTATATGAAATCATACATCACTAATAGGGAAAAGCAAACGATACAAAAACCCCCCAGACACTGTACTTACCCTGTACATGACAAACACCAGAACAGCCAGGAGCAGTAGCCCTGCTAGGACAGCCAAAATTATAACCCACACTGGCACAGGCATGGGCTGTGGTTGAATGCCCCATGTAATATTTGTAGTAACCTGAGAGAAAAACACAATAAGTCACACTTTGCACCCCAGTGACATGCTGACTTCATCCATGCAGTTTAAATCTTGTATACCTTTATCCTATCATGATTATAATCTTAATCCAGTATAAATTACTTTTTCTCTCCTGAAGGAATCAAAAGTCACAGATTCTTGGTGACATAAAGACTTCACTGACCCAAATTTAATAGGATTTTAAAATTAAATTATAATAGGGGATTAGGGATTGTTTTGCCTGGGTTTGCCTTTTTGAAATCAGTGATAACATGGCAACATATCTTCTGTAATTCTTGATGATTTTCAGTAAAACTGTAGGAATCTGGAAATATTTTGGAATTAAAGAAAAATAATTAAGGACTTTTCCTTTTTTTTTTTTCTTTCTTAAAAGGCAGTACTCTTTGAAACAAAAAATCAAGTGCACAAGGCTTGGGAGAGAAAAAACCCAGTTAATAACAGGCATTAGAAACCATATTCAAAAATAAGTCAATCATAATCCTTTTCTACCTTTTCCTTAAGATCCCTTAATCCTATAAAGCTTACCAAAAAACTTTCAATTTGCCAGCCCAAACAAGTGGCTTATATCTTGCTTTCTGTTTGCACCCTGTCTCCTTTCCCTTTGAAACCCCCTGAGGCACAGAAGGCCTTTTTGTTCTACCCTCCCATAGTGCCTCATATAATAAAATGAAAGTTCATTATTCAAGCTGTAAGTGCTACTACACTTGAAAACAAATTTCAAGTGAAATATTTCTCTAACAATGGCATTAACAGGAACATGGGGACTGTCCCCATCATTTTTTTCATTTTCAATTAAGTCTTTCAAGTCACAAATATTGTCAACACCAGTCTGTTTTACCCTCAACTATGTGCACAACTGAAATAAATACATGAAACAAATAGCTGATAAAATTAAAACTATACCAAGCCATAAAAATATTACACAACAATAACTGTCTGAATAATTTTGAAGTGATTGTATATGGTAACTCAAGCTGGATGCAAATGACTTACTACTGTAGAATTGTGAATATCTTCAAAGGAAAGGTTCTTATATGGGAACTCTATAACATTGAAAGAAGCAGATGATTTGAGAGAGTAGGAATGATTCTGATTTTCTTTCTGCGTAAGAAAAACAAAATTAGTATTGCATGTGGGTACAAAAATCACTTTTAATGTTTCAGAAACAGTGACAGGATATTCACAGCCACTCACATTCATGAAAGTTTGGGTCCAAAGGCGTGACTTTAAATACAATATTGCACTCTTTCCCCTTTCCAGGTGGCCAACTTGACAGACAATCTTTAAACAGTCAGCAGTTCCACAGCCCTGTGGATAAAAACAGGAAGGATATTCCAAGTATGAAAATATTTGAAAAGTCCTCAATGGCATTACTTTACCCATAAACTTACACTGGCAAAGCACCATAAATTATTAAAATACATGAAATAACCTCTAGTATTGGATAAATACATATAGTTGGCAGTTACAAAGGCAGTGCTATGGTAATATGTTAATTTCCTATTACAAGTATTTACCAATCATGTTTAGAAAGGAAAAAATCTTCCTTATATTTGTTTTTAAGGAGTTGTAACAGCCCAGGATTGAAGGTGTGTTGAATTAAGTGCTGGGAGCTCACCAAAGTGTGCACGTCCCCCTCGGCAGCAGCTACATCCCTGCGGCTGACACGGTGCCCACGGTGCTCCTCCCTGCCAAGGGTTTCATTCCTCTCATCATCCTTGGAAGCAGAGATCTAGCACACACCAAGGAGACCAAACAATCATTTAGTGAATTGCACACTTCAAGCTGAAGGTCAGGGAAATACCTAACTGCAAGTTTCTCTCTTTCTATCCCAGCTATTGTTCAGACCCTGGCTGAAACAAATACATCACTGTGAATTGTAGAGCAGAAGCACAGGAGCTTTGTATTTATATATTCACTGAAGCTGCTTTTTGGTTATCAAAGATAAACTATAGCTCTGGTTTCACGCCTGAGATGTTCTGGTTTTCTGAAACTCTTTTCCCAGGGAATTTTCTGTAAACAGGAGAAATATTTTTGTAACTGTACTATGTTATTCATTCCTTTTCCTAGGAGGGACTTCTTGATGTCCCTCTGGTCTGACCAATGTGATTGAAGAGGTTGGCCTTTATTTCACGAATCAAACTGTTCTATGCAAAATAGTATAAAAGGCAGACACATCCCAAAAATAAAGGAGTCATTTCAGCCTTCTGAAGTTCGGAGTCTGTGTCATTATAGTGTAAAACAGTGTCAGATAAACAATTATTCTTTGTTGTTCTATACACTGAATATCTTCCCTCAGTCCTTTTTTTGCTCAAATTCTTATTGAACTAACTGATTTTTACTGACTATACTTTTATTGCTTGTTCTAAACTATCCTAGAAATCTCTACACTCAGTTAAACTTGCTGGGTTTTGTCTGGTGTTTCTTTGCCTAGTCCAGCCCAGGAAAAAGGAGTTTCTTGTGCTCTGTAAATCCCATGTTTTGCTGGCAGTGATAACTAACCTCTATTGTCCTTTGTGACCTTTGAATGAATAGATAAATAGATAAATGTAATATATATTAAAATAAAAAAATTCTTCTGAGAAACAAACCCCAGAAAATTTAGATAAGTCCAGAAGTGTTTGGTATGTTTTATGTTTTAGTTCATGGCTACATTCATTGTAATTCTATTGCTTTGGACTTAGAACTCATACAGAACAGCCTTGAAGTTAAAAAAAAAAGGAAGAAAACTCCACAATAAAAAGAAACAAGACAAATTGATCTATCAGTTGACAATTTTGAGCTGCTATTTACCTTTTATTTTCACCTGCTACATACATTGACATGTACTGTGGAAAAGTGTAGGTGAATTCATCAGCTACAAATGAAAAACTATCTCAGTTTGTCATATTCTCAGGGATTTGGCTATTTCGAGCATTTACAAAACAACCAAACATGCTTCATTCCACTCAAAGGGAAAGTCCTGCTTACCTTAATTTTCAGTGGGTTGATTTCCATGTCAGAAGTGCAGTTCATGGGACCATCAATTTCATACTGCACAATGTACAACAGGGTGTTGTTTTTATATTTGTAGGGCCACTGCAGAGTCATCATCACCTTGCTGAATGCACTTGGACCATTGTTTCTCAGCTGATTATGAAAATAAAATTTACAGGTATAAAAAGATAATGCTACTTTCTCTGTTAATGTGCATATAGTTGTTACTTTATATTTGAGCCACAAGTGTGATACTGCCACTACCCCCACCCCCAAACACTTATGGCAACAGCATCAAAACTTTACCTAAAAGTGGTAAAACTTTTAACTATTGTTATTCACACAGCTCTCTTGGTAAGTTTTGGTTAATTAAACAATCTAGATTAAATCTGTGATAATTCTTTTAAGGAAATTTTAAATACTTAAATTTTTTCACAGCAAAAAACTTCAAAGTAGTGATTCAGACCAGATAGACTACAATAATTTACAGCCATGAGCCATTTCCTGAGCTCACATTACTTCAAATGTTTTATCTAGGTTTCAAAAGGCAATAAAACAAAATATGTGTAGATATGTGAGCAATCAACCTCTGTTACAGTAATTGCAGGCTTTCCAACCCTTCTTGGATATACCAACTACTAATTGGCCCAACATTAAAAAAATAACATCTCTGCTTACATGCAAGACAAAAAAAAAAAATCATAATTTACTCCAGTGAAAAGCTACACCAAAAGATTTATTTTCATTTATCACACAATGATGTCACTGAAATGAGCAGTAGCAATTCCACACCTCATAGATATGCTGAACCAGAGGCCCAATATCATCCTCTGTCTCGGGGTTCTCCTTCGGCTGCCAGTTCGCAATGGGAAGGAATATGTGGTCAGGGGATGACACTCTATAAAAACAGCAGAGCAAAGGAGTTGTTATTAGCAAGCATGAAACAATAAATGGGATTCTCTAGAGTGTCTAAAGAAAAAAAATCAACATGCTGAAAAGACAATCCCCACTTCTTCAGCCTCTGTATAAACCCTGAAAGAACAGGAGTGGTTTGAATAGTGAATGTTCAGTCCTGTTCTCTAGGTTATAAAATGATAAAGGACACACACGTCATCCAAATAAAACCAGTGTGAAATACTGTGATAATGAGAAATACAGGTGATGTAGAGCCTTGGGAGTACAGTCCTCAGGCTAGTTCAGCCCTGCAAACAGTGAAGATACCAATCATGCTTTTCCAGTGTGCCATCCCCCACCTCTCAGATACTGAACAAATTTGTCACAATAATGAACACAGTGGAAAATTTTAAAAATTATGACTCAGGAATCCAAGCAAGAGGACTTTAGGTGGGAAGTAGAGGTGATGGAGTAACCAAGCCATTACAATATTAATACTGTGCTTAAGACTGAAGAAGGTGAGGACATTACAAACTTAAATTCCATAGAATCTTCAACTTTGGTTCCAGGGTTTTCAGATGAAACCCCAGTCAATTTGTGGAGAAGAGAAGTGACCTGCAGAAATGTAAAATTGCAAACAAGCTGGGTGATTTTTAATTCTCCTGAAAGATATCTCTAGAAATGGAGGCACAATATTCCTTTTTGGAATTAATTTTGTAATTATTTAGAATTATTTTTTTAAGATCCAGAAGTCCAAAGGCTGGCTACAGAGAACCATATTGTCTTTATGATTAAAAAGTCCCTAAACCTTCCTGAGAACTTATGTAGATCTGAAAGCAAGTTCAGTGAATATAAAGAAGCAAATGTGCAAAGCTCCTTAAAAGTGTTTATTAAAATAGTATTGCTTACCCTCTAATTTCAACAGCTGCTAAAATAGCAAGGTCAGCCTGATAATATGCTACTGGGCTCAGGTTGTCATACAGGTTGGAACTGCAAGGAAAATAAAAGGGAAAATAAATTCTTAAATTAAATAATCAAAGTATTTAATAAAAAACCTCTCCACACTTCAAAGTAATTGTATGTAACATCATAGCATGATTCCTGGGCCAATGTAGGAAAGCACAATTGCTAAAAACCAGATTTTAGCACAATTGCTAAAAGCCAGCTCTCACCTAAATGCATGGAAGTCCCACCCTCTGCACAGCTTGGGGGAGCCTCAGCAGGGAGAGGCTGATGAAGGACAAAGTCAATGCTGACTCTGTTATTCAGCTGTCATATAAGAAAGTACAGGGGACACTCTCCCCTCAAAGTGGTGCTGGGAGCAGAATCCTGATCTCCTTTGACACATCTGATTGTTCTGTCTCCCTAACCAAACACTTTCCTTTACAAAGGCCTTCTTGAATCTTCTCATTATTCTTCACTGCTGCTGTAATCAACAAACACATGCAGCAGTGTTTTCCTCCTGACCTGTAAATACCTCACTCTTTTAGAGACAGGACCTGCTCTGCTAGGAGCTGAGCCAGCACTGGAAATCTAGCTTTGTGAGTCTAAGGCAAGCAGTGTGATCCTTAAAACCTCTCCCAGATAATCCCATGGTAATGCCTGTCACTCTGAACTGTGATTACTGTGTTCCATTGCACCATCCTTCACCCTTCCTGCATCCACAAGTCATGGAGGGAATTTTCTTCCATAAAAGGCCTAAAACACTACAGAAACTTCCCTTCTCTTCCACCAGGAGACAAGCATGACTTGAGCAACCCCACTGACTGTTTCTGACCCAGTCACAGGGGCAGGTGGCTGCTGTTAGCCTAAGGAAGGTGACAGACACCCCAGAGTAGATAATTTCCTGCAAGGAGCAGTCACATGCCACTGGCACACCTTACCAGCTGATGGAGAAAGGGAAAAACTGAACAGACAGCAGTGGGAGATCAAAGAGGTATTTAATGTGCCAAGGCCTTTGATTGGTATAGCAAACCACTCCATCATTAAAATACAATGGCAGCTATAATCTTTCCTAACTCCCATAGATGACAAATGCATATGTGGATGAGATTAATTTACTCACTACATTAAAAAAAAAAAAGCCCTTAAATGGACAAAAAAAAAAAGTGCTTTTGGTCCACCACGGGGCAAAAACAAAACAGCTGTATTCATACTGTTCAATGCAACATAAAACTGCATTGGGTAAAGATGCTCCTAATGATCACATCTCCAACCTTAAATATCATCTCCACAAATTACCAATTCAGATTTCTATATCAGATTTATGTGACAGTGCTGGGCTCATCTGATAATTACCAGGAACACTACTGCTTTGTTCCATTTAATTTTCAGGCTCTTTTAGGCCAGCTACTGGGATGGTTCACTGTGTGCTGCTTCTGCTCAGACTACCCCATACATTGCCTGCCCTGAAAGACTCTCCCCCTCTAAATACATAAAATTCTGGCTTTACATCAGAAGGAATTCAGAGTTCAAGCATCAGTTTTAAAAGAGGGCTATAAAGCCAAAGTCATTCTGTGGCACCCCAAGTGTAAGCAGAGCACAATGATGTACACCTATAAATACTCTTATGTTTCTCCCTCTGTTTTAGGAAACCCAGTTCAGTGTGTTTATCTTTCAAGCCATGATGAGGCAAAGACAGGAGAATTAGGCCAGAGTGATACTGTGTAGTTTGCAGTCTATTCACTGAGAGTGTCTTCTCCCAGGTGAGGAGCATACTCAGAGATTTCCATACCTCCGGATTTGCAAGTCAAACTTGACAGAGGTGTCCATCTCAGACTGCTGGTGCACACTGAAACGCAGGCCAGCTAAGAGCTGGGGGAAAAAAATCACTGTGGTTCAGTTGGAAGCACAATAAAACACACAATAAAAGCTTCTCAGTGCTATTAGACTACAGTGAAATTGCTTGAGACTCCTGGTGATGAGAGAACACACACACAGAACTAGCAAATTGAAGTTGTCCAGTTCATCCAGGCTGGAAATGCACTGCCCCCTCTTTAGATTACAGCCAAGGCATCACTGCCATAAAATACAAAATAAGGATTGAATCATGCTCCCCACCCTTACTGCAGCCATTTCTACACAAAACTGAGCCTCCCCAGGCACTGCAAAAAGTATTGTAATCTAAAGAGCAGGGAACACACTAATGATTCAAAATTAATTCCCAGGGTTTAGTGTAAGTGAATTCATGTTTGCTTTAACATCCGTGCAGTTCTGCTTGATACACTTCAAAAGACTTTGGAAATAGCATTTATTCATCTATTCAAGAGGGCTCTTGGAACAAAATTATAACAATGAAATTGTTATAATTGTGACTGATTTTCATTTCCTCAGAAAATAAGGCTTCCTATGTCATATCACCTTAAAATCTGCCAGGTCTCACTAAGAATTTTTTAATTCTTCCAATTTTAGCCACATTTGGTGGAATTGTAGAGGTTTCAGCTAGACAAAACTCTGTCCTTCCTCATGAAAGTAGGCAGAAAAGAGATGAACTAAGAGAAAGAAGTGTTGTGAGCTAGCTCTTGATTACATTCTGAAAAATACATATCAGATAAATATAAAAAAATTAATGAGGGACCAAAGTCCATTAATTCCTCTGTTTAATGAACGACTCATTTTGAATTGCATCACAGAACTCACCAACACTCATTTCAGCCTTTAATTTAGCTGAGAAGTTCTACCACTGTACTAACCAACCGTGGGCAGCTAAATGCCAGATCTAATCTTAAATCCCTGTGAGAAAACTTCCTGCCCAAACACTGCTGTGATTAAGGAAAATGCCACCTGCCCTGCTGGGTGAGCTACCAGACACCTGTGGGACCAAACCTTACCTTAGTTCCTGCTTTCATGGGATTGCCCAGGTCACAAACTACCATGCGAGTCTGATTCTCTGTTTTGAAAGCACACGACAGTCTGGCTAAAGCCTGCAATAAACCACAAAGAAACACTAAGGAATGTCATTCTTTACATCTGAACACCTGGAGAAAAGTCTGGAGAGAAGTCCTAGATATGCTGTATTAATTTTAATATAATTTCTCAGCCATAACACAGTCAAGTACTAAAATGAAATAAAGTCTGAGTATGGAAATCTCCAAGGAGACAAATGTTTTTGATACAAGACAGACTTGTTTTCAAGCTTATGAAAGAGAGGGGCTTTAAAAAACTGATCACTTTTTCAGTAGGCTGTGCTCTAAGACTGAAATAATAGAAACCACTACAGATTTAACACAGCAGCAATTGAAATATGACTCCTCAAAAGCAGCTGGAATTTTACCTCGTTGTTACGAACAACTCCGATGAAATCTGCTTGGGGTGGAACGACGACAAAGAGTTCTGCTTCATAGGCTCCCTCCCCCTGGTTCTGAGCACTGACAATGAGGGTCAAGGGGTTGTCATCACCAATATAGATCTGCTTCTGATCACTGCAAGAAAACAGTGTCAAAACGAGCTCTGAATTTGGGGTTTAAATTGCATTGAAGTGGCTGAACTGAGAGAAAAACAAGAGATATTCTGAAATTTCACAAAGACATTGGAGAAATCTGGAGGCAGTTCCTTTGCTTCAGGAGTGTCAGGAGAGCTCTAAGGTACTTTTAAAAAAAACCCTATGTCTATAATTACAAATGGAGCAAGTATTACATGTTCTTTTGTATGAATCTTCCCTGTAAAATGTACCACAGAACAAAAAACACAGGCAACCTTTTCCTCACAAGGAACAAACAATTATGAGCAGCTAAATCCCTGTGTACAGTTTGAATTACAGGCCCACTTTGCAGAGGTACAAGCACATATTTGTAACAAAACTCAAGGGACGGCTCAACTACCCAGAACAGAGCCAGGACCTCTGCAAAAGCTCTGGTTCCAGATACAAAGAAACTATCTTTGTAAACAAGGTATTTTCATTTCACCAACTACAAGCAAAAGTCAAAGTATCTGCACTGATGTAAGATGTTACTGGAGTGTTTGCATGAATTAGTGCTTGTGATGTGTCCCATCTACACACAATGTGCATATGCTGTAATGCATTAAAAAACAGATTATGAGATAATACAGTAAGAAAGGTTTCAGGCCACACAAAGTACAAAAAGCTCAGACTCATGAACAAACTACCACTGAAAACTTGGGTTTTTTTCCCCCAGGTTTGATTAAAGATACTACCAATACCAATATTTTTTTTTCATACATGTGACAAGAGAGCCCTACTCCTCTCCTTGCTGGATGAAATCACATCTTCATGTGTCAATCTAATACTAAACAACAGAACAGAGATACAATGGCAGCTAGGAGTGGTTTATTCTCACTGTACATGTCCAGCTTAGCAAATAAATAAATAAATAAATATGGCCTACTTATAGTGTAGGCTGGAGTGGGAGTGGTGCATTACATGCTAAAAACATTAGGTTACAAAGCAGAAAATAGATTTTCTTTAAAGCATGTAAGCCTGAGTTTAGATCATACACGATGATGAATCCTACTTATTCCAACATGTTCCTTACATAAGTATTACTAGCTACTGAATTTTAGACTTCAAGTAGAGAAATTGCTTTTCCTTGTTGTATTTTTGTCATGTATTTACCTTTCTACTGACACCTCCAGCTTTGGTTTGCAGATATTATCATCCCCACAATCCAGCAGAATATGGGCCTATGCAAAAAATCAAACACATAGTGTTGTAATAATTCCTTCATCTGTTCTAACATACATTTTCAATAACACTGTTTCACCACCACATAAAAAATTCTACACAGCTGGTTATGAAATGTTTTCACATCATTAGTCTCAGAAGAGAACAAATGAATTCTTATATGTGGGGGACACTGTTCCTACTCCAATTCTGGGATGGATGTTTACACTTTAACCATCTTTCCACACTTTGAATAATCTTGTCATATTAAGTTGCATCTTCACTATCCTCTTTACAAACAAGTGTAAAAATTTTTTAAAAGGGCAGAAATAGAAAAACAATGTCTATTACCTTAAGGGAACTACAGGGAAAAACATAATGTACATAGAGCAGCATAGCATGAGAATGGATGAAACACTCCAAGCCTTCAATACGAACACTTCCAGTGCTACTGTAACTGATTTTCTCCCTAAGATAAACCAAAGTAAGTTCTGAGTTCTCTCATCACAGGCTGTGTAAGCAGTGTACCTGTCTGCTCATGTTAGCAGGGGTGAACTGGTTGAGGATGGGGTGCAATCCTGTTGCATCTGCAGCTGTTCTGTAATCCAGACGATATTCCATAAAAATAGTGATGGGAGTTAGCTTGTCTCTGAACTCAGATTCATCCTGAGGAAAGCAAAGATTTGAATCACAATTAAAATGTATTTAATTTTAATTGAGAGAGGCCAAAACAACATTAAACCTCCTGAGCTCTTTTCAAAGTAGAAAATCTCCTGTCAGAAAACCTGCACAATTTTAGCAGTAGCATGCCTGTTTAACAAATGGAGAACTGGAGCACACAGAAATACTAAGTCATGGAAATCCAGTAAAAAGGAGCCTAACAGCTACACAGCTCTGCTCCTCCCTGTCAGACCAACCTCAGTCTGCTTTCAAGATGCCTCAGAGATACTCATCTTTGGACTTACAATCCTTCCTTCCTAAAATTATTTCTTGGCACTTGGAAGTTGCTGCCTTTCATGTTGTTCATTTGAAATCATTCTGTTTATCCAATGTTGGTCCTGCCTTTCAGAGAACTTACAAACCATCTCTTAGCTTTATATTAACCACAGATTTGCTCAGTGTAAACTCTGAGAGTAATGAAATCTACTGACTCCAGCACAGCTCATTTCAGGATCTTATTTCAGAACATGTCTTCTATAGGCAGAAATTTATTGATTACCTATAGTTTTAAACTGGTTCTGCACTCCATTTATGATCATTTCATACAGGTCATGTGTCATGACTTTCTTTATGAAAATGTCAGGTGGAAATGTGCTAAATCTTTGCCAACCCTGAGATCTGAGATGGCTAATTCTGTATATAACCCACTCACAAAAGTCAGGTCAAAGAAAGTATTACCTACCCTCCGTGAATCCTTAATGATTGCTAGCATTTTTATTTGGGTTTTTTTGAGTGGGAAGGAAGTATTGTTTATATTTGATTTATAAGTGCTCAGAGATATATCCGAGCTGCACAGAACTGACATAGCTACACACCATGTTTCTTCTACTGATTTAAGCTTTTTAATTGTGTTAGCATCTGTTCACATTTGTGGGGAAATAACAACAGACTGAAAAAAAGCAAACCCAGTATTTCAACTTTCTCCATCTCCTCTGCTATTGCTTATTTTGGCTTGTCAGTTGCAGGTCTGTATTTTTCTTCAATTTTTAGCCTCCAAAGTAGATGGGACAACTTCTGCTTATTGACTTCCACGTTCCTTGGAAATTATAACTAATTTGGTGCCTGGATAGCTTATCCAAGAAGTCCAGAACAAAGTTCTGAATTGAATTTCCAATGCATTTAGGGACCAGGACCTTGGCCACAATAAGATTCATCGTTCATCCTGTGACAGCAGCAGTAATTCGGGACAGACTTATGGTTTCAGTAATTTCAGGCCTATCCATTGAAAATGAAGTTTCTCTAGTATTTTTTTCTTGGTTTGTTTGTTGTTTTGTTTGGTTTTTTTTAACCAGTTAACACAATGAACAGGCAACACACCAAAAATTATTTGCCTAAAAAAGTCATGGCTACTTACCCTCAAGAAGGCGTCAAGCTCCTCACAGTTCATTTTCCCCCCCTTTGTAATTGTCATGTTCTTGGAGTGGCTGGGCTGTTTGCTGTGGAGGAAGAGAGCTCTCCTGATAGCTCCTTTCTGCTTCAGTTTATCCAACAGCAGCTCCACCTGGAAATCTGGCCAAGCCAAAGGGGTTGGGTCAGGGATATTTCATTCCATTAAACACAGAAATGGAGCTGAGCACTGATTTCAACTACAACAAAAACAGTGCTTCCCCCTCTTAAAACTTCCAGTTCTTTCCATGTAAAATCTGTCACTACATTAGTTCTCAAGCACTGCTGCTGTCCTAAACTGGATTCTGCTTTTTCCTTGAACACTGGAAATATGTAAGAACACAGATACGTTTATAATTTATAACTGCTGTAGAACTACAAGAACTAAAGTTAGAATTTTTTTTCCTAGAAAATTTAAAGCAATTTGCACATAACACTTGTATTTTTAAATACTATTGCTAATCTAATTACTTGAAATATTTGATATAGATAATAAAACTTAAAATACATAACAGATATTCATATGAGCCTTCCCAGATCACACCATCTCTGTACATGCCACAGAAAATAAGGGAAAGATTTTGCAATCAGTAGACAAAATCTGATTGCAGCAGGCTGCTTGCCACACTACAAAATCTCTTAAAAACTTATTTGAAACAATCTTTCCCTGATTCTGACCTGAGAATTTGATTAAAAAAGTCAGTGATGTCAGTGAGAGAGCCGTGATCTCAGCAGGACTTGTGACAAGTCCCCTGTGGCTTGTCTGTATCTGTCAGGCCTAACCATACACATATTTGAATATTTTTGCCTAAAACTCCCCTTACTAAGAATTACCATCAATTCTGTAAAGCACAAAGGGCTTTCTTTCCAAGACCAGTTAACCACATAGTTGAATATATGTTTAAACTCTCAGGTATGATCAAATGACTTCTACACTACCACAGCCAAAAATACCTGCTGAAGAGCCCCATAGATGTACATGCCACCCAAGTGGCAGCTGTTTGTCATGAAAATAACAAAGACCAGTGCTCGTGTCTGCAAACAATAGAACAACACTTCCAATTTTCAAATGAGCAGGACTTACTGAGTGAGTTGGGGAGCTTTCCTTTGCCATCCGCTTTTAAGCAGAATTTGACTTTGAAGCTGTTCGAGAAGGAAAAAAAATAATTTCACACAATTTTTTTCTCATTTTCTTCTAAAATTCCTCACTATTTATTTCTGTTCTGATGTATCCCCTTTTTGAGCCTCTATCTCATTCCCAAAAGCTATTTTCTACTGATGGAAGAGAAACTATAATCTATTAATAAGTAGACAGAATTGCAGGCAATGCAAAGCTTTGGAGCTTTGATTCATCTAGGGACAATCACCTGTGGACAGGAATGTTTATTTCTGTAATCAAATGGGTCTTATTTTTTAAGCTATCATAGCGACCCTGAAAAGAAAGCAGTAGGAAGGGATAGTGGGTTTGGATAATAGCCTGGGAACCAGAAGCAAAATCAGTTTACAGAGGAGATCATTGCCCAAATGTATACATAAAACACTGCAAATACTGTGTGGTGTGCTGACATCTTGGGAAGACCCTACTCTGCTCAACAGGGACAACTGGGAGCCTCTGCAGGTTTTGGGAGTCAATCTGGCATCTACTAAAAACAGTGCTGGTCCTCCAACTGCTGTCAGAGAGTTCTTATTTTGTACTGTCTGCTCTTTCAGAAAAATCTGTGTTCGTCTCTTTATTTTAATTAGCTGACTAGACTTCCTGCGACCTTTCAAAATTGGAAGCTTACAAAATTAAAAGCCAAGAAGTCCCTCCCCTTGAAGGAAAACATAGATACTCTGCTTACCAAGAAACTTTTACATCTCCCAGTGAACAGGCTTTGTTTTCTGGGTTTAGAATGGTTGGATTAACTTCCAGGGCAGCATTTACTCTAATAACTGGCCTGGCCCTGCAAAGAAAACATCCTCTTGAAGAGCACTCAACACCATGTTTGAAAACGTGCAATATACATCAAACTGTGCAATATACACAAACGCACAATATTTAATGAAACCACAAGAAAAACAAATAACCAGTGACTAGGTGAAGCTTTTCTGTGCCCTTTCATTTCCATCAGCCACAACATGGACAACTGCGTGAAGAGGAAGTCCTATCTACTTATAGCACAGACCAATATATTCTCCCAAAATGAGCAAGCTGGGATGAGAATATTGGGATTGCAGTTGCTGTGTCAGAATCTAGAAAACTGTCACTCAGAAAGCCTTGAAGACAGCTTGTTTATGTTTTCTCCTGACTACTTCTTATTGAGAAAGATGAATTTTAGACAGCAGATAGGTTTATTCAGTAAAAAAAGCAGTAGAGTGTTTTTTCACCTCCAGATGTTTGGATGGTGGAGTGGCAGATTTTCAGACTTCCCTGATCCTGCTTTCTTTTGTAGCTGCAGAACTTCACTGAGCTTTCACTGAGGTACAAGCACAGAGGGACCCTTACCTGTACAGAACAGCTGTGTCAACACCAAAGGCTCCAACAATCAGATCTAGAAAGGGAGGAGACACATTACACATTACAACTTGCTTTTTAAAATAAGCTCTTTCTCAGAGGTGGGACTGCTACTGAGTTATTGTAAAGTGCCATTAGGGGCAGAGGACCTGGATATCCATTTTTGTCCACATCTGTGGCTCCTTTCAGTGAGTACCCAAAGCTGGGGGGCATAGTGCGAGCTGCCCACTGCCCTTCCAGGATCTGGGATGGGATGGTATTCAAACCACTGGCTCCTCCATTGTAGATGTACACAAGTCCTCTCTTGTCCTCTCCACCATAGGGTGCAGCAACTGCAATATCTGAAAACCAAAAGAAGAATCAGCAACATCTGCAGACACAAACTAGAACATATTTGTGCTTACATCAGTCAAAAATTTCTGATATTACAATTTCAAGGTGTGTCAGTAGGGAGGAAATGCAACCAGCCTTTAAAATGCTCAGCAACATTTGTTTGTTTATTGCTCCTTTTATTTGTTCTTTCTGTTATTATTGGATGCTGTTTGTTCTAGAAAGTATAAATGTTTAACAAGAACATGTCACAGACTTTTATGGAGAGAGGAAGGTGAGAAATGGTGCTACAAACACTTCTGGACTTTAGTGACTGACTTGCAGTAAAATCATATGGATTTGGAATGCTTTTGAGCTTTTTATTAAAACAAGAAGTTACTCATTGTGGGTGCCAAACCACAAAAATAAGTGTGACTCTTTTTCCATTTCATTTACATGCTCGTGTTCCTCCAAAGGGTGGGACATGTTAATAATTCTGGAAAATTTAAATCATCCTAAACCAATGGTAAATATTAAATCCAGTCTATTCCAGTCGTGGCTTGGCAGCATGCCTTATGGAGAACCTCCAGTTAGTGCAGTTATTCTATCTCTTAAATTTAGAAGTACTCTTAATGATTAATAAACAGTAAGAAACAAAATGCTAATTAGACTATCTGTAAGGACAGCTTTACAAGTGTACATATGATCTAATTTCAACATTTCCACAGACAGTTCAAGGACCAAACATGAAACACTACTTGGAATAATTACGTTTCTCCTTCCTCTTTTCTGAAATTTGGGAAAGTTTGATGGAAAGGACTCAAAAGTTTACAGTTTTGTATTTTTGACTCCTATTTACAAACTTCATGAAGACAGTAAAAATTCCTATCTTGCACTATACTGTGATGGAAGGCATTTTAATTAACACTCCCAAAATGAGGCAGAGCAATAACAGCCAAAACAGACTAAGTACCAGCAAAGCAATTAAAATTTCAAATGTTAAGTATGGTGGAATCATAAAATGTTTGGGAAAATCTCATCAAAGACTGGAATTTTGGCTATCAGCTGCCCAATATCTTCTGTAAATAGTTGCAGTGATATTGCATCTTCACACTGATTCTACATCCAGTTAGCAACTAAAAAGGTCCCTTCCAATTTCAACTACACTATGAATTTATGACTTCATCAAAAGTAAATTAGAGCTACCTGGGAATTTGAAGTAACCATCTAGTGTAATTTCTGATCTTACAGAAAATACTTAGCTTGCAAGCAGAATGGAAAAAATTATTTTTGGTGGAACTCAAATTTCCACTTTAGGCAACACTGGAGTTTAACGGGCATTAATTAAAAAGTGTTCTCCCTAGAATTCCTGGAAATCTCCATCCCAACACTACATGATTCTTGTCTGCTTCATTGCTCTTCATTCCTATCAGAAACCAATAAGAAGCTTGGGCAAGGGGTTTGAGAGTCCTCAGCTCCAGTTGTGTCAGACTCAAACTTCTCTTCCAATTACTCACTAAAGACACTCAGCTCTTTGTACACCTGGCTGTGGCTGCTATGCAGTATTTCCACCTAACTCTTCCATTTTGAATAATAATAAAAAAATAACCTTACACTTTTCTCAGGAAAACCTTTTTTATATGAACAGCAATCTGAAATAAGACCTTCTTTTCTGTCATCACTGTGTTTCTAGGGAGGAAAATGGTCTTTAAAAAATAGAAGGAGGAAAATGATATTGAAGATGTCCTAACAGGTCCCAGTGGAGAGTCAGGTAATTTATTGAAGTTTCTACAGTGGTCATGACTCAGAAAGCAATCAAGTGGTGAGTGCAGGAGCTAAAGCAGTCCATGCTGTTGTTTCAAGGGTATAGTCTCTGCTCGATGCATCCATGGAACTCCTGTTAGCATTCCTGGGAGTAGCATACAAGCATCGAAAGGAGTCTAGACCTCAGCGTCCCACACTCGGCTACAGCGCCGAGGGTTTGTGTGCAGAATCCACACTCTCTGTGCTGCCTGGGCTCCCTCTACAACCAGGAGATCCTGACCAGGAATCCACATCCTACCATTGAAGCCGTCCTGATCCAGGTCCCCCAGGGGCGCGATGGAGCTGCCGAATCTCGCGAAGGTCTCGAAGCCGTTCAGCTTGGCTGTGTGGAACCCTCCCGAGGCTCGCTGGAGGCAGATGGTCACTTGGCCCACCTCCTGAAGCTTCCCATCTGAACTTCGATCCATGAAAAGAGGGGCTCCAATAAACAGGTCTGTGTAACTGGGCCAAAAAAGGACAGAGCTCCTCAGCAGCAGCGTAAAAATTAATTCTCTTCAGCACTTGTTAACTCAGCACTGAAGTCAACACTCATGTCAAAGTTAACTATCTCTAAATCCAACTGAAGGCAACTATTTATTGACAAAGTAAGCACAAATATACAAAAATTTAATGGCCTTTATGCATGTGAATATACACACATATTTATGCAGACAAGTACGAAAAACAAACCTATAAATGTTAAAACAGATGTGGAGTATTAGCAGAAGAACTGTGCAGATGCATTAAACCAGCAGAAATCTAGATTGTGGGAAAGACTTTTTAATAAAAGCTATTTTTTTCTTTCCAGAAACAAGTTGGGTAGCATTGGTGAGAAGAGGGAGGACACTTACTCGTCCCCGTCGATATCTGTGGCAGCCACCGAATACCCAAAATAGGCAGCCATCTGGAAAACAAAATTCAAACCAAACCTGTGAGTTGTAGTGATACAAGCCTAAACAAGTTTACACAAATCTGTACACAAAATACATCAGGGAGATGATGATAATATATGCCACAAGTTTTTTTTGTTCCTTTATTTTAGTTTCTCTTCCATACTCTGTTAGAAAGTAAACCCATCTGTTACTTTCCTCATTTCCCCTTTCATGATCCAGTTTCTTTCCCAGCTCTCAAAACAGGCAGCACTTCCTTTATTTAAGTAAGATTAGAATTCCCTCACACTTCATAAAATTTTGCTTTGGCAATTAAGCCAGTTACAGACTATTATCTAGTACCCTAAACACTGCTGCAACATAGGAAAGGCTTCCTGGTCACCCACCACACAGCCAAGCCACACACCTGCTCTCCTGTGAAGTTGTACATGGAAGACATGTTTTTCCCATTGTAAATGGACACCTGCATGTGAAGAAATACACATTACAGCATACCAGCAATAGTCACCTTTTTTGTATTTATTGCAAAGTTTAATGTGTTTCAAATTTTTTTACCATGCCCAGAGTTCTTGCTGCCCGGGGGACCCCTGATACAAAGTCTGAAACATAAAACAAGACACAGATAACAGTCAGGTCCCAAAGCACAGTGACTTTGCTGAACAGAGCAGCTCATTCCCAGCACTTGAAGCATTTCCCTGTGCACTGTACCACTGATTTGAAAGATCTGCCCAGCCTATTAACAGGATGTTCTTACTGAAGCAAGGGGCTCACCTTCGATGCCATCCCCATTGAAGTCTCCCACGGCCACTGAATAACCTGCAGAGAGACAAGATGAGGCTTTAAAAACCTTACTAAACCTTTCATCTCTCTTCACACTTTTCACAGGTTGTCCCTGTGCACATTCCTCCTCTCTTCATCTTAAAATGCACTGGTATAATTATTGCCTCAAAGCAGCTTAGACTATGAAGAGCTCCATGAGTGGCTGTAATTCATCAGTATCCAGGAACTTGAGATCAGAAGATGAAAATTTTAAAATTATTATCCTGGGAATTGTCCTGGTATATCCTTGATTTTTTCCTGAGCCTGCTTAGACATACATGAAGCAAAATTATGATCTCTCACTCCTCATTGTTTTTCTTCCAAAACATAATTCTTTAACTTATTTATTTTGTTCTGGCAGGTTATTTTGAAACAGCTGCTTTTAAATAACAACCAACCAACCACCTATGTGACTAACCTCTCATATAAAAATCATACTTTTGCCATTCCCATATTCAGCCTGCATCACAGAGCACACAAAATCATGAAAACATTTCCATTTATTTCATCATCAGGTGCTTTTTGAGTCAAACTTATAGCAAAATAACTACAATAAATAACTACAATTCCATCATATATAAATAGCTGCATTTTCAGGAATGTCACTCTCAATATCTGTTAGATGTTGAATTATTGGCTGTGTGATTTAGATGTAAGCATCAATAGTGCCAGGGAGGTTCCAGGCAGAGGTTTCTCATTTCCCACCACGTACCCAAGTAGCTGTCATCAAAAGCAGCACTGGCAGGTCTGGTTGCTAACTGGTCATCATACTTGGTGCTGTAGACTTTGGAGTCATACTTTTCCACAATCTCTGTCACTCGATCAGAAATGAGCTGGCCTAAAGAGAGAGAGAAACAGCTTAAAAGTACCAGCAGAATTTGTGAACTCAGCCACTGAAGTGGCTTTTTTATACAATGCTGCCCTCAAAAGCAGCAGCTCTTCCACAACACCCAGTGGAAAGGGGCCAGGAAGGATTCAAGTGAAAATATGGATCCTACTGCAGCAAAAACGTGTGCACATATTGAATCAGAAGCACACACAAGGTTCTCAATGAAAACAGAGGCCAATCCTACAATAAGGCAGGACTTAAAATGCAGTGCTGAGATATCATGTGCAGAACTGAGCCCTTTGGGTGCTCCTTGCTCAAATACCACAAGAGAAGAGCCTGTTTTGAAGCCAATAAAATGAACAAAAATGAGATGAGCACAGTGTACTGCCATGTTCTCCATTTCCACTTCATCAGCCACTAGGTGGTGACTCCATTACATTCTGTTTTCTTCGAGTTTAAATGGAAACTTGAATCACCAAAAAACCCCATTCAGAATGGCACTCACTTCACATACACATATTCATACGTGTATGAAGTGAAGGGAAAACTCCTCCTCCAGTATCTCAGGATGGGGAATAATAGTTAAGGATGAAAAATCTCATTTTCAGGAGTTTTCTATTCAGAGCCAGGTGGGCTTTTTTGGTAGTAATAGAAGAGGATAAAGTTGTTTTGGCACATGAAGTGTCACTTTTGCAAAAAGCAATGAAATTAATACAGCAACCTAATTGATATGATATTGTATCTGCAGTTTAGCTTCAATCATTCAATTTTGTTCATAATTTAAAACAGAGGACTAGAACAGGCCTGTGCTGCTGCACCTACAATGTAGTCTGGCATGATACAGAAAATCTATTAATAAATGTTAGAAGTTACATTAAAAAGCAGGCAGCAGAGTAATCAGAGCTGTGCCCTGATTACAGCAGCACCCTCCTTTGAACAGAGAGCTGCCGTTAAAGGCTGAAAAATCCTGCAAACAAACTCCAACTGAATCCCAAGTGAGCAAAGTACACAGGTAACGCCAGGTGGAGGAAAAATGTGCCCCACGGCACAAACCAAATAAAACAAATGGAAAACATCCTTGTCATCAGAGGAAAACAATGAAATTCTCTTTAGAGGGGATATTTCTCACTGAAAATGCACACTTTGCATGGGTGTCAAATTATAAAACATGTAGATAGCAAAACAAAATATGCTAAAGGAAACTTATCCTGCTGATGAAAACAAATCCTATGTTTCAGGGAAAATGCCTTTATAATGATCATGGAATTATTTAAAACACAAAGACTATAACATCTATACTGTTATTACTACAATCTTTATCTGTGGTTGCCCTGATTATTCAGGAGATATTCTTAAGGACAAAGGAACATTTCTGTCAGTTTTCTTATTGGCAAAGACTCTGACAGCAGCTGGAAGAGTGTGGATCAAAATGACTAAGAGGATAAAGAGAAAACTCATAAAGGTCAACCTCTTTGTGGCTTAAATGATATATCTCACCTTGCCAGTAAAAACTCCCAGGTCCTCCAAGCAGCACCCTGTCTCCCTTGGAAGGGAATAAAAAAAGGAAGACAGAAAGAAAAATTAAAAGCACATGAAGCACATCTAAAGCCAGACAACACGTCCTCTGTTTGTGGGAAGAAATCCCAAGCATGTACATCACTGTAGCTCTGCTACCACCACACATTTGCTTTTGTGAAGGAGTGATTAATAAGAAATGCATCTTGTAAAATGCTAACCATAAGTCTTCAGTGACTATTTCACCCATTTAGAATTCCAGGCAGAATTCTGTTTTTATTGTAACAGACCCTTCTTCCCCCATAAATGCCAACAAGAATACAATTAGGAGAAAAACTTAGAGAGTGTTACATCATGTTTTCAGGTCAGTACACAAAACAGTGTCATCTTCTGCCTCTGCCATTTTCTGTAACTTATCATGAGAAAAGCTTAATTCAGAATAACTGTGATGTAATTCCCTCAGTCCATATTTCTTGGCACAACTGCAATTCACAAGCCATTTTATGAAACTTTAACCACATTAGCTGTCCCAGGGTTGGGAATTTGCTCTCTAAGTATTGAATTAGGCCATAGGCTTTGCTGCATAATTAAGCCATTTATTGAGGTTTTAATCCTAAAAACTCCTATATTCCCCACTCAGAAAAATCTAGGTCAGACATTTGGAGATACACCCTGGCTTGCCCACTCTAAGGTTTTGGATTAGAGCCCAAAGTTGGTTTTAACTGGGCCTGGAATCTGCTCAGTGACCCTGAGGGTGTGTGCAAAATAACCCAAACACTCACAGTCCTATCCTGCACTTGGCAGTTTCCTCTGGAGGAAAACCAAGAGTAGCCTTGGGCAATGAGTGACAGGACATGACCTCATCCTGAGATCTGAGAACCCAGAAAAGGAGCCACATCACAAACAGGGCTTGCATGGTCTTAACACGTCCTGACTCTGCTCAACAATTTCACTGCAAAATATAAACCACTCCAGTACGTTCTCAGATCTGTGCAGAGTTTTACTGTGCTTGGATTTCAAAAGTAATTGTGAATTTGAAAAAAAAAAAAAGAACTAGAACAAGCAGGGAGAACAGAAAAATAGAAGAAACTCAAGTCAGTAAAAAGCCCCTGTACTTCTGCTAGCTGAGGAGAAAATCAAACATGATTCACAAGCACATTGTTTACCAGTTCCCTAAGCTGTTATTCCTCAAGAAGTGACACTAGCTAGACACCAATCCCATGTCTCAAAAATTCTGATTATTACAGCTGAATTCACTTGAGGAGCAGCTGCAGCAGAGGGGTATGGCAGGAAGCTGGGGAAGCAGATTATTTGTTCAGAATATGGTTCCTACAAGAGGTGAGAGTGTGCTGCTGTGAAGATGTGGAGAGAAACAGGTTTATAAAAGCTCTTTGAGTGGTTTCAAGTTATTTTTTGGTTTATTTATAAATTTTGTTTGGTTGTGGGTTTGCTCCCAGCCAGGAACAGCAACATTTGGTTTCACAATAGCTGTGCTTCTAAGTGCTCTGTATCAGGAGTGTTTGCCAACTTGCAGCTGTTTGCTGACCCACAGAAATGACAAAAAAATCACATACCTTTGTAAAGTCAATGCTAAATCCACCTTGACAAAATCCCTGTCCATCTGCATCAATAGTTGCTACCGAAGAAAAAAAGGATAGAAAAGAAAGAGGAGAAAAATAAATAAACTAAGTATTATCAGTACTCAATCAGTTGATTTTGTGGATGCTTTTCAAAGCATCTTCCTATGTAAACTTCCACTCCTAAACTTGAACCTTGGAACACTTTTCTCCTCAATCAGTGTTTTCTCTTTATCAACAACTCCCAAGCAAATGCTGTAACAGCTTTAGGGCTGGCCTAATAGACATGGAACATCAGCACATGTTCTAGCCTAGCACAGTGAAAGCAAACAGCATTCCCTGTTAGTTCCTTTGTATTTAATCTTCAAAAGTCTTGGGGAAAATGTATTTGCAATTTCTGTTCAGGAAATAAGATATCTGGAAAAGAGGGGATAAGCTTTTCTTTTGGTATGGAAAAGAAAGCTTTATTGGCTTAAAACAAAAAAGAGCATAAGCATACCTGGCTGAAAAAACACCTCCATACTGAGACTCATTCCAGCAAGAATTGTTATGGCTGAATCAATTTTAGGATTATACAGCTTCACAGTAGAAATGCTGGGAGCTCCTTATCTGAAAGTGTGACTGCTTAACTAGCCTGATTTAGTTTAATATTTACTCATTTAACTTCTTGTTATGCTGGACCAAGCTGGATTTTATTCCTGCTGTTCACAAATGACTTTCAGCAAGTAAAAAGTCAATCCTAACTTCAAGTTTTAGGTTATAAACCTCTGAATAATCTATCAGCCTAACTAGAGGAAATAAATGCAAAGCATTTGGAAAATAAGACTCCAAATGTTCAACAGTTAATATAATTTAAACAATGCATTGCTACACGTGTATGTGCACAGGGACATCAGAACCTATTTTTTGCAAAACCTTGTCTTCTAAAATGAGCTTGCACCTTAATATACTTGAATAATTATAAAATACTTGAGATTCATAAAAATTCTAGAGTTGGTCTTCAGAAAAGCACTTGCTGCATGATTTTGCTTGAGTGATTACTACAGAATTGGTCCCTTCAACAACAGAAGTCCTCAACTCCAGTGATACTCGGACCTAAGATTTTCCTCTGGCTTACAGCAGAGAAAACAAGGCCTGCATCATGAACCTCAGCTGGAGGAGAATTCAGATGTCTGGGTCTGGTTTTTAAGTTTTGTTCTAATTGCTGTACATGGAAGAGGCAAATAGCTGTAAAACCTCCTGCTCCAAAATGTGACACAAGAGGAATTCCAAAGAGAAAAGCAGCATAAGAGTCCTATACTTACTTGACCTGCAGGGAGCATACTCCACAAATTTTGACCCAGCAAGCAGGTAACAAGTTCCTACAGGCTCCCTCTCTTGTTTTGTTTCTGTTCTCCAGTGGTACAGTGGGGCACAGGCCTAGGGAAGAACACACAGCAGTGAGGAAACAAACTCCTCTTCAAACCACTGGTGAGTATCAAATAATACAATGAAATTCCAATTTTCTACAGAAAAGCAATGGAAAAACCTGGCAGATGTATCTCATGTTGTCGGAGGAGATTTATACTATCAGCAGTGGGGAGAATTACCATCAGTTTGTATTTTATAAATAGCTAATTTATATCAACAATTCTAGAAATAATATTTTCCTTAAAGCAACAGCTGTGAAGTGTTTATCAAGAATTTATAACACATTCTAACTTCATCAAACTAATTTTACTACTTTTCTTAAAATTAGAAACATTGCTCCTACCTTTGTTTATAAAGTGTTTAGCAAAGCCTAGCTAAGAAATTCTCAAGAAAAGACAATTCATGCTGATTCATGGAATTTTGTTTAAATTCTAAGTTATCTGGATCTCTTTGAATTTTCTTCCACTGCAATATCTCAGTACTGATGCATCTGAAGGGCATCAAAGACCTACCAGAATTTTATCATTTTGGGATCTCACAGAGGCTCCAAACCACTGATGAGACTTAAATTCCAGGGGATCATCAGGAGCAAAGTCTCTGTTACCTACAAAGAAAAGAAAATGAAGCATAATTTCACAGGAACCTGTACAGTAAAACAAAACAAAACACCACAAACAAACAAACAAAAGCCATTGGTTTTGATGCATACTGAGAAAACCAGAAACAGCAACATTGGAGAGTATCACTCTGATGAAAACAGACTTTAAAAAGGGTTTATTAGTATTTTTTAAAATCAAGGGCCCAAAGGAGCTATTTTGGCACACAGAGCATTGGTACAATTGTGATTAGTTGTAAGAGCTCAAAGTTTATAGCATGTTTGACAGCCACACAGTAAATACCTCATAGCTGAGATATTTGACTTCCAAGCAGATTACAGCACTGCTCAAGAACCAGAGCCAAAACCCCGTTAGGACCAATGCCTCGACAAGAAATATTGCCTCGATGAAATCATGTGAGCTTTGGCTAGAATCAGGAATGAGATCCTCCTCCTGATTCTACCAAGTGGTAACATCTCTATTCGGAGTGTCACTGCAATGCACAAAGCAGGCGATTTGCAAACAAAAGATGTGGGGAAAGAGAGCGAGTTAAAGGCTGAGACATTTGCATTTGTCCCTTCCCTGATGCTGGCTGGTGGAAACAAGTAGTATTTCTGCAGGTGTGAATGTGAAAAGTCAAAGAATTATTTGGTATTTCTTCTGTACTTCCATTGGCAAAATGAGGATAATTTGCCAGCATAATGAGAAAATCGATGTAACACTTGGAAAAACATACCTTTTCTAAAAGTTCCCTAAATGGCTGGTTTATAGAGCCTAAAACTATAGGAATTGATGAGGCAACAGCCACACATCACCTCCAGAGTGCCAGGGGGGATCCCCAAACCCAGCCCTGCTATGAATCAGAGACTGTGGCCACTTCAAACAAAACTTCCTTGCTTGTTTTACACCTTGTAAAGAATGTTTTGTCTGCACAGATTGTGTTACTTCCTTTGGGAAAGTCCCATGAAAAAGACAAAAGAGATTTTAATCTGCCGAGTCAGCCAAAACAAGCAAGAATCTGGACTATTTTTGCTCTCAGATTAGAACTACACAGAAACCAGTGCCAAGTACATTACAACACAGAGAACTATTGTGGTTGTTTCTAATGTCATCAAAGGTGACAAAAACCCCCACCTCCCTCTGTCACCTCCCCTCCATCTCTTATTGGTGCTAAAGGCTTGGAAGGCCTGATGATCAGCACATCTGCACAGGTTTATGGACACTGAACCTTTATACTCTCACCCTTGCACAGGCTAAAATGTGCCTTGGAGACCTGCACGGCACCTTTTAATGGTTCAGAAAAACAAAACCACACCAAGATCTTTTCCAAATAGGGAACTATCTTTGGCACGCACAAAAATCCCTGTTTTATCACCATTTTTTCTGTTCCTTGCCTCTAACTAGGAAAATCCAGCCACAGGTAGTTTTGCTGAAAGGCATGACTGGGTTAGTTTCAGATGAAGCTGCCACCCAAAGGGGCAGCAGTTCCCATTTGCTCCTGTCCACATGTTCATTCCTCCATGGCCACAAGAGGAGCCACCTAAGAATGAATCCTCCTAAAAAAGGATTCAGCAGGATGAGGTTCCAACCCCAGCAACACAAGGCTGGAACAATATCCTTTTTGGCACCAACAGGGATTTAAAAGTGGTTAATTCATCTTTTAACCACACCCAGGGTTACGTAGCCTGGAAAGGCAGATTTGGCTTCTGCCCTCTGCTTGTCCAGCTACTCTTGAATACAAAGAAATATCTCAGCTCTACTTGCCAAGTACAGCTTTAAACAATGTAAAACTTGGGAATAGTTGCAGAGTGGCATTTTATACTTTCCTGTTGAATACTTACAGAACACTGTGTGTGTATGGCAAAAATGAAAGCTGGTACAGCAGTTCCATAGTGTAAAGCAGAATCCTATTGTCCTAGGGACTGTAAAGGTGCTAGAATGCAAACCTCCCATTTAAGTTTAAAACAACAGACAGGAATTAGAAGGGAAGGGTGTGCTGCAATAGCGAGTAAGCAGCTACCAACAACCTGATTTTATCTCAGCTGTTAAGGAAATTAGTTCCTTCAAGTCTGGGCTAAAAAACAAGGATAAAAAATCCAATAAAAAGCAAGCCAAGTACTGGTTACTGGTGCCACCTGCCCATGGTCCATGCTGACTGCACTGGAGAAGAGGGGAGCCAGCAGAATAACCAGCACAGGCTGCCAAAACAGCTCCTCTCTGCCTCTTCTCTGTTCACTCTTCAGCTGCCAAGAGGGATCAGTGTCCAGGACAGCACCTCCCTTAGCGTTTAGGGCACAAAAATATTTTTCTACAGTATTAAAAAGCCCTGATTCAGCTCTAAATTGAGGATAATATTAGAAATCTCCACGCTTTCAGATACAACCAGAAGCTGGCACGTAACAATCCCCAAATCTCCAAACCGGAAAACAAACGAACACGACCACAAAGATAATTATGTGCCAAATGTAGTTCATGTGCCAGATGTCATGACTTCAGAAGCCAGCATCATAATTTCTGAAGGCCTGAACAACAAATGAAGAATTCTTACAAAACCCCACCACCCCACAGAAAAATGTGTTCCATTAGGCAATTTGGCAAAATAGATTTTATTTATTTATAGTGCACTGCTATTGTAGAAACACACTGCAAACATCTCAGTCAAACTGGCCCGTGTCAGTGCAGACACAGAACAGACCAAGATGTGCTACAAGGCTAAGATGCCTTTGATTGAGTTTCTCTTGTATTTAAAGCTTCTTTAGGCTCTGTAAAGATAAGTGGGGGGGATCTTAGAGAGAGGGCCTTGAGTTCAGCTTGAAAATGGCTGCAACACTGCAAAGTGCATGAGGACAGAAGAGCTAGATCAAGTAGAAAGTATGTACATTGGAAACACTGACACATGTCTCAGGTAAAAAACTGATACAGGCCAAATCTGATGTTAACTCTCCATTACAGAAGGAAAGTAACCTTTTTATAACCTATACTCACTCAAAATTCTCCTGTGCAAATAGATTATAAGCTTTTCTTTCAGGTCCAAAGAGAAACTAATTTTATGAGGAAATCTGGAAAACACCCATTCAACAAAAATCCCCTTGCTTTAAACAAAAAACCCTTTGAGTTTTTCTTCATGACTGGGAAAAACAAACATTAAAACACTTAAATGTGAGCCCTCACTGAAGCAGTTTTAACCACAGTTAAATGCTGAGCTATACCATAAGGTGGATGTCTCATGGGAAGGTACAGGACTGACTTCATAATTTCTGTGTTTTATTACAAAGAGCTTGACTTGATTATTATTTTATCTTGGTATAATTTTTAGCAGTAGTTAAATTTAAAAAATAAACAAGCCTTCCCCCATACCCTTTAAAAAACAGTAACTACCTTAAATGAACCTAACTCTATTACAGGTAAGATTTCAATATCCAGGGATTTATAAATCCAGACCAATGCTTTGATGTATATAATCAACCTTAGTACTATAAGGACTCTTATAGCCTTATTGTATTTCTTATGGCCTTTTCTTGTGTTTCTAAAACTTCAGAGTATCCCAAAAATACCCTACACATGTCTTTAAGGCAATGATGTACATTTTAATCACAGAATGGTTTGGGTTTAAAGGTCATCCCATTCCAACCTCTCTGCCATGGGCAAGGGCACTTTCCACTATACCAGGTTGCTCAGAGCTCCATCCAACCTTGCCTTGAAAAAGCCTTTTTAAAGGCATTCAAACAAATATATCCAGGCAAGACAAACTATATTCTGACTAGATTTATACAAGAAAACATTCAGAGGTTTTATACAATGCTATTTGTCAGACTAAAGTGCAACTGCTACAGGGACTAGTACTTGATGGGTCATTAATTCCAGGATTATGTCATATGACCATGGGGTATTATTTCCTATCTGTAAAGGCAGCTTATGGCCTGGTCTTTCCTTTGCTCTTTCTGATTGTAGCACTCATCACATGCTGATTTTACATGACTCTTTCAGTAGGGAAAAAGGGCTGACATGTCAAATCAACAGTGCTGTCTCACAAGGTACTTTCAAGGTGGAGGGATGGGGTAGTCAGGGCAAGAACAGAATTAAAATTAAAAAAAAATAAAAATGGTGTGTTGCTGGTGGACCAGTGGAACACTCTCTCTTTACTACATTCCACAGGATTTGAATTTATAAATGAAAATTAATGTGGAGAGATGCTGGGTAGAAATTGAAGAAAAAGAGAAGAAACCCATCTTCCAAATATAATAAAACAATCGAAAGTTTTTTCAGTGATCGATTTCTTTTAACTATCACCTTTGGCTAGCTGGCACCTTCTTTTCCCAAGGTAAATGTCAGTTACAGGAACAAAGCAGTTACTAGGAAAGTCCTGCCCTTGAGTAAGTGGATTCAGTTGTAACTTGCAGCCGTCCTGTTTTTATGGTAATGAGCAAACTGAACTAAAACATTTACCCCGATCTTCAGCCAGACTTAGCAGAGGTGATGGTGAGTCAAGAGGCACTGAACTGATGAAACCTGGTTCAGTGTCACCATACTAAGAGCACTTAAGAAGTTGCGAAACGTAAATAGCCACTCAATTCACAGATCTCTCGTTAAAATAAACCTCTTTGTGACTATGCCGGTTCAAAGTGAATGAAGTTGCCCTGCTAGGTAAAAGGGAACTACGCAGCTAGCCAGAAGAAAGACAAAGCTATAAAATATGCAACAGCCCTCTTTTCATAATAGGAGGAGTCTATGCAGTGTAAAGTATCTTTCATCTATCGTTACAACCAAAATCGGAGCGATTCCAACCTCAGTTGACGCAGCAGGAGCAAGTGAACACAAGCTTTATCTTCACTTGAAACTCCCCATGCTGGGAGGCAGCTGATGCTTTAGCAACCTCGGTTTAGCCCAGTGTTTTGCAATGACTCAGGGAGAAGGGAATAGAGACGTTCCCACTACTCCCCTTCCCTCTTCTGAGGTATGAATCCCGCGTTTTTCCCCGGGCGGTGCTGGAACAAAAGCATCTTTTCCCTTGCCTAATATAAGTAAGCCGCTTTTTTTTTTTTTTTTGCTTTTTTTTTTTTTTTTCCCAACTCGTCATAGCCCTGCGGTCCAGCCAGATCCGCACAGAGCCAACAGTGTTCATGCAGGAGTCTACCTAATCACACAGGCATGAGCGGCTCAGTGCTGTCAGCTCTAACAACACGCCGAGGAGGTTCGATACATTCTGCTCTCCTCTGCATTCAGAGCAGCGCCCAGAGCCCGAGGCACGCTCCAGTTACCCGGCAGGAGCACAAGGATAACAACCAAACTTCAGGGCCACTGAGGGAATGAGAGATTTAGCCAGATAAAAATCAATCAGCCGCACTCCCGATCAATGGATGGTCTTCGCAAGATTTATTGCTTTATTGTTGACTAAATCAATGGCCTTTGAGATGGAAATTCTCCCGTGGATTCCATGGTGATACCAATAAAGCAATCAGCCAAAAATAAAGCAGTACTTTGCTAAAGCAAGCTATTTTCAAAGAACACCAACCTATCCCACACTTCCTTTATTTTGTAAGTGGAAATGATGGAGTTTTGAACAATTGATTGTTTTGCACAAACGATCAAAATCTCCAGGAGGGACATGTAAGCTCATGGCACTCACTCCAGCCATAACTTCATCACCATCAGCAGATCTTACCCGGTGCAATGCTACAGCTCAAACCTGCCTGAGGCAGTTAAAATACCCACTTCGAGCTAAATAGGTCACAGATAGATCCAGCCATGCCAAACTGGTGGTTTAGGCTTCCAAACAAAGCCTCCTATTGTCTAGAATCACCCACTTGGGGGACAAAGACAAACAAATCTGCAAACATAAGGAGGAATCAGGAGAGTTCTTTGCAAGGGTATTTCCCTTGCACAAGTCTCCTTCTCTTTTAGCACAGAACAAAATATCCAGTCTCCAAAAGAATTGTATCTAAAAGCACTTAAGAACAAACAGTTTCTCTAAAATTACATTGTTGCATCAAAACGTGGGAAAAGGAGGGACAGTACCCCTGTCCGTGATAAAACTTTCTCCAAGCAGAGGCCACATTGAATTCTTTCCTCAAAGCAGTAAAAACACACCACACTGAGCTGAAAACATTCGAGATGCTCCTAGTTTCTAGCATTCAACAGCTTCTGTAAGTCTCCCCAGTCTTGAATTTTGAGATGTGCTAGAGAGAATGACAGCAGTAGGGAAAGCTTTCCCCCAGAGAAGGAATGACCACTCAGCCACGCATCCCTGGTTTACCACAGGTCTCAGAAAAGCAAAACAACCCATTGTCTGAACAAGTAAATCTTCCTGGGCTGAACACGAAAGCTGCTCGAGAAATCTGCAATTCATTAGCATAGAGGTTCAAATTGTTTTTATGAGCATATTTTCCTCTGTAACAGTTCGTAGAGCTGTCTGCATTTCATCAGATGATTCTAAAGGCAGCAGCTCTTGAGGCAGTCTCAGGACTGCACTTTCTGGTGCTGACATAAAGAGCTACAGTTTCAAGCCTCTTGTACTGCAGCAGATACACTTCTCAATTAAAGTTCTCTTTAAACAAGCAGCAGGTAATAAAATAATTTGGTTAAACTTCTCTGAAAAGCCACAGACACATGAGGAAATGCTATTTCTACCAACCCACTTCCCACTGTTCTTGACTGATAAGGAGCTAGGACCCCAATGAGAAAAATAAAACAATATAAATAATTATGAAGATTGTTTCATTTTTGAAAACAAGCACACAGGAAACCTTTGATTTATATTAATTTGCCACGTGTATAGCCTAATTAACTCCAACTGGTTACATGGGTCTCGGAAGAATTTTTTGTTTGTTGAAATGAAAACTCCGAATGATCCTCTAAAATTCCAGGGGCAAATAATGGAGGTACTTATCTAGACATCAGACAATTAGCTAAGTGTGTCAACCCTGCCATTCCATGCATGCCTAACTGTAAAACACATAAGTAAAAACATAAAGATGATGTGTTGATTTTCCTAAAAAACACATTTGGCCACCCCTCTGCTCACTGGTTTTGTTGTCTGGCTCAGTGAACTTTTGATCCTCCTGTTGCACAGAAAAAAAAAAAAGTTTAAATTTTATACACAGAAAATGGACAACTACACAAAATAAATTTAACTTGTGGAATACCCTTTAACTTTCCAAAAATCTTTTTCCTGAGGAAGATTATGGAAACACTGCTGGCAACATCTGGTACTATCTGTGAAAAATTTGCTGTGCCAGTCTGTGAAGGCTGTGGAGATGAAAAAAGGAGAGGGAGACTGATACATCTTTAAAACAAATTGGTTTGGATCTTGGTCTCAGAAGTGATCAGAAACAGAAAATGGGCTGCATTCCCTGCATGGTTTACCCACAAGAAATATGTTTTTCCTGGAAAAAGCTGCTAAGCAGCTGGCAGAAAAAGCCAAGTGTTAAGCTTTTTATGAGAGGAACCACGTCTCTGGTCAGTCTGATAGAAATGGCTCAGCCAGGTTTCCAAAAAATCCCTATTTCAATGGATTTAAACAAAAAATAAATTAAATTTTCGATCACAAAATTATCCAGTGTGAAGAACAGATAAGAATGAATGAAGATAAATATTTACCTTGAGCTACAACCTGTGATTTTTGTTAATATGACTGTGCAATGTAAAACATCTTGCAGAGGAAAGGATTTATTATCACTGCTTGTGCTTATGAAAATTTTGAAGAATAGGCTAGCTTGAGAATACAAATTTCCCTTCAGTGCTTGTCCTGAAAAAACAGGGCCTCCTACACATTCTGAAAGTCTGAAAGTTAACTGGGACAGAGGGGAAAAATTCCAAGTATTTTATGTAACAATTGAATTGAAATTGTGGTAATCCTTTGTCACCTGCAGGAAGAAGTCAAGATATAGAAGAAAATCAATACCAAAAATTTTAGTTTTGTGACAGAGGCATGTTCACTGCTGAATTAACAAGGCAAACAGGAATAGGGTTAAAAAAGTGCTTAAATCAGAGCTGTTTCTATCTAGACTTGCAGGATAACCTGTTAAAGTAAAAGCAGCACTGCTTCATAATTCAGTTTTGCAATAGGACCAGCAGAGGTGTGCAGGTGAGGAACCTTGGCTCTGGTGCTTGGGTCCTCCTTAACTTACCACCTTTATGTGCTCCTAAGAGCAGAAGCCAGCCTGAAACACTTGCCTGATGATATTAGAAAGCTTTTTTTTAAAAAAAGTATTTAATTTCCAGCCCCTGACATGCAGCACAGCCACGTGCACCCCTGAACTTCAGGGCAGATTCCACCACACACATCTGTTATGCCACTTTCACACAGTCATAACTGTGTTAAATCAAAGCCAACTGATGTCACTGCTAAAAGGCTGAGAAGCCCCACAGCAAAGCATCTTTACATTTGGGAAGTGTTAATGTGCCATATAAACATTTTGCCTTGCAAAGCCACCATATACACCAGAATGTCAAAAGCAATTAGTGTAATGTGCACAGAAAGACACAGAATATTCTCCAGTGTGTTTTTAGTGAGTGTAACCACTGTGCTGAGACATCCAAGACAAGAGGAAATTCCCTTTCACTAATTCTGGCAGAGGATGGGAACTAGATCATCTTTAAGGTCCCTTTCAACCCAAACCATTCTGTGATTCCATGAGATGCTGTTCAAAATGAGAAAATATGCTGCGAAAGAACATTGCTTTTTTAGCCAGAGGTTTAAAAATTATAGTAACTGCTTTTGTTTAATTTTGGTTTTTATGTTACAAGGGGATGGGAAGGGCATGAGAAAGAGGAAAATACATGTAATTTCAGCATGAGAGCTACATAAGTGACATTGCACAAAGGGACTCCAACTGCCCAGCTCCCATCCTGACACAGCTGAGTGGGCACCCACAGGAAGGAATAAACAAAGCAGTAAATTCTGCAGTACAGGAACTATCAGCTTAATGACTTATCACTTTCCTCCAGGGCAGCTGGGGTGAGGGGAAGTGCAAGTAAGCAAGCAACACTGCTGCACCATCAGGGCTGGATCAACCCTTCCAGAGATTATCCTCCAGCATAATATCCTTCCCTCCTGGGCTCTGGAACAGCCGTGGTATTTGATCACAGAAGTGACCACACTGCTGTGCAAATATGATGTTAAAGCCAAAAGCAAGAACTAGGATATAAAACCCAGCCCTGTCCAGCCAGGGAGCTCAGCATGGCCTTGGTACAGATAGGGAAGAGAAATGGAACCATAAAAATGCAGAAAAATAAAAGCCAAGGAATTTTTAAGAAGAAATAGTCCTAATCAATTTAGTTGAGGTGTTAGGGCTGGGTTGGACTCGATGATCTTTGAGGTCTCTTCCAAGCTAGTGATTCTGTGTGTGTGTGCATAGTAATAGAACAAAATATAGAGGAAAAAACCTTGCTGGACCTTTGTAAAACCCTAGCCTCATGTTTATTTGTGATACAAGACAAAGGGACAAACACAACCCCACACAGTCAGGACAAGGCTTGCTCTTTCATCCATTCCCTTGCCACATTCCCAGCACAAGAACACGGCCTCTGCCCTGCCCTCACTCAGTGCTTGGCCTGTTCTGGCTTTTCCAGCTGTGCTACCTGGCAGAAGGGAGCAGGAGCAGGAATGGGGTCATGAATCCTGTTAATTATGGGGCATCCAACTCCACATTCAGAGTTTGGCATCGACAGGCAAGCAGAGGAAAGCCACAAGTATACAATCATCCCCACTGCTTTCACAGGTTAGATTTCTCTGCAAGCAATTAGAAAATAACTCTGAAGAACACATTAAGTAATGATGCAGAATCTGGTTTTCCCAGTAAATCTGGGAGGGAATAAAAAAATCTGCCTTTTATCACAGGGCTAAGCAATACCTCTGGAGTTACAAACGATGTTGCACAAGTGATAAGCAGCGATGGAGGAGCCTGGATTCCTGCAGAGGCTGCAGTTAGTCATCTACAAAATGCCCCTTTGAATCAGCACCACAAGCCAGTGGTCAGATCTTCCACTTCCTGTTTCCCCAAAGTGGGTCACGAGTGTTCCCTAAGGAGGCAGGGGCAGGGGCTACAGTATTGGCACTGACTTTGTCACCAGAACACAGGGAATCGAGCATTGTGTTGTGCACAAAGAAAAACACATTTTCTTTTTCGTCTCAGGGCGTTTATTATTTTATCAAGCTGAAATACAATGCCCCTTTTCACCAGGAGAATAATTGACAAATGCATTATTCCCCCATTCACTGCCTCAAAGCTGGAGTGAGTTAAGGCATGCCTGAAAGAAATCCTCTTAAGCTGTTATGACCTGCTATTTTTACTGGTAAATTTCAAGCGATTAACATGCCTCCTCCTGAAAGGCAAATGATGAGCAAAACACTGTCTGTTTGCCCAGGAGCACACACCTTTAGCACAGACACCCAGTGTGGCCTCTATCAACTCTTCCTGGCACATAGAAAAGCCTACTGCAAATGTTCACAGTATAAACTCATAAATGCACTGCAATTCCCCTCAGAAGATGTGGCTAGAACCTACATGTGTGGCTCAACTTTCCCCACCAGAAGTTTTTTGGCTACGATATTAATGATGATTATTAACTAGGGACATGGAGATTTTTTCTTTAAAGTACCCAAACTAACAAAAAGTACACTTGTATTCTAGTAAACAATAAGCCCAGAGAATAAAACCAAAAAGATGACAGTTATAATCTGGCTTTGCTTTCTTGACACTGATGCAGATAAAAATGTCAGACTTTGCAGGTTATTAGAGATTTTTAGCAATCTGGAAGATATGCTGCTATAGAATGATATAAGAGAATGATAAATGAGTCAGTGAAGAAATGATAATGACTTGGGGTTTGTGGGTGCCATTACATTCTTTTTTTTTCAGTTGAACTGATGACCTTTACATACTTTTTTTTTTCCAGTGGAACTGGTGACATAGTGGTTTTCACAGAAAGATATGAAGATTTCAGAAACCAGAACACCAACCACGTTTTGTGACATACCATGACAATGGAATTGGAGAAAGGGCTTCTCCACTCTACTGCACATGATTTAAAAAGGCTGCATCAATCTAGCAACTTTTAGGCTGCCAAGTCAAAATCCTGGCAAGAAGCAAGAATGAATTACAACCAACCAGACATTCGAGGCACAGGTGTTTCCTCTGCCCTACACCACATGGGTCTTGCTAATCCCCTCCCATGACGTGGGGAGGTTTTTCTGCTGCCCTGAAACATGCTGTGGAAAACAGGATTGGGCTCTGAGTGGCTGGAGCAGAAAAGCACATGCAGTGCATTCTCATGACCTGCCACAGCCTGTGGAAATCACTGTGTGCACCAGAGCATGAAGAGTGACTGAGAGATTTCATGTCCACACTGCTGCTGCTTGGCTCTTCTGTGCTTCAGAAATGGGTAAGGAATGCCTATGACCTGAGGCACCTGAGTGCTGCTATCATAGAAAAAATTTTAAAAAGACATTTTTCCACAGTTTTTAGTTAATAGTCCTGGTTTCAGATGAAACTTCTGGGTATTTCTGCCTACACCACCTTTGCTGATATTGAAAAGTATCTTTCCTCACATGACACGTTCTTAATAGGAAGAAAACCCCTCAGGGTTCATTGGGAATTAGGTTGCCAAATGTTTTAGGATTGCTGGAAAGTACACAGGAGAAACATAAATAGGTTAAAACACTAGAAGAATAATGTTTGCTCACTCAGGCTTTCAGCACATATCAGGGACAGGAGAATTTTATAAGAGAGGAGAGGAAAATGAAAGCACAAGCAAGCCTTGACTAGGTGCCAGTCAAAAACCAGCTGCATTCACACTGAGCATGAACAAAACCCACAGGGACCTGAATCCTTTCTGCTTCCCCAGAGCAGCATTAGAGCAGGGATATTCCATCTCCCTCACAGTGACCCACACGTTACCTGTGGCATCAAATATAATGGGCTGGCAGTTCCTGTTGGAGTTCCAGTTACATTTGAGCACCTGCCCTCCTTCCACGATGTTGTGCTGGGTGGTGTTTGCCTTCGGAGCTCCCACCAGAAGAAATGTCCTGCAGGAAAAACAAGAAGCAAAAACAAAGGTTTCAACACCTATGGCACAGCTGTTATAACTTTAACATTATAACTGTTATAACTGCTATAACATCTGAAGAGTTCATAAAGCAAAAGGCTTGCCTACTCTAATCTAAATACAATTAAAACTCCTCTCAGTTACAGAGAAATTCATATGAGGTTCTCTTCTCTGCATGCAAAAAACCCCACATTTACCAAAAGGAGAGAGAGACAAAAAGATATGATAAATTTAAAGTATCCAGGCCTCCTTAGGATTATATTTTAAATGAGAGAAACACCTTTTATATTCTTCCTTTTTCCTTTCAAAAATATGTACGTGTACAGCAGAACAGGAAATTGTGCACTTCTGTACCTTAGGAAAGCCATCAGCTGGCATAATTTCTGGTTAATTTTGTGGTAAGGGTAATTCAAGGAAGTCAGGCAAAAATGGAAACAACGTATAAACAAAGCTGTAGTGCGCTGGGAGCTCAGCATGTACTGAACGTGATGAGTCAGCCCTGCCCGAGCAAGTGCTCTTGTAAAAACAATCTCCAAGTGCCAGCCACTCTCAGCCACAGATCTGCATGTTAATGAATCGTTCTCCACATTCACTGCACAGTCATCTTTTTATTATTAGGATCTGCTGTGCTTTTCTGCATCTCTGCTTCTACAGACACTTGTTCGGTGCTCTCCGAGCAGCAACTGCCACGAGAGTGGCACAGGTGGCAAAATTGAGAAGTGTCAAAGTGAGAAACAGGCTGAGCAAGGCTCTTGGCGTCTTCCAGCACCTTCCAGGAGCCCCAGCACCTCGGAGACCCACTTGACTCATCAGCACTTGGCTGAGAAAGTCAATTTGAAGCATGAAGTCATGCTTAGAAGACAAAATCAAGTGCTTCCTTTCATGAGAATCACTCTGCTCTGTGGCTTTCCTTTAGACTGCTTTAAGAGGGAATGCAGCTTGCAAGAGCAAGTCTTGTCAGGCATTACAGTTCTCTACTTTGGAAACTGGGCTAGCTGAACAGGCTGCAGGACTGGTTGGAGGGAATGTCTACAGGCAGGCAAATCCAGGCTTATCAGACTTGCTCTGCTTTTCAGAGTCATCTCCAGGCTCCTTTTTAGGAAAGAGATAAGTATGGGTGTAAACATGTAGCACCTCATCAAAGCTCAGTTCAGACCCACCAGTTTCCAACCTGTGTGAATTTCCAGAACCTTAAAAATGCCCTGGCATGGACCCTGATAGAAAATCCAGGCTAGATGGCAAACCTTTTGTTTTCCTTAGTTGCCATTCACAGACTCTCTAGATTTCTAGAACAGGAATTTGAAACACTTTAATCAACTTAAAACAACTCTCCGGGCAGAACAGAAATGCTTAAAAATAAACATTATAATGCCAAGTAAAGAAACATATCAATTATTATTATTACAATCTATTAAACAAGTGGTAGCTTATCTCCCATTTTACTCTTGTACCACTGACTTTTCAAAAGTTCCCCAAATTAAACTCTTATCTAAACGATTTAATCTTTCCCTAATTATATATTTTAAATTTTTCTTAAGCAAATATTTGTGAAGTTTATTGAAAAGATTACAAATAAAGTCATCATTATGTGGACCTGTGAAAAGACAAAAGTCTTTTCCCCAAATAAAAGAAGTGCATTTTTATCATCAGAGACCAAGCAAGCAGATTTTGTCACAGCTCTTATAACAATATGCAAATTATCTGAATACTGAGAGCCTCTAATCCACTTACTGAGGGAAAGAGGGAATAGAGGGACAATTGTATTTCCATGGGAATACACCAGCTATGCCTTGACACTGCCAATCTCCTGAACCACGTTCCTGAACCATCCAGCCCATCCCAGTGCTGGGGCAAGGCTGGGAGTGTCCTGGCACCTCTGGTGCCTACAGGAGCAGCCCCTTCCCATGGCCAACTAAGAAACTGGGGCTTCCATGGAGGTGCATCCTGGACCTGTGACATCCTGGACTATCAGGTGTATCTCCCCTGAAACAGAGGGGGCATGAGAAACCTCTTTCAGAAACAGAGAAACCCCCTGACACAGCACCACCACTTCCACTCCTAGAACAGGACTTCCATACTGGATTTCTAAATAGGCTTCAGTTTGGCATCCAGCAGGTCAAAATAGACTGTGGAACAGCAGCTGGAGCATTCAGGAGCTAATACCATGCCTTTGTTGTCAGGCTAGACAATCCCAAGAGCTTTAGCCCAGCAAAACTGACATAATCTCTGGTATTTGTGTATAAAACAGGTGATAAATGAAAACTCACCAAAGCTGACACCCCGTATGCCTGAACACTGCATACAAGCATTTCTGGCTATTTCAGGAGGCAAAATATCAGTGTCCATAGGCAATAAACTGAAAATCTATCACCACTAAAGCCTGTTCCTGTAAAAGTTGCATAGCTGCTCGGTACAATTAAGAACTTTAATGTAAAATAAAGTATTTAGCTTAGCAGGTACAAACAAACTTTTAGTGATGACAAAAAAATGGAGGAGAGAATTCCCCTATAAATATACAGAAGTTTTTCATGCTGCCTCACAACCACACTGTATTTTTTTACAGCAGGGCACTTTGAGGTCAATGCTTCTTATAAAAATAATGGAAAGGTTCCAAATAGTGATTTCATGGAGAGCTAGGTCACATAATTCCTTATCAGAAAGCAAGGAAGAAAGTTTATTACATGCATTTACCAATCTCTTGATAACTCTGCAGCCACACATGCTGACTTAAAAATAAAGGATGGGACAAAAATAGAAGCTTTTTTCTTTTAGTTCCAAGACTTACAGGATTAAGATAGCAGAGAAAGATGGTGCAACATATGCAAGTTAAGACAGGATGGCTTCTAATATATGTAGGCAATAAAAAATGCAAACAAGGCTAGATGATGTATTGCAGAAAGACTTTCTCAATAGCTGAACAACTTGCTTATAAAGTTTTACAAGCAAAGATTAAGGGGGTGTAGAGGGAGAATATCCCTTCAGCAGGATGAAAGACGGCAGCTTTTCCAGTCTTACAGCCCCTTCTTAAGATGAGAGAGGAGTGCGGGAAAAGTGTCAAAAGCTGGATGTCACTGTAGCCCTCATTTCAGAACCAGAGCCTGATCCATTCTGGCAACACCGAAGGCTGTGCAGTTTAGTGACACGAGGATTCAAAGGTCTGAAACGCTACAGCGACTACACACTGCCTAATCTTTAACGTGAAACGGGAATATATTCAGGAAGCAGACGTGCAGGGTGCTTACAGGGAACTTTTCCTTCTCTACACTCCTCGGCAGCTCGGTGACTCGCACAGACTCAGCACAATTCAAACACAGCACTCCCGCAAAGCACACTCAGAGAGAGAACAGCAGATCTTCTGAAACGCCGCGGGACACAGCTTCAGGAACCAAAATGCCGTAACTACATCTCTCTACACTGTATTTATCACCACCATTATTTGCGTGAGACCAGGCTATGCAGAGAATCCCTCAGCGCAAGGTTCACGCCCCAGCGGAGCCGCGGGGATCGGCTTTGGCTCCCCGGCCAGGGCGTCTCGGCCCCCGGCGGGGCAGGGATGCGGAGCGGTCCCTGCTGGGGACAGCCGGGGGCAGGCGCCGGCTCCATCCCCGTTCCGGGCCCTGAGCAAAGCCGTGTCCCCTCCGAGAGCCGCCCCGGGAGCGGGTCAGCGGCTCGGCTGCTGACAGACCGGAGGGCTGCTCCCCATCCTCCGCCCGGCTGTCGCCCCGCGCCGGGACAACGCCGCTCGAGGCTCCGGGGAGCGCCTCGGCGGGGCGGGACGGGGCGCGCACTTACGAGAAAGGGTCGGGGGCGAAGAAGTCCACGGCGAAGCCGAAGTAGCTGCCCGCCGGGCCCGAGTAGACGGCCGGGCGCTCCACGTCCAGGTTG
>JBBMKD010000002.1:49967-72787 GCA_037834095.1 Argya squamiceps
GACCGCGGAGCTGCGGCCCCGGAGCTGCCCTCGCTCCAGGCATCCCGCTCTGATCTCTGTCCCAGCCCAAGGCCGGAGGAAATTCTTTCTTGTGACGGCGGTGAAGCCCTGGCACAGGTTGCCCAGAGAAGCTGTGGCTGCCCCATCCCTGGAAAGTGTTCAGGGCAAGGTTGGACAGGGCTTGGGGCAGCCTGGTCGAGTAGAAAGTGTCCCTGCCCCTGGATGAGATGGTCTTTAAGGTCCCTTCAGCCCAAACCATCCTAGGAAAGAGTGCTAGAAATTTGAAGAGGGGGACACGTCCGTGCCTGGTCTTACCAAGTCTGTTTGGTGAAGCTTTTCTGAACAAATCTTTAAGGAGAGCTGTTCAGCAAAGAGTGAAGGGAGCACCAGTGTGGACCCGGCTATGAAGGAAAAAAAACCCTGATTTTCAAACAAATAGGCTGTTAAATGAAGTCATTTTAAATCCCAGGGTCTCAGCATCTGCCCAGCAGCAGGTGCAAGGCTGGAAAGAGCAAACCTGCAAATCCTCCCTGATGGAGGTGTCTGTTACTGTGGCACCCCTGCACTACCCAGCTGGGAGAGAAGCATCCAGGGCAGCTCCAATCTCTTCAGCTGCAGTTTGTAGCTCTTGTATCATCAAGAGCTGATAACAGTTTAGCACTATACCCTGGCTCAGTCAGCTGTAGGCTGCTGTCAAACCCCTCGAAGCCTTGCCCTCCTCAGCCTCCTCAGCCAGAGTTCAACATCTGCTGGGTATAGCAGTGTCTCAGGTAAAAGAAAACATGCTGAACACCTACAAAGAACAAATAATTCATATTAATTAAGAATATTATTTTTGTACAACACAACAGGACAGGAGTTCATTGCCACCAAAAGTCTAAACTTTTTGCTTTCCTCATGTAAGCATGATAAAAAGCAACAGAACAAATACTGATGTTTCAAGCCCTAAATAAAAGTTAAAAACACGCCACACATATTTACCGAGGGACTGATTTAGTCTAATGGGAATCCCAAAAGTAAAACATTTCCACAATAAGCAGAGGAAAACACAAAGAACCACCAGCTACTCCTGTGTTCCATTCACTTGTTCTTGCTATTAATTAATTATCATTTCTTCAGGAAGCCACCTCAAAAATTCTATCAAGAAGGGGAGCTTCTATACATGAACTCGATACTTGTTGCTACTAATTTTTCTAACTTGCTGCCTTCTCAACAGGTTAAAAAAACAAAACACAAAACAAAAACAAAAAAACCAAACCAACTCACCCACCCAACCAAACACAAACCCCGCATCACTTTTATTGTTATTTACTGACTTATCTCGGAGCTTTTGTACTACAGACCTGATCAAAGCAAAACTGCAGATGAGTTAATAAGTTCCCAACCTCTAGTAAATAGGGCTAATAAACTAAAAGAGTGGTTTATGAGTACTTTGATCAGTAAGTCAGTAACTTAGGGAAAAGGAGGAGGATTTAGTTTCTCTACTTGATTGTACAACGTCACACAAGCAGTAAAGGATAAGTTATCTTTAAGATAGTAGGATTCTTTTTTTATTTTTTTACCAGATGATCAGTTTTGGCTTCCTAGGGACTGGCTGTGCAAAGCCAGCCCATAGGAGCAACTCAGCCCTTACAGAGCCGGGGTTCCTCATCCCACGGGAAGTGTTTTTTCAGAGCCTTCCCTCCCTCCCTCCCTGCCAGACGGTGGCTGTCTGGCAGCTGTTCCGTGCCCGCCTTTGGGCTGTCCAAGGTGAGGGCGGCCGAGCTTTCCCTGACTCAGCAGCGGGCCCTGAGTCACGGCTGCCGGCGGGAGCTGCTGTCTGGCCCCAGGGCACAGCACAGCGGAGTCCTTCAGTCTAGACAGCCCCGGAGCCCAGCCACAGCTCCCGGCAGGGCGGCACAGCCCCCAGCCTCCACGGGGAAAGCAAAGGAAGCGTTACAGGCCTGGGATCCACTTCCAATCACAGCCAAGCTTGCTGTAAATGAGGGGAAACCCTTTCTCTTGCAGGAGAGGCCGAGTGATTGATTCCATTGCTTGCACCGAGCTACTCTGGACAGAATTCTGTCTGTCACAATCCTGGACAGAGGAGTGAAAGTCAAAACCAGACTTTGCTGTTTATGTAGAGCAGTGAGGATGTGATTTTTTCTTTCCTGGTTGGTTTAGTTCTCAGCGTGACTAACAAATAGATAAGGAACAGCCAATGAGATCCTATTACAGAATGTAAACAACTTAAATACGTGTTTCTGTGTTTACCTGTTACCTGTAGCTTTCAGTTCTCAGGCTAAGATATCCAATGGTGAAAATCAACTGCTAAGTGGGCAGGACTTGGATTCCTTCTAAGACACCAAACTTTTTGTCTGTATTCAAAACAGAATGCAATTATTTTGGAATTGACTGGAGTCCGAAGACCAACTCTATCCAATAGACCAAACTCATATTTCTGTTACAAGTACTGGTCTTGTCAGTTTTTACTGACTATTAACGAGCTATTAACACAGCAGAATAAAACTTTGCGCTTTTGATAGGCAAGTATCATTTTTTTGCTGTTGCTGAGTGTCCAGCCTGTAACACGGAGTATTTCACAATGTTTTTCCTTTGAGTCTCCACCTCGTGACATGAAAGGCAGCAGCAAGAAATGGACAAAGCGCCACAATTGAGTAGAAACCACAAATGTGCAAACCACTGTGGTCCTGCTTCAAAGGGTCAGCAAGGAGTCCTGTTTGTAAGCAATAAACTTCAGCCTCTAAGTGCTGAATTCAGTGCTTTACAGGACCAGCAGAATGAATATCTGGAGCAAAGAAAGGATCACCACTCATTTGTTCATCGAGACTACTGCTAGTTTCCCATAAAAGCCTTCATCAACGTGAGAGTTTTAGTAAATATTTTGTTCTCGTGCCATACAGACACTTGGATTTTTCAAGAGATTTAGCTGCTCTGAGCACACCTTTTAAGAAGTAACTCAGTTTCTAACAAGGCAACAGAAAACGAAGCAAAAGATGGACTTCACGTGTTAGTTTGCTTTGGTCACTTTGTGCCTTTTTATTTCTATTTTGTTTAATATTACCTATGCTATCCATTGAGAAAAATAAAACATTACATCTGAAAACCGTGGGAGCATTAAGTGGCGAAACACAAGGAAACCACCAGAGATGTTTAGGCTTGATTTGCTGCATTGCTGCTCCTATGAGCAATTCACATCAGCCAAATCTCATTAGGTTGTTAGCAAAAGCTGTCCTCAGCCCGGGGCTATGGGGCAATGTTTCCACTAGGACAACAAGGGCATGGCTACATTTGTTAAAGCAGCTCCTAGCACGGAGTCTGGAATCTCCCAGTTCAAAAGGAAGTGAGCTGTACCAGGGTTTTTTTCAATACTGATAGCTGTATTACTCCAGTGTTAGTCAAAGCCTTTCTGCAATACCCTTTTTGTGTTTTACAGAGTGCTCATTACTCACCAGGCCTTTTTTTTTACATTAGGATTTCATAGGATCAAATTCAGGGACAGCACTGCTTGATTTACCCAAGGATTCATATTTCTTCAGTCTGACAAAGTTGGTCACTGTAAATCACATGTGACTCAGTTTTTGCTTCACAAAGCACTTCAGCAGATTACCAAACAAATACATCCAGATGCTGCTCAGTAACACCCCCAAAGACTTAGATATCTTTAAAAGGCATTTTTAAAGAGTACTTTCCCCCTAAAGAAAAGCTTTGACAGGAAATAATGTAATAAGGGAGGAATGGATCAGGAAAAAACCCAAACAAGCAGCTCCATAATACTCTGCAAATGTCTTCATAATCTGCATGCGTATAGAAGATGTAACAGAGACAAAAAGCTAAATCCCACCCTGCTCTGTCAAGGAAGAGGGTGTGGGAACAACAGCCCAGAGGGAAAAGCCTGGGAAGGCACCACACCTATCCCCACGAGTGCAGTGCCCTGGGATAATCACGGTGACAGTGGCTGTGCACTTGTCTCACATGGAGTGTGTGTGTTGGGTATGGAAGTTCTGTACTTCTGCTTCTCCCATGCCACTGAAATGTCTGTCCTGCACAGCAGCTGTGCAGCCCATGAGATGGAAAGTTCCAGCTCCCATGTGAGTTAATCCTGCAGGGATTTTTCCCTTCCAGGACAATTCCATCCCACAGAACTGCACCTGGATCTGCACTGCTTCCTAACCCACCCTTCTGCCTGGACCCAGCAGAGCTTGTAAATACACAACAGTCACAATTAATGTCACAATTAATATCACAATTAATACCAGAGTGCCAACAGTACACTTGATTAAACAAAGAATCATCTCTCTTATCTATTCATCACTCTCTCCTCCACTTCTTTTTTCCTTTCCTGGAAGGAAGGCACATTGCTTGCTGGATGCCATGAATTTTAACTCAACCTTTTTACATTCACAAAGACCCTCGAGAACATGCTGCTTTTATGCAGTTCCCTGAAGGTGAGGAAGAGATTTATTATTTATTCTGCCATCATCATATTCTTAGTTATATCTTATTCTCCTTCCTAAGAACCATTTCCTTCTTTTGCCTGCCACTCTTTTCGTACTATTTAAAGTCCTGTCCTTTCTGCTGAGACCATCATCCATGGCAAGTGTGCACACAGGATTCATTTAGCAAGTGGAAGTGCCTGTGTCTGGCAGAAGTTCTTGTGGAACAGTATTCTGCTGGGACAAAGAGGAACAGAGCCCTTCCCTGCACACAGGCTCTATAGGCATGGTCACTTTCTGGTTTATTTCCATTTATGGAAAACTTCCAGATGACAAGAGGCATTTCCTAAGCTTCTTACATTCTTGACTGCTTCTGGTTATACAGAAATACCAGTGACCACTGCTTCCTGTGTATCCCTGAGATACAGTTATCCCTGTCTTTAGAGCAAATCATCTCCTATTTAGTACAAATGACAGCTTCTTATGGACAATTTTTGACTCTTGCCCCCAGACTTTCTAGGGTTTTTTTAATTTCTGATTTTTTCTATGATGCTTTTCATCATGCATGTTCAAAAAGGAATCTAACAAGGCTCAGACTCACAAAGCAGTCCTGTTGGCTTTTTTAATTGATCATTCCAGGCACACAATGCCACATCTGCATTGAACCATCTGTCCTTTAGTGCTCCCATATTACAGTAATGCTTCCACATTCCTGCTGAAGGATTTGGAACAAAAACAAGTTAAAAACTTTCAAATTCCCTGGGAAAGGAATAATTCTTCAGGTTGCTCTGTGCTTAGTAACAAGCTCAGACTTTAAACGTGTTGGAGACTTAGATAACAAAATAATAACAGGATGCAGAACAAGTAGGATTGAAAGGCAGTGGAGGAATAAAGTAGAGACAAGTTCCTTTCTATCCAATGCTCTGAATATTCTTTTACTCAAATACAAAAGCACTAAAAGATGGTAATAACACGAACTGAAAGAGATATTTCCTTCCCCTTGTCTCTCAAGAAGCATTTCAAGTGTTTAAGCCCAGGCATTGTCCACGTTGATGTGCCAGCTCAGCCATCAGCTTAGCTGGTGCCTTCAGAAGACACCTCACCTTCCTACAGAATGCCCCAGAGTTCCAATTTCCTCCCTCTTCCCCAAGCAGAAATGCCCCTTTCTTCCTGAGGAACCTCAACTCACCCTCACCTTGAAGCCATTGTATTCTGATCCTCCATGTCCAAGGAATACTGTACTGTAATTAATTAATATTAAACCAAAGCATGTCCAATCTCTAAAACATTGTACTGGTGACTATGCCATTGTTGAGTAAAATAACAAAGATTTCCCCCAAGGAACAAAACTAAACATAGTTCAACACATAATCAGACCCTTATCCATTCAAACAGAGGGTTTGGCCAGGGGAGTGAGGAGTTGGGGGTGTTTGGTGTGGATCTGGTTTATTTTCAAATTTGTTCTCTTTGCTTCTAAGCCATCAGCCTGCCATTGCCAGGGGTCACTCCAGTGGAGTCCAGTGTGCTGCTGCTGAAAGAACTATTTCTGCATCTATCAAACAGAAGTTAATGCTGACAACACTTAGCAGTGGTGGAAACTCCAGACACTTCCATGCCCTGAATAAAGAGCACATTTAAGCTTTTCCCTTTCTGCCCTCTTGGGGGAAGATTCCTCATTCCCCTTCTCCCGGCTGCCCGTCCATACAAAGAATGGGCAATTATCCCTGTACAGCAACTGTTGTGCTGAACTGAACTTGGTATTTCTGTGTGGAAGGCACCGTGTGGGAAGTGCCATGCACAGAATACAGACTCCTATTGACAGGAAAACGACTGGAGAGCTCATGGTGAAGGGCTGATGGCACTGACAAAGTGCAGCTCTGGCACCTCCCAGGGGCTCACTCAGGGAAATAGTTCACAACAGTGAGACCCTTACAGTTTAGAGCTCCCTCTAATTTTGACTTTAGTCTGTCAGACATTTGAAGAAGTAATTTTTGCTCTATTCCTTCTGACCAGCTTTCCTAATCCTGCTTGTCTCCATTTGATGAAGAAGCCCCTGAAGTGTTTGGAGTCATCTAGGGAAGCACAGTGCTGAGGATACTGTGCCTGGGTGCCCTGTGCCAGGCCTGTGCAGGGAGCTCATGGAGAAGGCAGCAGCTGCCCTCACAAGGACTGCCTGGGCTAGCTGAGATGAATTAGAGTCACAGGAGTCTCCTTCCCCAGTGGTTACACTCAGCAGAGGGAGAAGACAGCAAAAGAAAGTGATGAAGAATGAAGATTAAAGGTTTCTTACCTAGAAACTTGGCTGTTACCTGATTTTATGGAGGCATTAAGTTGCAACTGTGGAATTTGATCTTTTTCTGAAGCAGTCTACTGCTCCCAAATCAAAGAACTAAACCACTTGTCATGTCAGAGATCACAAAGATTGACAGAAAGCAGTGATTGAGAGCTTGCAATGGATTTGTATTACCGTGCAGAGACCAAACTACCACATCCTCTTTGATCCCATCTCTGCCTGCCTCGTGTTCAGAGCACAAGAAGGGAAACCAAGGAATGGAACAGAAGTGGAGGTGGAACATGAAGAGGACAAAACTTCTCCTGGAGGAGAAATCCTATCAAAATCTATTTTGTAGAGGCCTGAGAAATGTAAGTTATAAGCTGATTTCCTCCAAGAGATGGTCTACACCCATATTATGTGCTGACAGACAGCTCCATTCAAGCACAGGCACAAGGATGCAGCCCCCACAGAATGTATTTCCCTCATGGCTGATGGTACAAAGATCACTGTTTTGCCTTGGGAACCTTCTGTAGTAATTTGCTTCTGCTTTTTTCCTTTTCTAAAGGAAAGCTCTGATGCTCTCTGTTCCATGGTTTCTTTCTTTCCTTTAGGAGTCTGTCTCATTTTTGAAGTCTGATTGGGTAACTTGGAGAATGCCTCTAAGTTTTAAGGCAGTCTTGCTCAAATTTAGGTCCAAATGTATTACAACGCTACATTTTTAACCACAAATGTAAGATAAAGAGATTATCTCCCTAAACACAGATGAGATGCTGCTGCTGCTATTTTATGATTGAAAGGAGTGATTATTTTTGGCTTTCATTTCAATAATGTGCTATGAAGGAGCCTATTGTGGTCACATATTAGGGCTGTAACATCATAAATGAATAAAACATCTTGGCCTTATTGCTAACACCAGCAACAGCTGCTCTCTGTAAAAAGACAGAGCATCCATTGAAAGGAAGAAGTTAAGTGTGACAGGCAAAGCCAAGGTCACTTCTCAGCCTGCAATAGCAGTGTGAGGGGAAAAAGAGAAGGCTCATGTGCAGATATCACAGTAAAAACACTTCAGGTGATCACAGCTCCATGAAACACACCTGGTACCTAACCAGAATCAAAGGCTTCTTTCAAATGCTTCATTCATGAAGCAAAAGATTCTGCTTATTAGAAGCCCATTTATAAGCAAAAAATCAAGTATGTCAAGAGAGAGCTTTTGATTTTGAAAAAAACCCTCTTTCTAGCACTGAAGTTCATCAAGACACTGTGTTCCTCACAACTGAAAGACATCAGCTTCTCTTTTTACACCCCCTTTCTCTGTCTGGCATTGGGTCAAAGCAAAGCTGGGCACAGGACATGACCTCCTGGAAGAACCCAAGCTAGCAGGAGTCATGTTCTGAACAAAGATGTAGCAGTGATGTGCAACTCCAGAGTTTCCAAAAGTTGGTTTGAAAGTCAAGGGATTCAAGGGAGAAAGAGGGAGTGTGCTCTGGAGAGAAAGGCACCACAGGCTCCATCTGGGAGAAGAAGTGTTCTAGATTAAGCATTGTTGGAAGCTCTGTAAGAGAAGCACTCCAGTGCACAGGCTTGACCTTCTCCTACCTCTTTGTTCCTCAGGTGTCTCTTCTTGGGAGTGTCACTACCTCTTGGTCTGCTGCAGTTGCAGCTGCTCTTACACGGGGCTTTTGCAGCTCCTCTGGCCTTCCCCACATCTCATTTTTCCATCCTGTTCCAATTCTTATTCATATCATCCAGGGGATCATTTCTCCTGAGACACTTCAGGTGAATATGTAGCTGATACCTGCATATGAGAACAATCCCTTCCTCTCAGCTCAGGGCTGCAATAATTTCACTGTGAAGAAAACAAAGACCCAACCTTGTAAGACTTTTAGTTTAGCTGCTTGAGCACTCTGCACTGCCAGTAAGTTATTACAAAGCAGCACATGGAACAGGAATAACAAATGATTTTTATGAAACCTCCAAGTATGTTATTTGCAAGAGATATAAGCTCACCAAAATTAAGCCTGCATTACTTGCTATATTCAGGTAATTTTTAAGAGGGGCATTAGCATTGCAAAAGGATTAGAATTCAGCATTCAGAATGTCTTGAATCCAGCACTCAGAACTTAAGTTTTTGAAAGCTGTTATTCCACATCCAACTAAACTGTGAAAGAAAACATGAATAAAACCACACTGATTTGTACTGATACGTGTGCATTCTTTCTAATTTAGTGTGTAACCAGCACACTAAACAAACACCATCTATTATGAGAATACTGAATTGCCAAGATAAGTCGCACTGCTTGGCCCAAAGTTTTATCAATAATAAAACCTCCTCTTGATAAAAACAGTCGGGGAGCACTTTCCATTAAGAAATGGCAACACTTCTATTACAAACAACTCAGAGATAATGTAATATTTAATGTAATATTTAAGGTCAGTCTGGACAGTTAATTCAATTTTTTTTTCCAGGCCTTTGTGAACAGTGCTCATTACAAAAGAAAGTAGGGAGCTGTGAGTAACAAAATAAAATTCAATGACACAGGCTTTAAAAAACTCCCAGAACTTCAAAGAATTTAAAGCTAGCCAGTTTCAGCAGTTCAGGCAGTTTGTGTGTGTGACTGAAATGGGATTTTAATACACATCAAAATTTAAAACCAAGCAAAATTCTACTCCCACAACAGCAAATACCAGGAAACAAAGGCATGGGATTACTGCAGCACCTGTAACTGGTTCTGCCCAGTACCAAAGGTGCCACACAAATGTAGTCCCTCAAGATTTGCTCAGCCACAGCCACATTTCTCACATAATGCTCATTTAAGTTAGGAGGAAAACAAGGTGATACAAACACTGGCCCAGGCAGCAAGGGCTAGAAACCAAGGTTATTGCATGAGTTAAGCACTTTGAAAATACTTGATATTTTAATGTTTTTTGGGTTTTCCTCCTTTTTCACTATGTTCACTATTATTGACTGAAGAAATACCAGCCTACTTAGTTTTGAAATTTGAAATTGCAATAGAACTTGCAATTCTCACCTGGTTTGTGATGCTTTACAACCTGATCTGAACCCAGCAAGTGTCCTGAACTGAGCCTGCCTGCCCCTTTAACAGTGAAATACATACTGTATTTTTGACCCAGGCAGACTGGGTAGCCACTGAAATGAAGATACCATTGTTTCTGGATTGAGATTATATCTCATTCTTCCAGAAGTGACTCACTGACGTTTTATCAGAGCAATTTCAGGAAATGTGCATCAGTAAGAACAACTCAGTGACATCACATCCAAGTGAACTCCCTTCCCTCACACTGCTCACTTCCTCAACATTAACAATTCCTCCACACCAAGCCTTGGCATTCAACTTAACATTTATTGACTGAAACCCCATTAGCTACAACCCCAAGGTGCTTTAAAGGAGCAGGTGAAGAACTTTCAGCAGCCCATGGGAAAGCAGGAGGAACATGGAGCAGCCTGAGGTCCCCCACCTCAGAGGTCTGAATGCTGCCCTGACAAAGGGCTCCTCAAGAGCAGTCACCTTGCTCTCAGGGTTGGAAATGTGAGCCAGCCCAGCCAGGAGCTGTGCCAGAGTCAGTGGAGAGAAAAGAGTGAAAATCAACCAGGGACAGCCAGCTATTGCTTCCTGCCCATGTGAAGTCATCTGTCAATAGTTACTGCCCAGGAAAATCAGGTTTTCTTCAGCCAACTCACAGGTGTTCAGTGGAGTTCAGTGCTATGCAAGGTGACTGAATGTTTAAATGACACCTCTGCAAAGGAGTTCTGCATCACAACCATTCTTTTTAGACCCAAAAGGGCACACAGGTAACTCTCTGCCAACCCATCAGTGGCTTATTAATGAGCCACCCTGACATTCCTCCACTGTAATATTCAAGTTACATGAACAAAAGGTTGGCAAAGATTTTAAGCTATTTACATCAGTGAAACAGGTATGTATTATCAAAATGAGTATTATATACAATAAACCAACCCCTAAGACACAAAACATTGAAAGCCATTGTCATCCTTGATAATGATTAAATTACTTTTATTCCCATTTAAAATATACAACTTTGAAAAATTATGCAACATACATTCAAATGAACTGCATTCTTAAGTGTCCTGATAGCCAGGTATCCTGGCCAGTATAATACAATAATCCATCAACTCTTGTTTATTTATGGCCACAGGAGAAAAATCTGCATAAATAAATATTTATATCTGATAGTGCAGTTTTTCCCTAAACACTTACATTGAGAAGTCAATTTCAGCAGGCCACTTTCTCCCAAGCACTGCTTCTTGTTCCTACAGGAAAAAAACTAATTCCACCAAGATCCCAAAAAAGGCCAAAAATTCTAAGCCTGCTATTTCAGAAATAGCATTCATGATACAAGAGTCAATCCAGCAGTGCCAGAAATACCCAGTAAAGCTAATATTACCACCCAGAAGCAGTTTGGGGAAAGCTCACTAACAATGCCATAACTCTTCCTGGTGTGGAAGTTTGGAGCTTTAGAAAAATGGATATAAAGGGTATCATCACAGAGCAGAACTGTGGCAGACACCACGGGGAGTATGGCAAGGAGGAGCAGCCCATGGCCCCTGGAAAAGCACCACTGCTGAGAAATCTTTATGGCAGAAGGATAAATTGAGTGCAGTCTGCAGGGTACAGCACCTGAGGGAACTTACCCCTGTACAACTTGCTGTTATTTAGAGGACACCAAAGGGATGACAGGCATGGCTTGGACTGTAACACCCCTGCTCTGCAGAGCCTCAAGTCTTGGCTAATCTACAAAAGACAGTGGGGAGAGAATGAGCCTGGGGTGGCAGTCAGGGATGTAGAGCAGGTATTACATCAGTTAAGGGGTGGGCAGGGAATAGAAACAGCAAGGAGAAAAGCTGGCTGCTGAATTTTACACTGCATCAAGAGTAGACAAAAAAACTGTAACTGCAGGTAGCCCAAATTTAACTGAAGCCAACATCATCACTTCTGGATCAAGACTGCAGACAAAAACATCTACCACTCTATCAGAAAATCCAGGTCTTCACAGTTTGGTATGATATCCTAATTTAGCAGAGAAAAATCAACACAGGTATTTTAAAGTTGATAATTTTTATTTACAGATTTATTGGCAAAAGGTGGTGGGAAGGTTTAAAACATTTTAAACAGAGGGCACCATACTGTATTGTATGAAGTATCAGTTCACAATCTTCAGTATCCAGCTGATCAAATAAAGCTAATCACCACTTAAAGAAGCCTAATCTGCATCAGCCCCACTAGAGTACCCTGCCTAAAAACCACTTCAGGCAGCTCCTAAATCAACACAATCACTAATAAAAAATGCAGTTTTTGTGAAGAATGTGTAATTGGATTTTTGTACTGTACCTGATGTCAAACTGCCCACTGGCATACTGGCAAAGCAGTTACACTTCCTACTCTTAGGTGAAAGTTATAATCTCACTGGCTGCAAATTCAGCTGTCAGGTAATTCTGAACTACTCTGAACGTTTTACTGTGAGCATAGTCAAGACTGGAGTAGATGAGATTGAAGGAAAACATTCCTGGTATATCACGTGCCCATCATATTCAGCTGCATAACCATAAACATCTTGTTTAAGAATTCTATTCAAAAAGGAGAAAAAATGTAGTCAGTTTTCACTTTGTCACAGAGGTTTAATTCCTTGCTGGAGCTCTTTAGTTCATTCTTCTAAATCAAGAGTGTTTAGCTCTTCTTCTAGTTCGTCCAAGTCCTCTCCAGTAAAGAGATTTTCATCAACTGGAACTGCATCAATGACTCCATTTTCCAATTCCCCATCTCCATCATTATCTTCATCTACATCATTCTGCTCGCTGTTGTTTACATCACCACCAGAAGCTTCACTTAATTTATTATCTGAAAATAAACATAATTCTTAGGCATTTCAGTGTCACAACTTTCTTAATCACTACTTTAATTCACAAATCTTACTGAACATGCTTTCAAATTTGGAAACTATGAAGAAGCTGCTTGATTTGAAGTTCACACAGACTTCTATTGGCCAAACTGCATGTACCTGGTTAATATGCAAGTCTGGCTAATTAAGCATGAGAACAGGTTGGAAAAAAGAGTAACTCACCATCTTTTTCTACTGAAGTGTATGTGCTGAATCGCTCTGGACTGGCCACTGTAATACCAGTCTCCTCCACTGCCTTGGGGACATACAAGTTCAAATCTACATCATTTATGCACACAGGGTCTTCCATCTGGAAGATAAAGCAAGATGGTCTGCATGAATCACTTTTCCACAAAAATCCTCACTTTTGTAAGACTTCTTCAACATTTGTCACCTTCAACAGGAACCCTCTGATAAAATATACTCTGGGGCAGCATTAAGAACCAAGCCTATTAATTTCATTGTAAGGGCTTTCAAGTTGACGTTTTTCAAACTTGAATGCAACTGGAATATTCCTTGATTTAATGCTGTTTCCTTTACCTCATCATCATCTCCTGCTCCTTGGACATAATGGGTGTCATCTGCTTCTTCATCATCTGCATCAACCAACTCCGGCCTGAACTCAAACACTTCACGTCCACTGATCTTTCCACAGGAAAAGAAACCTTCAGTTAACACTTCATGGAATTTGTATGATTACAAAAACACAAACAAACAAACCACACAAAGGAAAAGAAAGTGACATACAATAATAAGCAAAACAATTTCAGGCCAGCTACCTCTTCACAACGCATTATTTACTTGCTCTTCTTACACTAAGAATTGGACTGTAAAAACTTACCACCAATGCTTTGCCAGCTTTGAAATCTGCTTTCCTCCTCTCCATATCTTGTTCAGCCTTATCAATTTTTTCTTGTCTTTTTCTTCTCTTCCATGCAATAAAACACTCTAGAGTAATTTTGGTAACATTTGGTCCTAAGGCAGCACGCTGTCAAGGAAAGAGACTGGTTAATGCTAGAAACTCTTTCCACAGGCTGTAACAAACTGGGTATTTAACTACTCTTTTCTAGAAATGAATTGAAAACATTTCTGTCCAATTCCCCCTAGACTCTTACACTGTTAAACATGTGTGATCTTCTTAACATTTGACTCAACAGGTGATTCTCCAGTTAGTGAGATGAGTTGGCATAAAAATTATTAGGGGAAGTGGAGGAGGAAATAAAGGAAAGACAAGAGCTCAGCTCTGCTCAAAGTGACACTACCAAGCAATGGTGACAGAGAGAAGCAGAGCAGCAACACTTTCAGGCCTTGTGCTCTTGGTGTTGCTGCTTCTTTAGAGTTAAGGGAGAACTAAGGGGACAGAGAGCTGGGGATGAGAAAAGCCACAGAAGTGCTTGTAATGGATAAATGAGAAATAGCAGTTAATAAATAGAAGCCTCCTCAAAAAGGGTAAGCAACAGCTGCACTAAGCATGCAGCTGTAGTCAATTCTATTCACTAGGTAATAGCTTATAAACAAAACCATGAATCAATGCTGTGCATCCTTAGCCCATACAGCTCTAGAAACACCTAATAGTTTTGTATTATAAATTGGCAAATTTTTTATGTGTCTCTTCAGAGTAATGAAAACAACTACCACCAAAAGGTACCTGACAACTTTACCTCTTTTTCTATTAGATCTTCTAATGAGATTTCATCTTGCTTTTCTTCCTTCTTCTTGTCTTTCTTTAACACAAAGCCTGGAGGGAGGGCGTGGCGATACATGCAGTTGTCTCCTCCTCCCGGACAGACCCAGAACCATCCGTATTTGTTGTTTTCAATGGCATCGAGGAAGTATTTGCACACCTGGATAAAAACAAATGGTTGTTGGCAGTGTCCTCCTTCCATCCCCAGCATTTTACACTCCATGTCACAAGTTCAGTAGCCCAAGTCAGCTGTGCTCAGGACAAGAAGGAACATGTGAAACACACTGCTACTAAAAACAGCAGACAAAGTAGTGCAACTGAGTATCTAAAACCCGTGTAGCCAACAGCTTTGTCTGCCTCAATGCGATCCCAATTAAAAAGGACAAGATGACACAAGACTGGCAACTCGTGTAAAGCCAGCAGCACATCTCTTTCTGCTCACCAACACTGGTGCAGTTTTAAACAACACAAACTGCATCTGCCTCACATTGTTAAACCTCCCAGCTCTGGATCCTGAGGTGAAGATGCCATTCTAGGACCTTTAACAAACAATTCATAGTTTATACTCAGCCACAGAAATGTTTAACTTTTGCAAATTCAGGTGGTATCAATAGATTATTTAATTACTTGGTATTGAAAATAAGGTGGAATTGTCTGAAAGAATGAAAAAGGGATTAACCCATCATGCCATTTAGTCCAGAACTAAAAATACTGTTGAACTTAGAGGTCATGACTTACAAATTACTCTCAATTCATAAATTAGGAGAAAATTTAAAAGGTTATAATGCTTGTATGTCACCCAGTACAGATAAGTCAATATAAATCACAGTCACTGCAATAACAGACTTTACCAATCACAATACTTGGACTTTCTAAGCAATTAGGATGCATTAGATATACTGCTGAAACCTTGAGCATTTCTATCAAGCACTTCACCTACTATCCATTTGTAATGTACATGAGAAAACTTTTTATGGACTGAAAAGAGCTGTTGGATTGTGGTTTTCTTTGTGGTTTTGGTTTTTTAATTTTTAAAGATATTACCAGAAACACTATCAGTCTACTATCAGCCCACTATCAGTCATCTACTCAGAATATTATTATTAATATAATATTCCATTCTAAATTTTTACCTAATGCTAAACACATCTAATGCCAGCCTGCACTGCACTTAACTCCTTCTAGTACAGCTCAATTAAAAAAAAAGAAAAAAAAAAAGAGAAGAAGACATACTATTTGGGTTTTGGGTTTTTTCTTTTCCGCCTCACCGTGCTTCTTGTTCACCACTTCTTCCAGCTTCTTCTCATCCCAGTTGTCCATTGTATCTAGAAAAAGACAACAGATGCTTTCACAAAGAATTCTAAATATTGAACATTGCCAGCAAGCTTCTGCTTTTCTGCCCAGTAACAGTTTCAATATGCAATTCTTACATTTTAAGTAGCTTATACACAGGAAAATAAATTCAGGTTCTTAAAATACTCTTTTCAAACTCTCCTATGCCATTCAAAAGACAATTACCTCAAAAGCCCTAGAAATGTTAATTCTGAAATGCATGAAGTGTGTTTCAATTAAACACTCAATAACGTGTTCTTCCATCTGTACAGAACTGAGAGTGGACAAGGGAAAAGAAGAAAAACAAAGACAACCGAATAGAAGAGAATGTTGGAGGGTAACATCCAGAAATACAGTTAATCTAACTTGAGGCTTGAAAGAGAAAATACCAAATTATCTGTGTTGAAGTTATAAGAAGGTTCCACCAAAAGAAACAAATCACCAATGACAACATTAGCAGTGAATCTGTGGGATCCCATCAGATATATTCAGGATGACAGAGGCTAAAATTCAAATAAAGACTGAGACACGAGGAAATGTGAACCAATTTCTATAAAATCTCTCATCCCTGCTAAATAACAGTAAAATCCAGAGTACTCAGCCAACAAGTCATTTGGGGAGAGAAAGCCACAGAACAAAATCCAAAGTATCCCTAAATGCAGAACTGTGCATGTTTGGCCAAACACCAGCAGCAGTTCTGGGTGCTCACTGCACTTCCTCCTTTTGCACTGCCCTTCTCCAGAGCTTAGGAGGGAAACAGCAACTGGAAGAAAGGTCAAACACTGTTCAACTTGTGGCTTATATGACAGAATGCATGACACTGCACAAGTGAAAATACAGTACTATTAGTAGGTCATCCTTCTTTTTCCAGGTGAGGCCTGAAGAACATTTGAGAGCACACTTGGAGAAAGTTTCAGTGTTGCTCAGAACTTGGAAGGTCGTGGGATGGGTTGCCTTAGGCACTCTTCTTCAGGATCAGAAGACTCTTAATCTTAAAATTCCAGTTTCAGAATAGCTTAGCAGTAATTTTCTACAATAATTTTACCTTTTTCAAGGTCTTCATCTCTTGCATCAATGTAGACACTTCGTTTTTCACACTTCCTTTCCAGTGACAAATCATGAGAGAACTTGCACTTATCTCCCTTAGTGCACTGCCCTTGCTTGAAGAAAGCACAAACTACAGACTTTGGGTCAGCACCTGAGTGGAGAAAGTTTTTATATTTTGAGACTATTTTTAAGCAAAAGTTATATATTAGAAATTCTGAGAATATTGAGGATATGTAGAGAATGAAAATACATTTAAAAAATAAAAGGTTTTTGAAGTGTTTGTGGTAAGTACATAATTATGTCCTGAACATGGCAGATTTACTTTTATTGCATGGTATTTACATTAAGTATCAGAGCTGCCACTGAACTATTTAAAGAAATATGGTGTGCCTGAGCAAAGTATTCATTTGTGTATTACAGTACACCAGAGAGATCATTCTGTGCAACTTCTTCCCTACACATGAAGCTCTTCTTGTCTCACAGCAAAGCATCTCCTGGATGTCAGCCTTTTCCCAACACATCAACAACACATTACAATAAATTACAATAATTTAACCCACACTCACTCAAACCACCTTCCTCCTTTAATAACAGAAGGAAAATGGCTGATCAGAGACCCCAAAATAAGCAACTGTTGTTCTAGCAGGAACTATCCAATCATCCTAACTACAGTTTAAGTAAAAATCATCCCACTAAAGAATCATTTGGCCATGAGGAGCTCATTAGGAAAAGCAATGAAAGAAGCAGGTCTAAGTGTATTTATAAGACATGACTAAATCAGAAATACTTTACTTGTAGTATTAATTAAGTTCTCGTGGAAGATTTTAGGGTTGAGTTTTTTCACATGATGATTCACTTTTGGTTGAACTGAAAGTGATTTCAATATGTACAGCAACACCTGTTTAAAATGTGATCTAAACATATGGGTAGTATTAGTTTTCTGAAATAACTCAAAGTCAAAACCTGCTTGATTTAGAGAAAACTGATCCAGAAAGCTGCAGGTCACAAAGTGTCCTTTGTTGCTGATCAGAGCCACAATGAGCAAATACCAGGTCTGCTTTAAATACATGAAAAATCAAACTTCTTTTGTCAAAAATTATTGCACATAAGCTCCCGAAGATTGGCAAGTAATAACTTGGTAACATGCCAAAATTTATTGTTTAATAACCAACCTCAAGAGAAACCCAAACCAAATGCTAACTATGAGATCAGATAGTAAGTAAGTGGGAAGTTTTTACTGTTCTGATTTTAGTACAAGTTCTGATTTGTCTTCTGTTAAGACCAAAGTTATGATTTTATATTCTTTCTTTGGATGTTCACACTTCCCTGGGGAGACAGGCTGTTTTTGAAGGGTTATTATACCTTAAACAGTTACATGAATAAGAAAACAAAAATCAGTTAGTCATACCTTTGCTAATTTTTTGTGCAGCAACCACAGGCTTGAAGAGCTCATTTAATTCCTGTAATTCCTTTTTCTTATCTTCTTTCTTTAATTTCTTCTCACTTTCTGATTGAGCAGCCTATATAAATATAAAACCAGGATGCCAGGACTCACTTCACATTAAAACAACAGAATGACTTTTGAAAATCGTTCAAAAATAGTTTACAAAGGCAGGAAAGAAAGAACCTGTGATGCCTGGAAGGCTCAGAATTGCTGCTCTTGTGTGTGCAGCTGGTGCCCTTTTCTGGCAGTCATCTAGTGTCCCAGGGTGACTTTATGGTGCTGGAATGCCCAATTGTCTCTTGTGTCTATGCTGGATATTAAATTCTGCACCTTTAAGAGTGGCTCTGAGAGCAAAAAGGGGGAAAAGAAGGGTGGAGTTCTCAGAAACTGCACTTCCTCCCCTGTATTCTCTTTCTGTCTGCAGCAGCAACAGCAGCACAGAGCTCTCCTTGGCTTTTAGTTGGTTTTTCAGCTGGCTCAGCCAAAATGCCAGGGCAGGGACTTGGCAGGACCAGCCAAGAGCAGGACACCTGTCCCACAGGAGGGACAGCAAGTCTGCCAGGGAGGAGAGGTGCTGGATGTACCTCTGGTGTCACAGTGACCCCTACTGCACCTCCACAGCCAGGAAAGCCAGGGAGAGGCATTGAGAATTCTCTTTCTTTGCAACTACTTCCAGATCTGCACCAAAAAAGTCCCCTACATGCTGCTTTGCTCTTTCATCTGATCTCTACAGGCAGAAATTCCAGGAAATCTGTCCAGAGAAGCTGGAAGTGCTTCTAGAACATTATTTCAACTTGGATCAACTCAACACATGAATGTTTCACTGCTTAACTAAGCACCACAGACAGGAAAACAAGCTCATCTAGGGAAGGAAAACTGTGTTTATAAAGAAAAAATACCTGACTCTGCCTCACACCAGAGCAGGTGTGTGTGTGTATACCAAAGTGGGACACTCCTCACCCACATGAAAAAGGACATGGGAGAAACATTCTTAGATCAGATATGAAAGGAGTTTTAGCAATGTGAGGCTCCATCTCTTTTTCAAGGTAACAAGTGACAGGGTGAGAGGCAAATGGTCTCAAGTGACTCCAGACAATGTTTAGATGAAGTTTTAGGAAACATTTCATCACTGAAGGGGTGTGTCAAGCATTGGAGGCCTCACCATCCCTGGAAGGGCTCAGAATGTGCAGATGTGGCACCTGGGAACATGGTTTAGAGGTGAGCAGGCAGTGCTGGGTTAATGCTGCACTCAGAGGTCTTCTCTGCCCTCAGGGATTCTGGGTTTATTGGTCTCTTGTCCTTAGGGAAGCCAGTGAGACCAACACCACTAACAAGGATATGGGACACTAGTTTCTAATACAGGGTAATATTAAAAAAGGAGCTTTGTTCTTATGGTGAATTTGGCAAAAATACACCCAAGTGTTTTGGAATGGAACCAGCAGCTTGGCTAGTTTTCCTACTAAAACTTCACAAATGCTATTTTAAATAACAGGCAGACTCACATATGACAACTACAGAAAGCAGGACTTCAAGAATGCTTCTGTTTCTCTTCAGAGTTCTAAAAGCTTGAAGATGAAGCTTGTCTTTAAAATAACCCCAAAAAACCAAACAAAACCCCCCAAAATCAAAGAAACAAATAAACCAAAGAAACAACAACAAACCAAAAAAGGGGGAAAAAAACAACAAAAAACCACCCACCAGCAAAGCAAAAACTGACAGCATTTCCATTTTAATCTCATCACATGAGGAAAATTGCTTTAAAAAGTTCTTTCTCAGGGACAACCCTAACTGAAAGCTATTCTATAAGGTAAGAGAGGTATAATCAGGTTTAAAAATTAGGTCCTGACATCCAACAGTCAACAGCCAGCAGCATTTAAGAAATAACATTACTTTAGGCTGGCTATTTCACATATTGGTATTTGCACACATGCCACAGATCCAGGGATTTCATACACAAGCTTCAGAACTGTCTGAGTTACACTCATGTTTTTGAAGTGCCATCAAGGAATCCTTTCCACAACAACAAAAGAAATTATTCTGTGTAATGACTCAAATACCAACTTTACTTTTCAGGCTGGGCTTGCCATGCTAGTTCATCCCTGTTACACAAGGAATGTATCATGACATCATGAACTGGGCTAACACAAGTGTAATTATTTTACAGGCTTATTCATGGAACAGAAAGCTGTGTAAATATTGAACAGCCAGCTTTCCTGCAGGACCAAGAGACCTGGATCATTTCCATCAAATCCACGCTTTCTGATTGAGCATAATGTAAACATTGTATCTCATTTCATCATACAGAAGAGCCAAGCTGCAGACAGTGGCTCAAAATCTCAGGGTTTTTGACCAAAGAGTTCACCAAAGAGATGGAGACTTGACAGACTTGTGTCCACTTAAAATTGTAAAAATACTTCTGTAAGCAGAAGAATGAGAACATATAGGTTTGTTACACATTTATCTTCTTTCAATTCCAGTTTTAGGAACAACTACTGTTACTTTGAATTGTTCCCTGCTTCTCAAACAAGGTGGGAATTAAAGAGAAAGAAGGTGCAACTGTGCTTTGCTGACAGGCAGTACCTACAATTTAATTTCAGGAATCCTCAGACTGAATTATGGTACAATCAGAATACCATGGAGACAAACACTCACCCTGAGTAGCTGAGTTTGGATGGGATGCAGTTCCTTTTTCACAACAAAAGCCAACCAAACAACAAAGTAAAAGCCAACAAACCCCCCATGCTCTGTACTATCTTTACACAGGTACATCATTTACAGCTGGACAAGCTTTGCACAACAACTGTTGCCTGGATCTGTGCAAGGAACAGCTCAAATATCTTCTCCCTCAGTACCTGACCACCTGAGAGATGATTTGAATGCAGTGGGAAAACATAAATGAATTTATTCCCCAATCAATGCTTACCTGGCGTGGATTCTGCTGACCAAACTTCACCTGGTGAGTCACAGCCTTGATAAACTTCTGCTGCTTTGCACCTTTTTTATTCTTTAGGCCAAATGTTTTGTCCTAAACCAAGAGAAAAACACAGCCATATTAATTAAAAAAAACCCACAAAACCCAAACCACCAAAACCTGTAATATATTACTTTCTATTTTCAAATATTGGCAGCTTTTCCTTTTCTAACTGTGCTAATTTGAAGTGAAGTCTTTATCCTACACCAGGTCTGGACAGGGGTCTCTACTGCCTCAAATCCACTGCTTGAAGTGTCTGTTTACTGCCTAAACCAGTCCTTCCTCTGTATCTTCAGCTTTATTGTTAAGGAGGAGTTTCTATACCAGATCTATGAAAACTTTCTCACAAAAAACCAAAACAAACAAAAAACCCTAACAAACAAGGAAAACTCCCAAAAACCAGGTTACTTTCACATGAGTAGCTGAGGCAGAAATTATTTTTTAACTGAAATATCTGCCTTAAAAACCTATCCATGCCTTTGATTAGATGTCAACACCTTCCTCCTTGAAGGAAAAAGTAACAGCTGTTCATCCAGCTAAAATAGCTCAGCTCAAATATGGTTTTGGAAGCCTAACAATCCAAAAGTATATTATAAAATAATTACAAAATAAAGAGCTCCAAGTTTCCAGACTCATGCTGTTTTCACTTACAACCTGTTCCCCATGAACAGCAGCTTCTCTGTTACTTGGTGCTGACTGGAGAAGTCAAAACAATTAGTTGGGAGAGAAAATTTATCATTCACCCACTTGATTTCCACTGCAAATACAGCATGGAAAATGTAACAGCTGTGTATTTGGTCTATATAACAATGATCTATCTATAAATCACATAAATATATAAATCATATACAAATGATCTATATATAAATCAATACCAGCTTTTCCCCTTTCAGCTACATTTCTTTGTAATAAAAAGCAGAATTTTTCTGGGGCAGCTGCATTCAGCAAGAACCTCAGGAATTCCAATGCCAGGAAAACAGAAGACCGACTGCTCTGACCTGACCTTTCCAAAAACCACAGAAACAACAATCTGCAACCTCAGATTTAAAGGAACACACTCACTGCACGGGTATTTCCCCTGAGCATCATCTTTCATGCCAGCAATTCACGCAAATATTTCATTTTCTGCAACTACTTCGCTTGCAGCCTCAGCATAAATTCACACACAATATAGACAAACACACACAGCCCTCTAGCAGGTTTTTTTTTTTCAAAAAAAAAAGGGTCAAATTGTAAGAGAACCCACCACAAATCTGAGAGAGGAACCAAGGAATCATTAAGGGATCTCTAGATCTAGAAGGGAAGGGATCTCCAAAGATTATCCACAAACCTACACCCCAGCGAGCCCAGCTCTGGGAATACACGGACCCACAGGACACGGGGATGAAGACGAGGAAGGGCGAGGAAAACAGACAGCACAGCAATGTTGTGTTGTCAGATACCGCTCAGGCCCAACCCAGCCCGGGCCTGGCGCTGTCCCGGCTAAAGCTGGGTGCAGGCATCGCAGAGCAGCCGGTGCCTCCCCGGGAACAGCGAGGCACCTTCGGCTCCGCGATCCTTCCCTCAGCCGCTCCGGCCGGGAAGCCGCGGGGAGCGGCAGGGCCCAGCGGGAGAGGCCGCGGCGTGAGAGCGGCGGCCTGGGGCCCATCCTCTTACCTCGATGATCTTCTCCTTCTTCTTCTGGTCCGCCTTCTTGCTGCCCCCCTCCGGCTGCT
>JBBMKD010000002.1:72887-179874 GCA_037834095.1 Argya squamiceps
AAAGTCCATTGTGAGGAGAACATAATGTGGTCAAGCTTCCAGGACTGCAGACACATGAAATTGAGATCCCCAGAAAAGCTCATTGTGCATTTCCTGGAGGTTTGACTGCCCTATTCTCCCTTAGAAACTTTGAGGTTGTTTGTGGGTGGTCTCACTTTCACATGTCTGCAGTCCTTGAGGTTTGATTACCCTTTTTTCCCTTAGAAATTGTTTTAGAGCTTTTTTTGGGGTCTCACTTTCATGTGTCTGCAGTCCTGGAGGTTTGACTACCTGATGTTCTCCTACTAATTGACCTTGTGCTTGTTTGGAGGTGGTCTCACTTTTATGTGTCTGCAGTCCTGGATGGTTTCACTGCCCTTTTTTCCCTTAGAAGTAGTGCTTGAGTTTTTTTGAGGGTCTGACTTTCATGTGTTTGCCATCTTGGGAGCCTTGATGTTCGTGTGCTGCTACTAATTTTGCTGCAACTTGTTGGGATCCAGTTTTTGTTCAGTGCCTTTATTTTATACCCCTGACTAATTATCCCTTTTGTCTGCTCTCGGCGTAGTGTTCCATGTGTAAACAGCTATTTCATGGATGCACTCGCACTTGGTGTTGGATGGGGACAGCTGTGTAGCCTGTCAGGTCAGGGAAGTCAACCCTCAAGGTTAGTGATGTGACAGATTTTGTGGCCAGATCACCCTCATGTCCCACTTGGAGTAGTGACCCTTGTTTCTGTAATACCGAAAAGCAAGTTGACATGATATGTGGCTGTCATTTTTTTAGCGTGTAAATATTATCTCATTTGAGGCTCGTATTTTACAAAGTTTTACTCTTCTGTCCTGGGAATGGCCTTCTAAGTTTTATGTACAAATTTCCTGCAAGTTTTGTATTTCATGCCCTGTGTATAGTGTCACTTATACAGCATGATGCAGAATAAGGTTTGAAATTGCTTACCATTCTCATGCTGTTGTGCATGCACAGGATGTTTCTGCTGATTGTCAGTGATGATGTGCTGTGGAAAATTTTGCCCTCTTGACTGTGCTTGTAGTAGAGAACTTGTTCTCCACTGAACAAAGAAGGTTGAGGCCTTCATATTATAGAGTATTAGGTGAGGGGTGTGGTGGAAAAAACCATCAAAGCTATCACAAGTATATTTAGAAATAATGAGTTCTGATTTCATTCACATTTTGCTGTTGGAATAAGTCAGCTATGCCTAATGACAAGTGGGTTTTCTGGAGGTGCTGAAATGTGGTGACAGGAAGGTTTTCTGAGTTATGTCTTGAGCATCAAGGGTCCTCATGCATGCTAGACATGGGAGAGAGAAAGCAGCAAGAGCCTGACAATGTGGTAGGAAAAGGAGTGGGCAGAACTGACACAAACCAAATAGGAGTTTAGCAGTGTAGTGCCACTAAATAGGAGCAGAGTGTGAAAGATGGACAGTAATTGGGGGGACCAGAAAAGTGATGGTTTCCTGCAGTGAGATGTAAGGTGCTTGTGGCAGTAGAGGATGGAGCTGCATAGGACTTGTGGGGAAGTTGTAGGTGTGGGACTTTTGATGCAGAATTTTGTTTGCTTTCAAAGGAAAAGGCTCAATAAATTTAGGGAAGGAAGGGCAGACAAGCCCTACTTGTACTTTAAACTAATCCAATATTTCTCTGACGTCAAACATACGTCAAGATAAAAAAAAAAATTAGCCAGAAATGGAAATTAAAAGTTTTCAGACAGCAGTACAGTGGAAGATCTACAAATAGTCCCTGTGTGTAGGAGGGCGGGAACATTGTGTTTTGGTAAAAGTTCCTTTTTTGACTTAAAGATTGCTAATGTGACTGACTTGTCAAGTAGATCTTGCTCCAGTTTGAGGGAACCGTTTTTTGCCCTTTGCATTTTAACTTTTCATTGGGCAAAAAGTGATTTGTGGCAAAGTCATTGTGGTAAAAATTATCCTATTCTCATTTTTTGTATACCGGAGAACACTTTTTTTTTTTTTAAACACTGTTGTGCTATTTTCATACCTTGATACACTAAACTAAAACAGACAGTTTTTAGTGCACATAGTATTCTTTGTATTAGAGCTTAATTTGAAGTGTTTGCCACTTTGGAATGGAGCAAGTGAAGAAAGCTGGCTGCAGATTTCAGGGTGACTCATGAGCTTTATTTTTATATTAAAAATAGAGAATTGCACAAAATCTGGTAAATCAGTAGGAAAAAAAAAAACCCTGGTATTTTGTAGCACCGAACAAAATCCTGTATCTTATGCAGGTGGCAGTTCTTAGCTGTGTTGGCATAAATACAGCTCTCTTTAATGTGCTTTGAGTTTTGTTAGTTGACTTTTAACTTCCCTGTGTCTGCTTTTCCTTTTTCATTCCATGCTGAGTTGGGTTGACCAAGTTCTGTGTTTACCTGCAGCTGTTTGTGTGTGTAATGCTGAGAAACTCATCTAAAAAAACGTAAACCCTCATAATAGTGGTGGATGGTTACGAGGGGGTCCTCCTCCATATGACAAACTTGTGTCTTAACGTGGAAATGCCAAATTTAAGTAAAATAATTTCCACATAAAGTGGAAGTGTGAAGCTACCCAGAGAGAGTTTTGTTTTCCTCTTCTGTGGGTGAGAATTTTCTGTTTTCTCTACCTTTGCATTGATATCCTCTGAAACTCAGGTGTGATCCTTCAGATAGGCTGTAACAGGGTATTTTAATGCCCTCTGGATTAGACACTGGTGATGTGATATTGATCACTGCAGCTTTGAATAATCATTATAGGTGTGACCTAATACCTTAAACTGAGTTTGATGCTGGATGATAACCCCTGTTTTCAGGCTAGAGCAATCTCCTTTGCCTACACCAGGAAATTAGAAAAGGCAAGAGTGGCAATGAACGTGACTTGTTTTGCTTAGTTGGGGAAATATAGCTGTGTTCTGCTGTGTTTTCAAAAAAAAAAACCTCCAATACTTGTTTTATTTTTCTGAGGTTGTTTTTGGGATGAAGGAAGATACTATCATAGAAGTGAAAAACTGTTCATACTAGGAGTAGTATTAGAACCAAAACAATTTATAGGGGAACTCCTCTTACTTTACAGTCCTTGCTGTGTTCTCTTAATCTCGTTTTCTTTCCCTGTTAATGTGCAGAGGTTTGTATGTAAAGAGTTTCTCATAGGGTCTGTACACCACTGCTTTTGGGGAATGAGAGAGGAGGAACTTTATTTGTATGTGTGGAAAAGTATTTCAAATCTTCCAGCTGATGGCTCTGTCTGCAAAAACACATTTTTTCCCAACACTGCTAAGCTGCAGCTAAAAATGGTTGAAAGCCTGTTTATTTGGAGCAGAGGACACTGCAGCAACACTGCAGAACAGCTGAGAAAACTTGTGAAAATTTAAGTTTTGTGAGTTTGCCTTGTGACAATTTGCAGTTCCAGTATTTTCCTTAAAGAGAGCAATTTGAGGTTGTATGGACTGCTCTTATGTTTTCAGGATTGTCCTAAAAGTCTTCAAATCATTGTGCTTACTTGTTACTTCCAGAGACAGCAAACTTGGACATCTAGTGTTTCATCCAAACTCTGGATGAATAATTTGAAGGAATATCTTTAAAATGTTCTATTTCCCACACCTGTGGAGACCTGATGTCCTATAGTCCTTAAGTGTCCTGTAGGAAATAGTACTTTTTGTTACAGACTTCAGCTTGTAACAAGATTTAATATCACTGCTTTCAATAGATTCAAAATAATTTTCTGGCTCTGGTGGTGCATTCTGTTTCAGAGGGTTTTGTCTCATTGTTCTGCCTAACAGTGTTCTGAAGAAATGAATTGTTAATAGGAATTGAGAAGTTGTGTTTTTGAATCCTATTTCAAGGAGGCATCTCCAGGGATCAAGTTGAAGTGCATTGGTTTGTTTCCATATCTGGGTTAGTAATTCGACAAATATGAAGACAATTGGAAAAATAGGAATAGGCTTTTTTTTTTCTTTTTGTATTGCTACAAATTTAATTATTTTAAGAAACCAGATTTCGCTATAAATTTAGTTTTTCCTGACTCCTGTCTATTCTTCCTAATAAGTGTGTTTCACTCTTTCTAAGGCAGCTGTCTTAATGTTTAATTGTAGTGTGTTCCTTACTTGGCAATACTTTGCTGAGGGGTGATTTGCAGACTAAAGTATCTTGCTCATGAAAGTTAATTTTTTATCAGGTCTGTACAGCCATGTGCTTGTGTGGGGGGGTGAGAAGAGGGCAGAGAAAGGGAAGAAGGCAAGGATTAAGTGAGTCTATATATGTGCAGGAGGTTGCCTGAACTGCAGAGATTAAGCAAACCAAATAAGGGATCTGCCTGAATCGGGGAATTAAATATATTTGTGACAAATATTAACATCTATCTCTGATTTTTGGTTACTCAAGAACAAGGCCCTTAGAGACTTATGAAATCTATTGGCAAATTTCATGACTACATTTTAAGAGACAAAAAATGTGTAAAAGGAAGAAAAAAAAAGCGCAGGGGGGAAAGGAGAGGGGCAAGAGAATTACTCTGGTCTGGAGAGGATGGATGACTTTCTAGAGCCTATTTTGAAAAAATATTGACAGATTTAACAGCAAATAACAAATGGATGAGAGGTGTTTTTCCAAGGTAATTGGTGCCAGATATAGCCTGTGCCTTAACTTAATAAAAGGATAGTTAAGGTGTAGGAAATTTATCTACACTTAATAAACGTGTCTGTGTGGAACTCTATGGGAAATTGGACTATAAGGTGTTAAAATGGTGGTTGGTAAACTAGACAGGGAATGATTTTAGGGAAGAGCAAGAAGCTGTACTTGGAAGGGAAGAATTGGTCTGTTCGTACAGATCCTCAGGGTTTGTCTTGAGATTGTTCTTCACAATGACTGAAATGCTATGACACAGGATTAAGAGATTGTGGTAGGATGGAGGCATAGATAATTATTGGAAGAACTGGATGATCTCAGCAGCCTGGAATGTCAGGCAGGGCTCAATTCAGTAACATGGAGTGAGGTTCATGTACTAGTGAGAACTGTTGTAAAGGAGTAGCTCTTAAAACAAACAAACAAAAAAATCAACCACACAACAACCAGCTGTGAAGTTATTGGGTCACAACAGGCTGGCCATAAGCAAGGAATGTGTTGGAGCTGTGGAAAAGGTTTGGTTTCAGTGGAAAGGAAAAGTAAGCTGCTTTAAGATGGAGAGCTGACAACACTGCAGGCCACAAGTCACATGTGGGATTGGCAGGAAAATGCCAGGTTTAGTTTATTCCTGTTGATTTTCTCACTAACTGAAACTATATTATTTACCTCAATTATATAGCTTCTAGAAAGTTCTGGAAAAGATGTCCATTCTACTGTGTTTAAAGACTTGTTAGTTTCTGTTCAAGAAAATAGTATTTATAGTAGTTCTGAAAAGAAATAGCTTTCTTTTATTCTGGGTCATAAATTTTAGGGTCACACACGTGGCCTGTACAAGAAAATGAATCGAAGTTGAAGACAGCATAGAGTCTTATTCTGAAGCAAGGATGTCATGATGAAGTGAGATCATCTGCATGGTGTTACTTAGAACATCATGGAGGCATAAATCCACTTAGTGGAGGCATTTACCATGAATTAGTTCGCTGGTAGATATTTCCATTTAAGTATAATATGTGGAGGACTTTCTGAAATGAATGTTTTCTCGTAGTTGTGGAATCTGGTGTAGGAGTCTTTCCAAGACAAGTGGATTATTAATGTAGTTAAGGAGTCTCTGGCAGCCATTCAAGAAAGGTGCATTGAAGGCTTCTCTGAAGTGTGCCAGAAGTTAGGTTGTCTACCTACTTTTTCTTGTTTGCATTTGTCTATAATTTCCATTTGGGGTGGGGGAAACCTTGGTCTGGCACCTGGATCCACTGATTTTCACAACTGTTATAGAAGAGACAAGAACTTTTAATTTTTCTCTGGTCCTGGTATGTATAAAATGTGCTAGGAGGCTGTACTTGTCTTATATAGCTGCATTCCTTTTCCTGTGCGCCTTTCGTTTTGAAATCTGGATAGTTCAAACTCATTTTCTCCTGTTTCATTGTATTTGTTTCATTGGTGTGCATTAGGGAAAATATTAACACAAGAGATTTTTATCTAAAAGAAAAAAATAGAAAAAAGTATTGCAAAATCAAGATGATGTGTAAAGAAAAATTCTCTTCCTCTATTTGTCATTGCTTTGGATAGAAGACTCAAAAGTATGAGAAAGGGATAGCAGTTTTAACTTCAAGATATGTTGTGTTTATCTCCATAACAGGCAGGTTTTCTAGAGAATCCCACCTAATCTAATATTTTATCATTGGTGAAAATCTCCAAACCAAATAATAAAATAGGTAAAAGCTTTAAAATCCTTATCATAGCATGTGTGCATAGTGGAGGATTGGTGTCATTCTTATAAACAGAGTTTAGGAATCAGAAGAACATGTTGGACTCAACAATGTTTCAAGTAGAAGCAATAATAGGATGGTTTGAAGAGTGGGGATACTTTAAAGCAATCTCTTCATCTTCCATGTGAAATATAATCCTGAAGGAATTTATTTCTTTTTATGCTTTGATGTGAATTTGATTTATCTGTTTCTCTCAGATAAACATGGGTGATCTCTGAGGCAATTGGATGTCAGTTCTTGGATTCTGCAGGCAGTGTCATTTTCATTCCTTGAGGGAGAGAGAAGGAAAGGGACGAGGCAAAAGGTTATAAAGCAGTATAAGCTCATCCTTACCTAGACCTTCTTACAATGCTAAAAACATCAAAGCCAGATCTTCTGTATTTCCAGTTATTGTATTTTTCTCTGATTTCTATCACTTTGTGTGATCCAATGCTATCTCATCTTATTAGCCCAAATCCCTCTGTGTGAAGTATGTAATGCTGCTCTAATAACAGAAAATGCCCGGTGGGGTTGTTCCCTTGGGGACCTTGTACTGGAGGCCAGCTCCCAGCACCTGGCAGGGATCTGATGATCCCAGTGCTGTCTCACCAAGGTGCTGGGCTGGCTCAGGTTCTCCTCCCAAACTCCATGGTTTGTTGATGGCTCTGTTTGCATTCCGTGCCTTTTCCTACATCCTCGCTGTGACAGGCATCAGGGGAATCACAAAGGCAGCAGATGGTCTGTGCACAGCTCCCTCAAGCATAAAACAACATTTCTGTACTTGTTGTCAGGACCTTAAATTGCACACTGTTCTGTTTGATTATTTTCAAACCCTGTATTGGCCATAGGGGCTCGGATAAGAAATATTTGCATATCACAAAGTGGGAGCAAGGGCTGAATTAAAGTGGCAAGCAACTGGATTGAAACTAAATTCTAAGTGGAAGTTGTATGTGCTCATTTTTAACAAGGGTTTATTTTGTTATTTTTAATGAAAGCAATGACCTCTACTAGAATTGAGCAAGACACAGGTTGTGTACAGTGTGTTTGTGGGATTTTTTTGCTGTTTCCCCTCACCAAATATACTGGAGTTGTTCATTTTTGCACAAAACCTAGACTCAAAAAAAACTCCTGTAATACTGTAACATCTACACCTGAAATGTATATTCAAATGTAGGCTAAAGAACATAAGTTCCAAATGGGCTTATTATCCTTAATGTTATTCTGCTGCAGTTCAAGTAAATGTAATGTATTAGTTGCTCATTGAATGCAGTACCACTTTTAAAAATTCAATTTGCTGTGCAGGATTTTTCCCAAGACACATTAGATAATGTCAAGTTTAAATCTGTGCGTGAGTCTACAGAGATCACCATGCAGATGGAGCTGTGGAAAGCCAAAGGAAAGATTTTCATTTAAGCACATTGGGCTTAAACAAATCTGTTTAATTTGTTTTCCTCCCAGCCCCTGTTTTCAACAACTTGAATTCCTCAGATAGTCAAGGTTATTTTGGAAGTGTTTAACGTGGAGAAAGTGGAAATGCAGCCCGAACAAAAGGATTGTTATTTTAAGGGAGGAATATTTTGCAAGTGGTGGGAACAAATGAAGGTACAAGTTCATTATCACATGAATTTAGTCTCAGACTAAATGATTTTCTTCTGTGTCCATGCTAGGGCAAAGAGATTTCTTCCCCCAGTTTGTCCTCCCCTTGCTGCATGAGGAAATTCCAGTAACAAAACACAGGGTCTTGTACATCTTCATTTGTCTTGGTACATAATGGCAGTTCAAACACTTTGCTTTGTATCATTTTGTCAGCAGATGGGATGGGGGAAAAAAAAAAATCTGGTTCAGATGATTCCTGAATATTTTTATCAGGTCAGGGCTGTAATATCAGCCACTGGTGAGTGGTGGTTGGTGCTATGGGAAATGTCTTGTGTTTAATAGTTCCCCTAGATTGGTGTACAGAGGATATTGAGAAAATGCTTGGGCTGAGGTTGGCCAGAGTCTCATGGTCAGTCACTAGGTATTTCTAAGAGCTTTCTGAGCTTCTGTGTCTATCTGTGCACTGTCCCATTGCCACAATGGAAGGAATTAATTGATAACCAGTCAGGATAATAAACTGCCAAGACTAGCAATGCTTTGGTAGATAGATACACAAAATTTATTTTATTTGTCTAAGCACGGATGAAAAGCAGGACCTGAGTTGATGCTTTGCTAGTGTAAACCAATTCTTGTGTTTGGTAAGGATACTTTCTTAAGGTATTAAAAAAACCCCTCAAATTTGTATCTTCAAGGGGTTTTAGTACAACTATGTGGTAGTAAATGCATCAACAATTATTGGCTTTGGTTATTTTTTGAAATAGCTCTTTAAAATCATCCCAAATCTTGATAATTCATTGGAGCCTTCCTTAATTGTTTGGCATTTCAGCGTGTAGGCAGTAGAGCATGTGAGCAGCTGTAACCATGTTCATGCAGTCAGTTTTGGAAATAGATGGATAAACTTGCTTATGGGACTGTCACACCCCACTTGTGTTTACAACCTGAGACTGGTAGTGAGTAAAAACAAGCTGGAATACTTGTAGGAACAACAAAAACCAAGCAAACCTTGAGAAATATTTGGAATGAAAATTGTTGTGTGTTTATGGCCGATGCAGTGCTAACAGAGCCAGGACATGTGGCATGTTAATGTTTGGGTTTGGTTTTTTAATGTCCATTTAAAACTAGTGACATGGCTCAGATTTTTCAATGCAGATCTCTTAGGTACTGAAGGTAGTTAAGTGTGTCATACTAAACACTCTTAGAGTTGAAAATGTTGCTTTGTGTATTTATATATTCTGAAACTCAGCTGTGCATGCTTTTTGTTAGCCATTGAAATTCTGTAACCACAATTGAATTGAAATTGGTCACTTCAAAGGAACTGATACAATTTTATCTGTTTACTCAGCTCACAGCTAGAAGTAGGCATGGACTCTGGGCTGAGGGATGTTCCACTATGTTTGAAAATTTGTGTTTGATAATTGAAGTTAGGTATCATGAGAGAACCTCATAAACAAAGATGAAATTCAACATGTAAAGTACCTGTTTTGTTTTCTTTTGTGGCCTTGTGTGAACTGTCTTCCAGATCAAACTTCTAAGTCCTTCTATGTGAGTTGATTAGCATTAGGAATAAGTGGCAAAATCCATACTGTTGTTGGGAATTTGGATGCTGTGCAGGGTAAATCCACCTTTTCACCCTGTTTTTTGGCCTCTCTTCTTGCCATTTCTGTAATCATCAAAGATGGGGGAAATTGCAGTAAATCCTCAAGAGCATTTTGTGGTTGTGATGCAACCACACTTGCCATTTTGTGTGTGTGTGTACATAAAGATGTATTGAATGATACCAAATGAGCTTAGCAGAGATTATAGCTTGTGTGCTTTTCTCTAGAGAGGCAAGAACCTCAGGTGCCTGGTGGCTGGGATTGTGGACCACAGGAATCAGTCAATGACCTCAGTTATAAAACACCAGAGTGGTTGCATTTGGTCTGCTCTGCTTTCATCTGGAATCTCTGCTGTACAAGCAACTGCAAAGCCTTGGTTTATAAATTCACTTAAAATATTGTAAATCTCATACTGATGTAACACTGCTCCTCCAAGGAAAGGTTTATTAAAGAAACAAATCTTACATGAGAAGACTGCAGAGAAGAGATGCATTTTACCATAGCTGTATAACTGAATCTATGGGGATGATAGAAATACTGAATCTCTTCTTCCATCCCCTCTGTTGGAGGAATTGTTAGGTTGGAATCCTGCAGTTTTCTGAAGTAGTGTCTTGGGAGAGCGAGGAGTGAGCAGCAGACTGAGCCTTCCTTTAAGAGGAACCCCAGGTCTTGAGGTGGATGTCTGCAATGAGTTTTGGTAATGTTACTAGACAGAATATGTATTTTAAAACAAATATAACTGTGTCCTGATGGATTCCCTGTATAATACTTCCCAGGTGTTGATGATATGGTTCGTAATCTGGACATGTGCAACTCTAGTTGCTTTTCTTGACAGTGTGAGTTCCAGTTCTGTATTACTGGCTTTTATAGCAACTGGAGAGAGCCAAGTGGCAGCGCAGTTAACTGTGGATGGATGCTGAAAAAGTCTGAAAATAGATTGCTAGTTGTGTTTGAGTTAGTTTCTACAGAAAAACAAAAAAAAAATATCTCCTCTGAAAAATGCATCTGGAGGATGAGTGAAGTTGCTCCAGAGTGATCTGGCCTGGGCTTTGGCTGGAGGTCACTGGTTATACCTGCTCCAGAGCACTGAGGATAATTTGGGGTTCAGGTTGGCAGCACACAGGCCTTGCAGGGAGGGCTGGAATAAGGTTCCTGGTATTTTCTCATCTTCTGCCTGATAGCTGGGCATGTTGAGTTTTCAGGCCTCTCCTGCTCGAAGTATGAGCTTGGGGTATAAAATATTGTTAAGTAGGGCACTCCACAGCCACCATGCTTCTCTGCTTCTCTGCTTTATTGCAGTGAGCAAATACAGCTGTTATTTACAGATGGCTTTGCTGCTACCCTTCATATTTGGGCCATGATCTGTTCTTTCATTGGCATTGGTAGAGATCTGGTTGTGGGTGAGTTTTTTTGAGAACAATTACTATCCCCAATTACAGACAAAAACAAAATAATTAATTCTCCCACAAAATCGTACCTCTACTAACATAACTATAAAATACAGTGATTACTGCTGGTATTGCTCACTCAGTGACTTGTGTGAAAGCTGGATGCTGGCTCATGGGGCACAGTTTTATTAAAAGTGTATTGGGAGTTGTGGGAAAGTTCTAGGGGGTTAAATGTGGAAATTTTTTGTTTTGTTTGTCTGTCTGTTTGTTTTTCAGTAATGGTGATTTTAGTCTTTGTAGTATCTGGGAAGCTGAAGTTGTCAGGTGCATTTAACTGTGTTAATCCTCTCTGGCTGGAACAGTTAGGCTCTGAGAATCCCAAATCATGAATGGTGTTGGTTACTGTGCTTCTAAAGTACTCATAACACAGCTCCAGGTCCACAGTCAGGAAATACAGGAAATGCAAAGTTTAAAGTTTTCATTCTTCTCTCCCCATTGCTGATGTTTTTGCAGATTTGACAGTGTTCTGAAGAGGCCAGAAAGGTGAACATGCACACTCTCCTCACTGTGTTTGGTTGTTTTTTGTTATAAAATTAGATATTGAAGTCAGTATTTGGATTATTGATTGTTTAGCCAGGAGCAGAAACCTTAAATATATCAATTCCCTTCTTTGTAGAAATGTTTTCTAAATATGTTTGCTGGATAAATATTGCTGGTTTTATTTTAATTAAGATGAAATTATGGAATCAAATTTAGAAGAAGGAAGATAATTTGCTCAAGGTTGCCCCATTTTCTTCTTAAAATGTTACTTGGGCATTATTTGTGATGGTATTTTTCATGTTCTTTCTGGATAAAACGTGGTACTAAGGAAGCAGCGTGGCACTGTCTGTAGCAGTGTCTCAAACCCAATAAAAATGCATATTTAAGGGAAAGAGATAGGAAACAATAGGCAGGCTGAGATCAAGAGTTATTGGTCCTTTTGATCTCACCAAAATCAGTGGGGGTTTTGACTTGTATGTTATTAGTAGCAGGAATTGACTTTAGCTGAATAAAATTAGCTGTTCTTTGGGGGGAAAAAAAACCCCAAACCCTGGCAGTGGTGAAAACTGGTAAAGTGAAGAAACAAGTGTTAGTTATTCTGGCTTAAAAAAAGAGGGTTTGTGGTCAGAGGAAACAACAAAATAACCTTCACTTTTTCCTTTTGAAGAGTGCCTTTTTCATTACCAGTGCAAATGCTTTACCTTGAGATGTGACCTTTGCGGTGAGCAGTTTTCTGAAACATCTTCCATGTGATGTGCCCAGTGGCACTGGCAATGAAAATTCTGTGTATTTTTAAATACTCTTAAAATAGGTATTGCTAAACTACTTTTTTTGAAAGCATCTTACCTTCAGTTCACCAGAAATTACCAATTTGAGCAGTCAGTTGTACCATATTGCTGTTTCTGCTTAGTGTTTTTAGTTCTCAAAACTGAAATTCCATCTGAATGGATTGTGTTGCTCAGTAATGTTGGTGTTGTTCTAATGTCATAATCTCTGTGTAGAAAGCAAGAAATGTCTGAACTGTAGATAAATGGTCTAATAGGCAGCAGAAGATGAACCTCTTTGACTCAGTATGTGCCTTTCACGTATTTGGCTTATTTTTGTTCCTCTTGTGCAGCTGTGTCAGGCTGCTGTGGTCAAGCTCTTTTTTTGTTTAGGGCTCACCTGGTTACCTGACATCAAAGTAATTTCATTCTAGGATGTTGGATGCTGGTTTTTTAGGTATCTGGAATACCAAGTTCTGCATGAGCTGCAGAAGTGAGCTACCTTGGAGCAGAGCATTGAGTCCCAATCCATGCAGATGTGCAAGTTGCACTCACAATTTCAGCTCCTTTGGTTCAGAAACGTTGATTCTGTGGAAATTTCTGCCCAAGTATTCTGATATTTAGGGTATTTATGTGGAGAGCTCTAAGGAGCCCTGGTCCTGGAATGGGTTATTTAGTTTTCCTTTAGGTATTGCTGAAGTGCTACTTGAAGAGCTGGCTGTGTTAGAAATGACACTCTGTAACAGCACAAAAGTGATCCATAACACAAGTAACCCTTTGAGACAGTGTGATAAAGGAAAATACAGAATCTGTGTGCTCAAGATCATTCAGTTGTAGAGTTTAGTGGAGCTCTCACATCTGCAGTGCTGATTTATGGACACAGTCTGTGGTGAAAGGCAAAGTCATCACAGACGTTAAGTGCAGCATATGGTTCTGTATCATAAAATTCATCTCGTGCTCTCCCCTTTAGCCTCTACCATATGGTTTTGACTTAATTTGTAGCCATTTGTTATGCCAGATCAGTTTAAGAAAAAGTTACACAGTGATTTATTATTCCAAGTGCAAGAAAACCACCGTGTTTCCTATGCTGTCATTGATGAACTTTGATCAATTATTTCTGATATAGTCGACAGAACAAAGTTGTTTGGGTTTACCTATTAAGCAGTTAAATAGTTATTAAACAGTTCTGTTAAAGGTGATAATAGTGCAAGTATAGTTTGGCTAGTCAGAGAGAATCTTATTTGGAAAACTTTATATGTGATTCTTGTTGTGACAGGATAAAAGAGTAACTCAGAGTTTGTTTGGTAGTAAAAGTACTTAATATTTTTTAGAATAACAATAACTATATGGGGGTGGAGTGTGTGTGTAAATACTTATACATGTCTACTCTGAGAAATGAGGAGGGGTCAGATCTGTCTCTCCAGGGCTTTGAACCTGATTCAGGTAATAGTTCCATGTTTTGCCCCATCTTAATTTGAATGCATAGGTTAAAGTGAATCTTTCAGTTCTGTAATGTAAACATCTGAGTATTTTTCTTAACTATCATACATGAAAATAAAATGCTGAAGAAGTAAGAGTTGCCTCATTACACAGGTTGAATATGGGAGTCCATTTGTCTAGCAAAATTTCTGTGCTTATGAAATACAGGAAATGTGTTGTATTTTTCTCCTGTTAGCAAGAGGCTCTGTTAGTGATTCCTTCATGGATCTTTAGGGGAGTGCATGTAGTCCTGACTCCTCTGCTTTCTGACAAACTAATTCAGTGTGCTTTACCTTTGGTGGAAGATGAAGTAGAAAAGATCCTGGTATATTGGATTTTCCTTGGAGACAACTTGTGACTTAGTCATTTGGAACTTTCCATGTGGAATAGGTAGTAAAGAGCTCCTTCTGTAACTGTTAGTGAAGGAGTCACCTGGTGCTTTGCTGCTTTAAGTATTGTGCATTTAGGGTATTTTATGTTATGTGGAAGTGTTCACAGAAAAGCTTTTAGACCAACAAGTTTGTGTTTATATGAGCCTAAAAGAAAAGTCCTTATCTGGTGTAAATTTCATGTTTGTTAGTGGCTCTAAGGTAACACAGCTAAATGTGGTGCAATACAGGACAAACATGCTTTCACAGATGCTGGTTAGATTCTATTTATTTCATTTAGAGTCTTCCTGACTGACAAGACAGGATTTATTCACCTTGGCTTTTTATTTAGCATTTAATTACATGTGACTGGCACTTTTCACTTAAAACAGTGTTAGCTGGCCCCTTATAACTGTATAAGCATCTCAAATGTGGGGAGTTGAATCCAGTGCTTTGATTAGATAGCCAGAGCACTGAGTGCCAGAGGTGGTGCCAATGTGGGCAATGACTTCCTGTATGCCTGAAGCCACATTTTATCTTTATACTTTGTATAGGGATTTATAAAATGAGATTGAGCTGTGTTTTGCTGGATTTGATGCATTTGGAAGGCAGTTTTTCTTCTGGGCACGTCCACGTGTGTTGTTTTTGGAATTTTAAGATGACTGGCCTGGTGGGAAGTCAGTAATAAGCATAATAAGAAAAAAACCAAACCCTGTTCTTCAAATTAATTCACAAGCCCACTGGAACTCCTTGAATTTGATGGAAAAGTGACATTAGTCAACAAAAATGACATTCCAGTCTCACAGCTCATGTGTTTTTTGGCACACTGCCATGTGCATGCTGCCTGCTGCACAGCAATATTGGGAACATCTGGAAATAAATTCGTGGGTAAAAGTGAGAATGAATTATGGCCTAACTCATCTCCACGTGCAGTAAATGATGATATGGGAGTATTCTCTCTGTTAAATGCTAGGCAGGTATTGGATTAGGTGAAGACAAAATTCAAGGAAATTTAATGTTTTGGTTACTACCAAGGAGCTTGAGCCCAAAGACTTGCCAGTCCTGGGAAAGAATAAACATCAGCAGCAGAGCTGCTCTAGTGCATAACTGCTTACAAGAGTAGAAATACTGAAAACTGTACTTGGAACCTTGAAAGGGAATAATATCAACCTGATGCGAGTTCTCTTCATTTGTAGGTTTATATGCCTGAGTAGTCCAAGGGGTGATTAAAATTGGGTGATTGAAGGATGGGGTTGCATGGAGGAGCTGTTGGAATAACATTCTAATGTTGTGGTTAGCTCTGTCTTGTGTTTAGCTGTATTTGCTTCCTTTACTACCTGGAAATACCAAATATTCCCTGTGGTCTGATGAAATGCTTCTGTCCTAACTTCCCTGTGTTTGCTGTTGAATAATATTTTCATTCTCATAATTTCAACAAAGAAATATGCAGAGACAAAGAAAGGCCCTCAGAATGAACAATATGAGCTTTCTTTATATTAAGTTTATGTTGAGCACTTAATATTATTAATTCTCTATGCTCCAACTGTGCTTGTAATATTGTGTGGTAGTGAAGTATGAGCTTCATACATATGAGCATGAGATTATTGCAGTGTGAGAGCACAAGCTCTCCTGGGACCAAGTCAGGGTGTGGACTTTCTGGTGGCTTTTTGTTTGGAGTTTTTTCAATATGTGGAATTTCAGAGAAATTTTTGGTGACTTTTTTGAGCTCTGACAGAAGAGGGAATATCTGGCTTCACTTCCAAGACAAAGCAATAAGCTCAAAATGTGTATGTGTACTTTGTTAACAATGCCTATAGAAATTTCCCCAAGTGCTTTGATTGAACATCACGTGTAGCCAGCCACAGAAACAGAATGATTCATTACTTTTATTGTTTTTGACTAAAATGGGGTGATAGTAAAGGGTATATTTTATTCAATAATCATTGAGAATTATATTGGCATGAGTAGAAATATTTTTAATCTTTTCTTTCTGTTCCTTTATTTGGCAACAGCTGCAGTCATTTGAAGTAAATTGTCCATTAAAGCACTCTTTTGGCTTTTGACAAATTGCATCAAACTGCCTCCTTCGGGGAGACACAGCCCTGAGAAGTTGTGCAAGTTTATCCTTCCTGTCAGAGGCATAAATTGCCTGAATTTCAGGACTTGCATGCACAGAGGGCAGCAGAAATAAGCAAAGGGAAGTTGTATTTCTGGTCAAGTGCAAGTAGAGACATAAGAAGCTTGTCTTTGTTTTGTTTGATGGCACAAAATTGCATTTTCACTCACAGTTTTTTTCAAACACTTGTCAATTTGTAATTATTTGAATAAATTTTAGAACTATGGAACTATTTTTGGATAAGTATCAATCCCGTGGTTATGTGTCTCACGCCTGGGATAGTCCCCCTTATCTGGAAAATGAGGGACTCAAAAAGGGGCAGCACTGGGGGAAAGTTGAGTGAGATAGCTGAGAAATTTAGAGGTAGAACTGAGGCAATCAGTTCTTTAAGCTTAAAGTTACCAAAAGTCACTGCTGACTTTAAAGTCTGCATCTTGGACACCTAGTATAGAGTACATGAAAAATATTCACATTTTTCAAGCAATTAATTTACTGTAAAATGGATATGTCTTATAAGCTCAGAATGTAACCTTAATTAGCACAGGAAATTTAGTCATAATATTCTATTCTTATGAAAATTTCATTGCCTGATCTCATTAGTCTGTTTTGTCTCATTTATATGCTTATTTAATGGATTGGAAGTCTGTGTTTTCCCTAAACATGCTTTTAAGAGAAGCAATATCAGTTCAGCTCTTGTTCTTCCTGCAGTTTGTGCGTGAGCAGGGACATTTTCCAGGGCATCTCAGCTTTGCAGAGTGACTGAGTAGGAATTTCATGGGTGTTGATGGGCAGTCAATGTACAAGAGGTCAGCTGTGATTAGGGCTGTGAGGAAACTATGCAGAGGGGAGGAAAGACAACTTGAACATGTTACACAGGTAGAATTTTAACTGAGAACAGACTGCCAAATGAACGAGCCAGAATGAGTAAAATTGTGGGTTTTGGTGGAGAGCAGATTCATGTCTGTACCTTGTGCAGTTGCCAGTCATTGCTGATAGCAGGATTTTTGGCTGCCATAAAACACTGGGTGTATTCCTTCAAGAAAAGTATCTTTCTTTGATATTTAAATTTTCTGTGCTTGGGGAAGAAGGTTGCTCCACCTTTTTGCAGGTAGTATCTTGTGTGCAGGTGTGTGACCAAAGCAATAAGAACAACCTGAGTAACCTTTTTAGGAGGTAGAGATGCAAACAGAGCTTGACAAATTTATGTGCCTCAGGCTTCCTTAGCAAAGAAAAACTCCCTGAGGGGGCCCTGGGGCAAGTAACAGGAGAAAAAAACAAACAAACCAAATTCAACAAAATTAAAAAAAAAAGATCCAGATGTAATTAATTTTCACAACAAATATTTACAAAATACTTAGCCTCAAAAAGGTGTTTAGACAGTGGAATGCTTTCTTATTTATGTTCACTAAATTGCATGCAGAGGAGAAAAAGACTTACTGGCCCTTAATAGACTTCCTTAAGAAATGTTTGATCATATTGTTCAATGTGAAGATGTGCTGTGTGAGACAAGATGTGACAGTCTGGTTTTTGTTGGATTTCTGTGAAAAATAGAAAAATCCATGGGGTTTTTTTAAATGGACTGTAATGAAAAAGTGTACTCTTGTCTATAGTGTCTGTCCAAAAGCTAAAGGCAGCTGCATCATGGGGGTGGTTGTGGTTGGAAGGGATTTCTGGAGGTGGTTGAGTCCAACTGCTCTGCTTGGACCAAGTTAACTGGAGCAGGTTGCTCAATGCTGTGTCCAGTTGGGTTTTAAATATATATATTTTGAATATTGCAGCCAGTTTTGGGACTTGGCAATCGTCCTGATGCTTAGGGAAGTTCTTTCTCTGGTACAGTCTGTCTGACTGCTGCTCCTTTGGAAAGGTGTCTTTGAAATCAGCACCACCAGCTGTTCTATCAACCAATCTTCCTAGTTTGGTATCTCCAAAGTGGTGACGGGCTGTGTAATCCCATCATCAGGGTTGTTAGTGAAAGACAGAAATATTTGCCCCAGTATTTGCCCCATTGTCTGTACCACTGGTGGCCTTTGTGCTGCTGACAGCAAGCCTTTGAACCCAGCAGCTCAGCCAGTTTTCAATCCAATTTATCCAGTCTGAACTTCAGCAAGTTTTTTTGTAATCTTTGCACATTTTACCTTGGTGGTAGAGATTTTTGTTGTGTAACTTCACTGTCAGCATCAAATTATTGAGGTTGAAATGCACCCTCTACTTTTAGCAAGTTTAGGGGTAGGTGCCATTGTGTAACAGGATTTCTTCAACCCCTCTGGAAAGGAATTTTAATTAATGCTTTAGGTGATATTTAAGGAGTGTGAAGTTTGGCAACTTCTTGAACATTTTCAAGTGGTTTAAACACATCCATACTGACTTGTGTTTTCGGAACTCGCACTTGAAATGTACTAAAATATAACAGCCTGAGAAGCACAAGTTGAGGATCAATAGTGATGAAATAATTTTAATAGGCAGGAGTATTTATTTAGCAGCAAACCTAGGGGCTGAGCAGTTACACTAATGTGTAGTGAAAAACCTCCGTTCCTAAAATATCAGATGATGTTCAGAAGTTGACTGTCCTGAAATCATTTCTGGAGTGCAGAGGCACAGAGCTGTTGAATACTCTCTTGTTCATGTAGAAGATACAGTCTTTAAAGTTTACAGTAGTTACAAACTGTGTTAAATTATTTTTCTTCATAATTTCAATAATATTACCTTAAATGACTTGAAACTGAAACTGAAGAGCAAAAGGCTTGTAGTAGGAAATTAGGAGGCTGGAAAATAGAGGCACAACTTTTCAAATCTTTATTTTTTTGTTTCTTTCAGTCACTTTTCAAATGTTAGTTGATAGCTCCATAACCATTTTACACAATGAAATGCATTATCTCCCCATTTATTGTAGCAGCAGTATTTTTTAGGCCAAGGAGCAAGTTAAATAAAGATGAAATTCTCAGCTAGAGGGCTTGAGTTGGGTAGCTGAAAGCTATTGGAAAGGATGGTTGGTTGGTTGTTCTGGAATAGAAAATGGATTAGGGAAGGCTTGATGATGCAGTGCATTGAATTTCCATGAAGGAGCAAAGGTAGGGAAGATCTAAAACAAGGACAATTATGCACAGGAAGGAAAGGGATAAATCAAGATAGTTTAGTTGCTGCTTCAGTGCTGGTTGTTCTGTCTGTTAGCAGAGGCAGGGGTGGATTTTCCAGCTGACTTGCTTTGATTGACTGTGAGCCACTCACACTGTGGCTAAGTGACACCACTGATTAAAGATGTGCCTGCAGCTCCTGAAGGAGTGAGGAGTGTTGCACTTGAGTCAATGTTGTCACTTACCTATAACTCATTTTTAAATGTTCTTGCTAGTAGTAAAGAGCAAAAATGGGGAATAGATGGCTGGTCAGGTATTTTGAAGACATTCAAGTGCTCAGTCTGACACATAGTAGCATTGATTTGCTCTCTGTCCTTTTACTTTGGGCTGTTGCTTTTGGGTTTTATTTTACTTCTCCTCTGATCAAGTAGAAAAGAATCCCATCTCTGCTAGTAAACACTTTTCCACATCTCCATTAGACTTGATGTTAAGTGATTTCCAAACTGCAGTGCTGTATGTCAGTCTCCTCACTTAAATATTTCCATGATAATAATCTTAACTTTTTATTCCTGACGGGTTCTGGAGTTAAGGGTTTTTTTGCAAATTTCTTCTCTTTATTAATCATTGATAATGATATTTTATGAAATTGATAATGATAATGATTGATAATGTAAAAATAACTAGATATTAGTTCATGTGGGCCCAGTTATGATTGGCATTAAAAGCACCTTCACCCTTCTCTTTCTTCCAAGTCCACTCTGGAAAAGATTTATTATTAGTCTGCAGTGTTTAAGAATACAAGGAAAAATTTAGGATTTCTGAAAGAAACAGCCTATTAGGAATCCACATTTTTGACTAAGTTGAGGTAAATATGAAAATCAGTTTTTGAGAATTATAAGAATTAGTCGGATAACATCTTCTTTCTTGTGTTCTTGAACATATTCTTACACTGAGTAGTATTCAAATCATATTCTTAATTTGGCAAAGGCAGGCATGGCAGAGACAATAACTGGCTGCTGGAATAGTAGAGAGAATACATACAGTACAGAAGTACTGTTTCTCTGACTAGAGGGTTGCTTTATTAAACCATTTCTTAAATATCTCCTTTAATTAAAATTGTTCTAGCAGAGTGTTTACTTAGATTTGGTACCTAATTATGCTGTAATTGTTCATTTATATGAAAATTTTGAAAATGTATGTTTAAATCCGACCAAATAAAACACTTGTAATTATTCTTACACAACCATCAGCTAATGATGATCTTAACTTCCAAAGATGGGATCATAAGCCTCATGTGCTGCGGTTTGTTTGCTTCCATCTTTGTCTCCTTTTGTATAGAACCCTAGGGCACAGGAAAAAGATTAAAGACATGAAAATAACTCCATGAAGTTGTGCTTTCCTGAATGTAGTGGTGCACTGCTCATCCATAGAGTGGAAGGTTGAGACAGATGGAGGTGTCTCAAGTGTCTGGGTTGTTTGTACAAATAACTGGAATGACATTTGTTGAAGTGCCACCATCAAGGTTCAAAGAAATTCTGTACTTGAAATAAGCCATTTATTTAGTCTCTTAATACCTGGCTTGAAAAACCCATAGAAATATTTAACATAAAAGCTTAAAGTTCTAAATGTGGTAACTTGAAAACCATCTGCCATCTATATAGCTGGGCCAAGAAACTTTAATGCTTCTTTTTCATGGTCATAGCTACAAATCAGGTAGAGAATGCACAGTCACCACCCTTTTTGGTTAAGAATGCTAATTTTAGGCTTATTGATGTATTCTGTGACAGCTTCAAGAAAATTATCTTTAAAAAGGTAGTTACTGCCAAGTTAATGGTGAATATTCAGGAAATCAGTATGCTCGTTTATTGAGACTGCTTTTATTAGGCACCATGGTCAAAATTTTTTCATGTGTTTTCATACTCAGTTTGGGAAATCATTCAATTGCCCAAACTTCTGGGGGGCTGAAATATATGTTGCAGTGAAAGGTACTTTCTGAAAGTTGCAAAATGTATAAGAAGTTGGATATCTTGGGCATGGAGTATGAAACTGAAGACTTGGGGTATCTGCCTTCCCCTTCATTTACTGTTGCTGACTGGGAATAGCACGAACCCAGGCCAAGAGCATCAGAACAATGTTGCAGCTGAGCATGTCTATCCATGAAATAACAGAATAATATTTCTGTCTGTCCACAGAAATAACAAAGTGTGCATGTTTCTTATTAGAGAATCAAGTTACTGTAAAGACTGATAAATCATATTCATTTTAAATTTGAGCTTTTACAAGATTAATTTGTTAATTTATGTCCTCTGTGAGTATCCAGTAGCATTGAGCTGGGGTCACACAGACAGCACTGATGGCTCTGGTCCTCATGAGGTCAAAGCAATGAAGCTTGGTAGCAATTTTGGAAGAGAAGTTTGAGATGAAAGAGTTATTTTCAGCTTTGTGCAGGAAGAGCTGGTCCTGTGCTCTTGCATCCCCCTGATGCTCACTGTGGAAGTAGACATGATACAGTGGAAGACATCTTTTTTCAGAGTGCTTAGTGCAGTTGGAAATACTTCTGAAAGATGCTTTCTGAGCTAAGAGTTGAAGCAGGGTTTTTCTTATTTGAACACTCATCAGTGCTCAGTTGTATCATCACGAAATACAGAGTGATGCTGCCCTGCAGGCCAGAGCTCTTCTAACACGTGCTGTGCCCGTGCTGCAGGTGCCTGGGCTTGGGCTGCTTTCATAGGAGTAGTATTAGCAGTAGATGTGTTGTGAATTTCTGAATATGAAAATCTATTTCATTCTACTTCATTCTACTCTTTACAGGTACTAGTACTGAATCTGAAACAAACTCAATACCCAAATGAACCAAAAAATCAACCAATCAAAAAAAATTCCCCCAAATGAATGAAAAAAACATCTCCCAAACCAACCAAAAAAAAAAAAAAAAAAACCAAAAAAACACAAACAAAAATCCCCCAAACCAACCAACAAACCACAAAAAAATCAAACAAAAAACAACCAAACAAAAATCCCTAAAACCAAGAAACCAAGAGCCCAACCAAATAAAATCCACAAACCAAAAAACCTCCAACCAAAATCCCCAAAACAAGCAAATGAAAAACCAACCAAAGGAAATCCCAGACCAGCTAAACAAATTCCCAACCATACAAAAAAAAATCAAACAAATCCCCCCAAAAAACCAAACAAGATGAAAAATTCCAGTTAAGAAATTACTTTAAGGGATGATGACTTTTGTTAGCTCATCTTCCTTTATGTAATGTTCCTCAAATAGATGATTTGTAATGAAGTAGAAAGGTGGTGCTTGACTCTCCCCTTTTTGACTGAGTTAAGAATATTCAAGTGTTTACATTTTTCTTCATTAGAACTGTACCAGAAATAAGTCACATCACTCCTTGATGAGAAATTCACATTAAGAGTCAGCATTGGATGAGATACTAGTGGTGAAACTGAATGTTATCATGTGTTTAGGCTTTCAACCTGGGTATCTGGAGCTGGAACTCTGCTTTTTCTAGTTTGTAAAGGCTGGTGCCATGAAAAGGCTTTCAAGAAAGAAGTTATAGTTATAAAATACCTAATCAGTTAAAGCCTCAAAGGCCTTATGGCAATTTACACGTAGAGAGGAGCAAATTTTACTTTGGTAAAAATGATAGTGCTAATGAACAGTAACCTATGAATACAGCAAAGATTAGTCCCTTTTACACAACCAGATAAACATTGGAATTGGGCACTCCCAGACTCAGTTGAGAGATGAGTGGGTCTCCTATATCTTGCTGTCATCTCATTTAAAAAGGCATTTTGTTGCTTGCAGGGAAGATGGATTTGAGGATTCATGCCTATTGTTTATTGCAAATAGAATCTGTATGCATGTATCACCCGTTGTACTTAATGGTGATGCATGATGCCCTGTGGTTATTCCCTAGTGGATTCCTCAGCTGAGACTAACTAAAGTTTAAAGAGAATATTCCAGCAATTTTGTGGTCCCCTGCCAGCTTATTAATTTAAGAAGTGAACTTCCTGGGCTCATTGTACGAGAGGAGTTGTCTTATTCCTTCCAAAACTAACCAAATAGCTAGACTACTGCCTAGTAGTATCTATTTGTATATTTGTCAGCTCAGTTTTTTAATCTCAAGCATTTTTTTCAGCTCTTATTTAGGATGATCTTCAGGAGTGAGGTGATTGTTGAGTTAACTTCATCATATTGTGGGTGAAGACTTTGCAATACAGTTGTCTCAGTCTGGGAACAGACAAAATCTTCTTGATAATGAGGAGAGATAACAAGGCTCAGTATGCTGGAGTGCCTCGTATCAACAGCAGCTGATGTATTATTAAACAATTTACCTTCTGTAATGTCTCTGGAGGGCCATGTTGTACTGTGACTGACAACTGGGGAGCCCTCTTGGTAAAGCTTTCAAAGAATGCTCTGGATAGCCTAGGACTTCTGTCTCCTGTGCAGAGAAACTCAGTAAGAGAAATGACTTATTTATTTATTCCAGTGGAGGTATCATCTTTCCTCTGACCTCAGTGCATTTTGCATCGAGCAGAATGATTTTTCTGGGGGAGCTGGAGCTGATTGCTTTATATGAGGTTTGGAATGAACCTTTGCCAGCACTATGTAGCTTGTTACAGCTGCATCTGTGACCTTGGGAAGGCTGGGGAGGAAGGGAAAGGGAGAGAAGTGGTTTTGAGTATATAAAATGAGTATTTTATTGTTTTTCTAAGAAAGAGTCATGAAGTTGTTAGTGAATCATTGTTAAAGCACTTGTACAGTGTGGTTTCCCTGACGTGCTGTGTTTTCTGTAGGAGAATAACAAGAGTCCTAAGTATATTCAATGACAAAATTACATTTATTATCAAGAAAACACTGTAAATTGTATTCTGCAGCCCTAGAGCCAAAAAACCCAAGCATGAACAAGAGTGTTATTCAAAAGGGCTGCTAAATAGAGAGATGAGAGTAATTAAATAGTTAAGCATTAAACATATAGGTATGTAAATAAACACATTGCTGTTTATTTGGAAGCGAATTTGGTAAATAGCAGAAGTTACATGCACTAAACAGTAAGAAAAATTAAAAGGTCACTTATAGCTATGGCTTTCAACTTCAGTCGTGGTTAAACTTTGCTAATTTTCTGTACTTGGTGAAAGCAGGGGTGGAATGACAGACTGCAGAAATAGCCTGGGAGATCAGAGTGGGCAACCACCCCATAATGATATCATGTGGAAAGAAACACCTGGATTTTCTGTTTAGATCAGTCACAAACAATTCTGTTTCATGTCAACGATGATGGAGGAGGTGAACAATCTGGTTCTGGTCCTCTGTACTGACACTAAATGAATTTTTGATTTACTTTTCCTAGCTTTCAATGTAAATGTAAGGTTTTGGAATATTTATGAGCCACTTATCAAGTTTGTGTTATGGAAGATGCTCTAAAATATTATTGTTTCGTCAAATCATCAAGCTATTTGCAGGTGATGGTAAGGATTAACTGAATGATTAGCTTATCCCTGTTTTACAGACACAGCACCTAATATTTACTTGACTTTTTTTTTCTTAAATCAAGAACCAAAATACGAGGGGAGGGGGGAGAAGAAAAATAATCTCTGCTTGATCCTTTGCAGTCAGTAATTAAATGTTCATTTTTCAGCTCTGATTACTTTGCCCCACCCCATTATTTGGTTCATTGTTTCAATGTATCCTATTTCCTTATATTTTCTCCTCGATGTAACCTGACAGGCTGAAATAATAACTAGGCAAGTGGATTACATTGAAAAACTGTTCTTATTATGCGATCTTGGTTAACTCCCAACCACAGTTCACATCACGGAAACATCACCAATAACAGGAATTAATTCAGCCTCTGGAACAAACCATCATATATAATGCCAGGGGCTTTTCTCAGCCCACAAAGTAAAGCAGAAAGAATGCAGAGATAGAAATGATTTGTCTGGAGTGCTTAGAATGATGGAAACAATTCAAAAAGCTATTAGGGTGTGGTCATTTTTCAATTTACTGGTCACCTTTTCCTCACACTTACAACATGTAATTTTGGTTCTTGTCCACTAAAGACAGTGCATAGTTTGGTGTTCTGAGTACTGAGATATGTACATGGACTAAAACTCAATATTATGGGGCTTGCCTGCCTTTGCTCTGTCTGGGGGATAGTTTATATTGCCTTTCTAGCCGAATTTCCTGCTTCTGGAATGTTTTATTTTATTTATTTGTTAATAATACTTGACCATAAGTATTTGGCCATGTAAGTGGCACTGTCAGGGCTGGAAAAAGCAAATTTGATCTAGGGCACAAATAACCTGAGTTTGATTTGGATACTCTGAGTGTAAAAATAGTTCTCTTGTCCCCAACTTGCCTTTCACGTGTTATGTTCAAAGCACTTTGTAGCTCCGTGGACCAAAAGGGTATTTTACCAGCACCTCCCATGTCAGTGTTGTTGTGCTTCAACTCCTGTGCAAGTGTAAATATGTCTTTTAAATATAAATTTAAATATATATTTTAAATATAAATACATTTTAGTAGAGGTGGGGAGGGAGGCAAGGGAAGCAGCAGTGTAGTAAAAGCTAGTGTCCTCCTGGTATTTCTGGTATTTTGAGGAGGAAGTTGGGAATAATGTGTTTTAATAGAGCTTGGACACAAAATATTTGGGAATTCACATGTGAAGGGTCTTGGGTGTTGCCATGCTTTTCACTTTTCCCTGTGGCTTTTTCTAAGTTTGACTTAGCTGAACTGAATTTAGGATTGGGAAAAAACCACTCCCATCCCAAAAAAGGGCATCTTTAACCAGCTGAGAACTAGACTGTAAAAGTTGTTTGTCTGTATACCAGAATTACATTTGTTGTCATACAGGACAGAATTTATAATCATGGCTCTTGTTGTCAAGGGTGCACTGATGTATGGACAGGTGGGGAAATTATTACCTGGAAATATCAGAAGTGATCTGTGAAAACTTGAACCTCTAAGTTTAAAGAATTTTAAGACTTTTTTTTTTTTTTTTTTTTTTCTTTTTTTTTTTTTTGTTGTAGATAAAAAGAAAAAAGGTTTTTATTTCAGTTCAGTGGAAACATTGAGTTTTGGACTCAGAATTGCTTCATTCACTTAATTTTTTTACATTTGGTATTTATTTTAGTAGCAACACTTGTAAAGTTAGGAATAAGACATAATTTTTAATATGCTGTGGAAATTTCTTTGAAATACATCTGTAGTGAAAATTGTTGCTGAAATCAAGACTGAATAAGCAACTTATTGCATCTGTCTGAAATTAATTCTTGCCTGTTGTTATTATGCAGATTAATAGATATGTTTGAGAGTATTATGAGAACATAATGAACCTAAGATCCCAGTAGTAATAAAACAGTAGTTCTGTTTAAAGAATAATTTTATAGTTTATAGAGATAGCCTGTTAATTTGAAAGATTGCATTTAGCTGTGTTCATTTCCCTGCTGGCTGAATCCAAACTGTGAGTATTAATTAGTCATCAATGTTTTGAAAGGGAAGAGTAATACTTAGTTTATTACTAAATGCTTTTGAATATGGAATTAAATCTTCAAGCAGAGTGCCAAATTTTCAATCTAATGTGAAGTTAGTAGTTGTGAAATCATACTTTGAAATAAGCTTGAGGAGCTTTGTTACTGTCACAGGCTTCACCAGAGCACCAGGTTCTCCTGAGTGAACCTTACTAAGGGACTGAGGACTATCTCTGTAGGATTTAGAGATCTGATCAGTTTTTCCATGTCCATTTTAATGTGTCTGTGAACCATTCTCTCATTGCACTGGTTTGGAAAACTGGAGAATATGCACAGTAGTAGAGTGTTGAAGGTGAATGAAATCAAATTTTGATAACTGCACTGAAAATCCTTTCAGTTAAAATCCCAAATTTTAGTAACCAGTGTGTTGACTCGCTTTGCACAGTGAAAAAAGATTTTTCATTTTTTGCTCATAGATATTTTTTCATGTCCCTAAGTACTCTGCCCACAAGCATCTAGACTAATATTCAATTACTGCTGTACTTATCTGGTGCTGGAATATTCAGTGCTCTGTAGCCTACAGGAAAATGCCATAGAGAACCAAAAAACCCACAGAATTAACTTAAAAATAACATGATGACTCATTAAATAGATTAGAGCTGTTTATATTCACAATTATGGAGTTTCAAAATAAAATAGAAATGGTTGAGATAAAAACTAAAGAGTGTAAAAGGGCCAAATTAAAATGAAATAACTTCTTTTATTGAATCAAAAAAGCAGAGTTTTGTGGCTGAGGGTTGGAGGCAGTTTACAAACCTGTGATTTCAGCATACTAAGCAATAGCCTACAAATACTGGGAAGGTATTTCCAAAGACTTTGAAATACTTCTTATTCCTGCTTAAAACATTGAAGAAAACTTGCGTGGCCTCAGGAATGGTCTCCCATGTCAGTGCCAGCAGAGGTTTTCATGCTCACACGACCCATCAGAGTTTCAGTTGTCTATAAAACAGGCTTGAGACAACCCTGGTGTGTCAGGATGCCCTGAGCCCTTCCTGTGACAGGGACAGCTTTGCTTCTGCAGCCCAGAAGAAAATGTGGTTGGCTGAAGGAGACACTGGTTCTGTGTTTGCTTATGAGTACAAAAGTGATGAAATCAATGGTCATGTGGGTATTAATGTACTTAGCACATGTAATCAGCTTCCCACTTAAAGAATGTGAGCTGACTGCCCTGTGATAGAAATTTATTTTCTAGAGTATAATAACATTTCCAGCATATAAGCTTTAGCAGGACAAGATTCAACAGAATTTGATTTTTCTTTTCCATAAAACCAGTGTATCAGGATTTTCAGGGTCTCTGTTGGTCCTGCTCACTGTGACATTGAGTCACTTGGATGTGGTGACCAATTGGGCAGGTGCTCTTTCCTGCTGTGCTGGCCTCTGGTCTCTGCTTTGAGGCATTCGACTGAGGGTGGGAGAATTAATTGAGTGCCAGAAGTTTATTTTGCATTTCTGGTGAAAGGGTTTTTTGAAATTTAGGGAAATCACCTGGACTTGGATTGTATCAGTGATTTTAGATTTAAGTATAGGTGACTTGTAGCTACTGGGACCAAGTGCTCTTTCCTGTCTGCAGCAATTTTCCTTTAATTACACTTTCATACACTGTCTAAATAGAACCTATCTTCCTTCTAATACATATTTGGTATGATGAAAGGGTGTTTGACATAAAATACTGACGTGAAAATACCAAAACACAATTATTTCATGCCTTCCTATGCCAAAAAACCCCAACAAACTAGCATGTAAATGTTAAATTCAAAAGTTTATTGGAGTCTTGTCTGATAATATGTTAGTAACTATTGTATTTACATATATTTTGTGAAGGCTAGTGCTAGATATGTGATATGCATGGGCTTCCTATGGGCCTTTCCTAAATGTTTAGGTTTTGTAATAACTTTTCAAAACTTCATTCCTATTGTAGTATTATTAATTACGTACTATTGGTGGTGAAAAACAGTAAGGATCCAGATATAGAGGGGAAAATATGGAAGCTGCAGCTAGAAGAGCAATTCTGCATCAGTTAATGTGATTACAGTGTTATACCCAGACTTGTGCTCCACTTACCAAATACAGTTGTCTGCCTTTGAAAGGGAAATGTTCTGTCAGGTTTTCCCTTTATATTGAGTTAAGCTACTCTGTGATCTTCTCTGAACAAAACAATTTTCTTATGAACCCTACTGAAAAGTCCAGTAAATCAGACCTGTAACTTGATATCTCTTTTCCTCTTGTTCTACTAATTCCCCCTGTGAGCCATTATAGGGTTCTTAATGCCTATGGAACAATTTCTTATTTAATGGTGGCTATCATCCTGCAGCTGGCACTGGCACCCTTTTAACTTGATCTGACTTTGATGTTTTTATTGTTCAAGCATTTTGCTGCAGCTCTGCAGTGCCTGTTGCTTGGAGCCAGTGATGTGGCTTGTGATGGTTGTACAAAGGGGCCAGTGGGAGGGACATAGATGCTTCTCTAAAGGGAGAGACAGTGTTCTGCATATATTGGTTTAACTGAGACTTTTCTAGTTTGAAATGAACTGTTAATCATATTTTCCACAATGAAAAAAGCAGTCAAGGTCCTTTTCTTGATAACCCTGATGCCAGAAGTCATGTCAGTCAGGCATTGGATGCAAATACAGTAGTATGATACCTTTGCTCCAGTTTGGTTAATCTGTCTTCTGCTAGAATCTGTCAGAAATGTCATCTGCATAATATTACTCAGGTCAAATATTGAAAATTGCAGTAGTGACACCTGGGCTCTGAATCCAGCTCTGATACTGTGCAAAGCACTTGTGAGGAGCTGCTCTGAATGCAACTGTGTCCCTTGGTGCTGCAAATTGCAATTCCTTTAGCTCTTCTGAGAAGTCTTTTTCCCCTCTGTAATAGGAGATATCTCTGGCAAGTATTTATAACTGATTTTATGTAGCTAACTGGAGTGTTGGGATTCTCCTGATGTGGATGTCTACTTCTGTCTTTAACTGTATTATAAATTACATTGGCTCCCAATTTTATTCAGGCTGAATGATGCCTAAATTGATAAACCAGCTTGGGAGCCTGGGGGCAATGGAATATAATATGTTAGTAAAGTCACCAATCATTTTTCTCCTGAAGTCCGTTAAAAACATGGCAGAAGCATACCCTATTTCTGTCAAATGTGCTGGCTCTCAGTTGTCTGGGATAATGGACTAGAGGGATACCCCATGGAATAGAAGAAAAGCAGGGGAATCAAGGTGCTAGGAGAATGGCTGTGGAGATTTAAGAATGATTTGTGACTGCTGTCCTGACAGGGATCAATTAGTTCAAGGAGCAGCATGGTAATGTTGGTGTGATGCTGCATTTGTCCATCTTGTAGATCCATCTTGCTGGGCATGTTAGCCCAGGGGTCTGCTGGCCTGATTTGGAAGGATTTGTTCTTTTTTGGGAAATAACCAACTGATATAAAGATCAAAGAGTCACAGTTACAACACGTTAGCTGTTGGGGAATGCTTGCTTTCTGAGTCATTTGGACTTAAATACATTTTAAAAATACTTCGTAAATATGTTTAGAGTACATTTAGTTCTTTGTTTTAGTTACTGAAATGCTGGAAAACTATTTTCATACCGAAGTGTTGGAATTAAAAAAGCATTGACTTGTTTGTAGAATCTAAATTAATTCAGTGATGAAGGCCCTTGTAAACAGGAGGCTGGAAAAGGCCCTCAGTGATAAGACCATGTAACAATAACACAGGTGCAGTAGCTCACCAGGTCTGCAAACAGGAAATAGGATGGCTTTTCACATTAGCTGTGTGAAACCAGTGTTGCTCTGCAAAAAATCCTGCATTGTGTAGCCTCAGTTAGTGCTTTTTCAACAGCAGATCCAGTTCTCTGATTGATATGGTTTATATCTTGCTGCTCATGTTCCTCTAGCTGCCCAAATCCAGTCCCACAATGCTGCTGTCTGTGCAGCGTGGTGCTGTGGTTCCCTCTCTGAGGTGTGTGATGCATCCAGCTGGCAGTGCTGGCTGTCAGCTGGAGTCAGCAGAGGCATGGCTTAGCTACTCTCCATTCCATTGCACAGGAATTCCTCTGCTGCAGCCAGGTGTCAGAGGCAATAACTGTCCTGTGCTGCTGATGCGCTGCCTTCTCCAGGTTATTTAGTGATCTGTCAAAAAAATTATCATTTCGCTGATTTGAAAAGCAGCACGCTGAACAGATCGTTCAAGGTAGGAGGCTATTTCACATTTGGGAGAATAAATGTTCTTTCAATGTTGCAGTTCTGAGGAAACTAAATATAAACATGTTTTCTTCTAGCTAGAAGGAATGTCACTCTCTATTTTCATATAGTTGATAATAGGTTGGAAAATAATTTAGTCTCCTAACCTTCAAGGAATGCCAGAAATATGGCAGGATTTTCTGTGACTTTTCATGCTCATTTCTAGTGTAACTTGAATGTATTTTAAAATCACATGTTGGTGGTACATTCAAGCCAACATTGATATGACTGGATTGTGTTGGTGGGTCCATGTATAGGTTTTTACACATATTTACATGCACCTTTTTAAAGAAGGGAGTTGTATTTTGCATTTACATATACCTGCTAAAAGAAGGAAGTTGTATTTTCTGTGACTCTCTGCATAAATTCATAAATCTGGAGATTCTGTAGGGCTTAAAGGACAGTCTGGGGAGCAAAGCTCTCTGAACCCTGTGTCTTAGACTAAATTGGCCATTAATCGTTCTGGTGTCCATGTATTGGAGCCATATCCTCTGCCTGCTGCAGGTTTGTCACAGCTCTTTGGGGTCATGGTGGCCTTCATGAGATGAGTGATGCTGTATTGCTCATGCCCTGCTTACCTCTGTTCTGGGAGATTTAGTATTTACTAGTTCAACTCTTATGCAGAAATTTACTAAAAATTAGTGTTTTCACCTTCTGATGGGGTTAAATGGAACTATGCCCCTGATGATACACTTACATTCATAATGAAAACTAATATTTGTTATCAATATCTTAAATGTTAGTATTGTTTCTTTCATGTAGGCTATTGGTTTTGTGGGTTATCTGTTGTTTAAATGACTTCTGCCTTTCAACATTATCAAGGTACATTAAGGTGTTTTCAAAATTTTTCCCCCCATTCTTGTTTCTGTATCTTTGATATATATACATTATTAAAATATTACATAGTTCCTTAAAAACACAGCTGTTAATTTCCCATTTTCCCTAAGCAACTGTTAGGATTTCCTGAATACATTTGTGAAGTCTGCTTTACGTTAATAATTCCAATTTTTCTTTTTCTTCCTGTATTTTCATTTTGATTTTTTTGCTGTGTCACCTAATTTACAAGAGCATTCACACTTAATCTCCATAGTTTTCATGCCATTTTTGTGTTTGTTAAATTACACGGTTAACCTAAGAGAGAGAGACAAACTTTGCATGCATGCCTGGCAGGCTAAATTTTTGTTGTACATTTGTATCCATGTGTTTGCCATAGTTTTTTTGCATTTAAAGTATTCTGTCTGTGCATTTAAATATTATTTTAATGTGAGTTTAAAGGGATTAAGTAGAAGGACTAAACTGAGATCACTACACAGTTTTGATGCTGATAATAGTCCTTTTTAGTCTAAATAATGTAAGTGTGTAGCATAAATCATACTTTCTTAGGAAGTTGTGGAAAAAAAGCAGATAAATAATTCCTTTTAATGATGGAGTTCTTAAAAGCAGAATCAGAAATTCTGCTTAATGTGAGCTTTCCTTTAAAGGTCTTTACATGAGGTAGCAGAAATAGGCATCAAGAATCCAAGCTTCTGGAATGTAAATTTATTGAGTGTGTTTTGAAATATTTTATGGAATGGATTTCTGCTGTCTTGCATGTATTTGGGAGCATATGAAAACTTGTACACCCTTGCTAATGGAAGGTGAAAAATACAGGGTAGTTTTTTAGTGGACCATCTCCATGGTGTTGTTACAAGGTGCAGCAATCTGTACCTTAACAATGTGCTGAGGAACAGAAACGTTATTTTTGAGTGTATACAGTAATTTAAATTTTCTTCTCTCTGAATTATCTCCTCAACTGGTTAAGGTTATGTTGGACACTGTTGGAAGGCGTTATTTTCTTTGTTATACCCAAACAGGAACATTTTATAGATCACTTCTGTTACCAAAACCATGTCTAACTGAAGCTATGTGTAGCTATATTCTCCAGCAAAAAGGAAAAATGGGAATTTCCTTTTCTCTTGCAACTGACGAGCAAAAAGAGTATGTGAAAAGGACTGAGGAGGGTGGTGTTTATTTGGCTCAGGTTTCTTCAGTATTGCATTAGGGGACACTTGCCAGCCTTGAGAGCTATATATGAAATTTATTGCACTTAATTGATTTTGTCCAAGACAAGAGTCAGCTTCAATTGAAAAGTTTTACATCTGAATACCAGTAGCTTTGCAGATGAGGTGATCCTAACATTAACTCTAGGGAGAAATGGAGTCTAGGAAAAGCATTTCTGTATTTTGGATACTGTGCTTTGAAAGTTTGGGCATGTAATCTAACAAAATAATAGAGAAAGGACATCAGAAAGTCTGCACTGCACAAGCAGTTTAAATGTACTCTTAAATGTCAGTTCAGTGGTGGAATTCTCTGCTCTGTTTGATATCTATCCCAGGCTACCTATGTCCTGTGCTACCAAGTTGTACTGAAGGGGCTGCCTCACAAGAATTTTGGATATTAGTGGTTTATATCCATTGTGGTAATGGCTGATGTGTTTTCCAGATCAGCCACTGGAAGGTGTGAGAATTGCAAACTGATGAACATAGAGAGGGTCTGGCAGTTTCTCCTGCAGAAGGCAGTGATACATCTGTCCTCAAGCAAATGCTGCATAGTCCATACAGTTTATTATCCATACAAATAAAAATCCATACAATTTATTAGTGAATCATGCCCTGAGCTCTGGAATTTCACAGGAGCTGAGCTGTCCAGGGGTCTAACATGTCCATACAGTGTTTGTGGAGAGTTCCTCTGCATCCTCAGCAACCCCATCTGTGCTTGCCCAGCCTCCTCCTTCCTCCAAAGCAGGGAAGAGAGCTCTGAACCCATTGCTGCAGGAATTTACTCTGTTTTATTTATGGTGGAAGCAAGCTCAGGTCTCTCAGAAGATGTACTTCCATCCCTAAAACGTGGGAGTGAGGGAATTGTGATGAGGAACATTACCTGCCCTCAGGCAAAACTAATTGTGTCTAATGTTTGCTAATACTTAATGGCAATGTTCAGCAGTCAAACTTGAGTGAGTTGATGATTGCTTAATGTACTTTGTGTAGAAAACCTGTCAGTGGCCAGTGCAGGAGATGGAAATTACACGGTCAAGGACTTGTACAGCTGGAATAGAATAGACTTTCCACTTCTTAAAATCTTCTGAGTAGGAGGTGTGATGGTGTACTTTGACTAAATTGTGGTCAGTTCTTACTCCTAATAGCTGACATCTTCAGATTCTACAGGCTGTGTTGGGAATATCTTTTCAAGGGTTTAGAAGGAAAGTTTCTTTTAAGGATCCTGATCTTCCAGTGTGGTACGTAGATATCAGTCAACACATAGATGGCAGGTGTAGATGCTTTTATTGGCAACTGCTTAGAAAATAAGCAAAATATCAGGCAGTAGAGTAATCCTGTCAACAAGGAGGATGACAGTAACTTTTCCAAGGAACAAATGTCGGTGTCTCTTTCAGTTACATGACAGGAAAAATGGTAAAAGAAATGGGTGTGACCCAGAATTCCCATAGCCATGAGGATATTTAAGTACCAGTTTGGCTGAAATGACTATTGCTTGTTGTTCCACAGTGAGAATTTTGAGAAGTTATCACAAGCTTTTTTAATGTATGAATATTGATGTGTGTAAGTCAGGTGTAGGCATATGTATTTTCACATACTTTTGCTTTTTCCATTGTGCAGCAGGTAATCTCAGAGCAGCAGTGGCTGTGCTGAAGCAATATAGATAGTCATATCTGATTTTTTCCAAAAGATGTTTGATTGCCAGGTGATATCCTCAGCAAAGTTGGTCAGACCCTCTCAGTCCTACTCTGTAGCTGCTGAGCACTGAGATTGTAAAAGGCCTAACTGAAGCTGACAGAAGTAATTTTCATTGCCTTCAGTGACTTTTAAATAGGGCTGAAAATGCTGGTTGGTCTCAAAAGGGTCTCAAAAATAATTTGTGAGCTTCAATCTAATGAGTAGGAGACCAGTGGTGAATCAAAATGGAAGGAAGAGCTTTGTGAGCAAAATGCAGTAAAGCTTCATTTGCTTTTTCAAATTCCAACTTATTTAAATTTTACATCAAAAGTTGTGGAGGTATAAATCCCTACTACCACCTTAAGATATATCTGCCTCATCATTGCTTAAGACACTGACTGAATGCACATAGTTTAATTTAAAGTTGATTGCATTTAACAACAGAGTTTCTAAAGCCTTTAGTAATGTAATAATGATAGATAGCACTTAATTTAGTCAAGAATGACCCGATACAGTTATCTATGATTTACATTAGCAATGTTGAACTGACAGTAAATTCAATTAATTCTTCAATTTTATGCTCTTAACATTTAAAAGCCTAAATTCACTTTAAAATCAGTTTGCATTATTTTGAGGATGGGAGTCTTAATGTTAAACCCCTATTAAGTCCACATTTTCTCTCCTATAAGGTTGCTTTGAATTTTTTTGGTGATGTTTTTGTGGAATATTGGTCAATAAACAGTTTTTGTGGGTTTGTCTGTGACTTAAGGTTCTCTCGATTGGATACTGATCTATGCAGTTGAATAGAACACTGGAAAAATGTGATTTATAACAAGTGTTCTCATAGTGCAGACCAGGAGGTTGGGTTGGTATTTCCTCTTCCATCAAGGAACACCCATGGCTGTGGACAATAATTTATAACAACAGTGTTGCATTGACTGGTTTTAGTTACTCTGGGGTTGTTTTTAGGAATGATGAGTATGTATTTATCCCATCTTTAAAGACATACGTAGCACATGTGATTATTTGGATTAATTAGCATGGTTTTATATCACAGTTGATAGCAAGCTGGAAGAAAAGGCCAAGAATAAAGGAGTAAGGGAGGCAAACCAAATAACCGAGGGTGACTGAAGTTAAAGTCCTTTCTGAATTCTGAGTGCTCCAGCACAGGTTTTCTGTGAGTCACTCTGTGAAGCTGCATTATCATTTTGCTATATATATTCCAGTATACGCAAGTCCTCTCAGACCCTAGAGAAAACACTTCCAGTGAGTAATTTCGGGTCTGAGTGCCAGAACCAGGCTGCTGAGAAAACCAGCCCAGCCTTTTTTTTTTTTTTTTTTTTTTTTTTTTTTTTTTTTTTTTTTTTTTTTTTTTTTTTTGGTGTTTCTGATGGTTTGAGCTGCAAGCTCTTTCAGTCGAGCTGCTCTTTGCTCCAGCTCCATTTCTTTAGTGATGCTGCAATACCTCCTGCTTGGCAAGTCATTTGGAAAACAGAAATTGATGATACAGACAGAAGATCTGTTCCCAAAGCAGGGTGAAATTCTGGTGGAAGGGCTTCTGCTGCTTGAATTTTAAACACTTTGTTGCTAAACCTCTCACATCATCTGTGGGTTAGTGTTTGTATCAACCAACTGGGATAGTCCATCCAGGCCCCGTTGATACAAACATGTTTTTCGCTGGTGCTACTCTCTATAATTTTAAAGAATATCTGAAAACAAGGTGTGAGCAGGTATTGAAAATTTTATTTTTTACTCATATTTACCCCACTTGCCTGCTCTTTTAATTTTAAAGTAGGGTGTCAAATAGAATCTGTCTAATGGCAGTGGTGTAAAAAGCATGCCTTCAGTTCTAAACTGAAACCTGTTGCAATCAGCAGATGTCCCACCTCAAGGGAAATGGATTGCAAGCCCAAAATGTTTGCTTTTGCTGCCTCAATGCTTGTGATCTTACCAAGGAAATAGCAAGATTTGGATTGTGCTTACTCTTTGCAATGAAGAGGTTGGTAATGCTGCGTTTTCACGCTCTCGTTGTTGTGGTACTCCAAATGTCTGTTCTGTGGAATGGGCAGGATTAGGCTGTTTAAGACAAAGCCACTCCATATTTACACTGCCTGTAAGGTCCATAGTAAGAACCCTAAAATAGAAGTATCATTTTCAAGATGCCTTTTCTTTTAAAAACAGCCAAACAGAAAGTGAAACCCTGGGCTGAATTGTAGTCCTCCTGAAGGAAGTGTCAAATCCACTCAAGGGAGCTTGACCCAGATTTGTACCTATTATTCAGTGAAATAAACTTGAATTGTTAATGAATCCAAATACTGTTAATGTATCCAATACTACAACTTTGCTAAAAAAAGCTGTAAATACTGGGCAATACCCTGATTTTCAGCTGCTGTAAATCAGTCTATCTTCACAGAACGGAGAGGGGCACTTCACTAAACAACACTGAAGAATTAAGCCAGGGAAATGGCATGGAAATAAAAAAGGATTTTAGGGTTATAATCAGAGGAAACTGAGTAAAGAAAAACATGCAAAGTTGGGCATTGCTTCTGTGAAAAGAGAAATTAAGTTGTACATCCATGTACATGTAGTTGCATTAAGGAAAAGCATTAGTATTCAAGCTGAATGATGTCATGGAAAAACTGATTTGTTTTTTTTAAGCATGCAAAACTTCTGTCAGTTGAAAGGGGATAAGAACAGCATATTAATCTATTTCCCTCCTTACCTGTTGTTTTGTGAAGTGGTGAAGATTGCTGGCATTTCCCATCTGGAATTTTTTGCCAGTGGCAGACCCCTGACTGTGATGGTAGAAAGGCAGGGACCTCATCCAAATGCATCAAGTGGAATAGTGTTTCACGGTGAAACTGCCAAGTATTTCAGACAGGTGCCTAATAATGCAAAAGCTTGTTGTAACTATGGGGAAAGTGTAATTTATCTAATATATTTATGAGATGTTTAGAGGCAGTAATTTGAAATAGGCTTCACTCCTCTATTAACTTTTGACATAGGAAACACTGTAATCATCTTGCAAAGTATTAGAGCTTGGATTAAAATTTAAACCTACAGTGAGCTTCAAACTGCTTTGCTTTTAACCTTAGAAGAAAAGGGAGGTTGAATAATTTTGTCATGTTGATTTGTTTTAGGAAACTGTGTTGCAAGATTTTGAATTACAGTCATTATTGTAAGCATGTAAAATATTATCAACTACAAGATTCATCTGATGTGGTGTGGATGGATTAGTGCTCGTGCAAAGACCAATTTGAGAACATTTCAATTTTTGCCACGTTTGCTAGTGCTAGGTTATATCCAGTTATAATAGAGATTGGCTCTAAAATGGCAGTGGTTTACAGGTCCTAAGTGTTAAGACTTTGGTTAAAGCAAAAGGAACAAAATAATTCTTTTTATTTTAGCTTGCCATGCAGTTTGTGCTAAGGCTTTCAGTAGTACTTTATCGTGACAGCTCATTTTCCTTTTCATTTGATGCCCTCATATACACCTTGTTACTCTATTAAACTGGAAAGATTTAGTTTCCTAAAGAGCCTTCATTGAAGCTGTTATAAAGCTCTTTTCTCAAAACAAGTAAAATATGGAGCCTGAGCACATGCGATTACATTGTTTTAGTTTATGTTGCTTCTTTGAGGAAATAAAAATAGGAGAGAGCAAGAGTTTATTGCTTAATAAGTATCAGCTATTATCATAAAAAGGGTTCATAATTTTGAGTTTCATTTTTATTTTGACCAAAACACTTTTGGATAATAAATGTTGCAATTGAATCTTGTCTTTTATAGAAAGTTGTTAAAACAAGCTAAATGCTTTCCATTTGTGGATAACAAACCGATGCTCTAAGTTTAGGAATTACTGTGCAAAAATTTAATATTTCTTTGATTTCCTTGTAATCTGTAAAATGGACTGTTTCTGGTTATTCTGGGACCTTTGAATTAGGGTTGTTATCTCAGGTGGAATGTCAAAAGAATATGTAGCTTGTGATGCTGTTTTCTCTCCATTGCTAAGAACAGTTTTGGTCTGGGCAAGTTCTGATCCAGACAATGCCACTAGATTTCTACTTGAGAATCTGCCTTTCGTGGCCTGTTTTATGGGTATTTTCACTTTTTTCATTGCAAGTTTTTAGGATTTTCTAAGTGTGTGTTTATAAAAAAGCAGCACCCAAATTAATTGCATCTTATGAGTACATAAGAACTACTTTATGGCATTTTAAACTGCAAACGCAATGATAGCATGTGTGGAAATGGAATTTAACTCACTTGGTGGACTTGAAATATATCCCTATGCAGTTATTGCAACATCTTATCAAATTCTCGAGCAGGAAACAAAGCTTTTTCTAAATGGAATTTTTATGAACTGTTTTAAGGACTGTTTACTGGAAAGCTGCCTAATCACTGCATTCCCTGGGTAATGGCTGGGATGTGTGTGCTGAATTAGTAGCAGGAAGATGCTCAACTACACTGGCAGGGAACAGTTGATGCTGCTTTTGCTAATGCATGTAAATCACAGAAAAAATTCTGGATATGGAGAATTTTTTTAAGAATAGCCCCATTTAATTTTATCCTTCATTTGAACTGTGCCTTGCTTCAGCGATTTTTAAGGAAATTATTGAGACTATTTTTTAAAGTGGTAGAAGTAATGATTAAAACCCATCAGTTGAAAAGATTTGGGGATACATTTAATTTATAGAAAGATTAGGTATATCAGGGAAAAATCCACTTTTCTGGCATTCTTCATTTTGGGTTTTGGCAAAGGAACTGAAATGGGTTAAGAGGAAATTGCTTGTTCCACAGTGTGCTGTGTGTGGCTTCCTGGGGATTTTACCTTTATGGTGAGTGTTCCTCTGAACACAATGAAGCTGCAAGTGTGTGCTAAATCCTGTTAAGGAGATTTCCAGTCTAGTCTTTTGGCTCTGGAAGAGTCCCTAACTGTGCACCTGGGACATAAGATTGTCCAAAAGTGTCCCCATTGCACATTGTGAGGAATCTTGGTCTTCATTCTTCTGGTTTAGTTTGATGTTTCCATATTCTTCCATAAAAGAATGATTACTTTCCATTCACCAGAACTGTGCAGTGCCTGCATTCACAGCTGTGTGGTTCTTACCTTTTCTTCAGCTGGCTCTTCTCCACACTGAAGTGCCCTTGTCTACTTAACCCTTTCTTTTATGGCAGCTGTTCAGTAGCTGGAGTTAAACTTCTTGCCCTACTCTGAATTTCCAATTTCCTGTTTGAGGATGAGGCAGTGATACCACTGACTTCTCAGAGGGCACTCCTTTTCTTAGTTATACAGCTCTTAGCAGGTTTGAAAGGGACAGAGAAACGGAAGGGAATAGCTTTGGTTCATAAATATTTTTGCATTAATAATAATTACAATTGAGATCAATGACTGTAGTATACATTAGACAACCAATAGTCTTTATAGTCTCTTTAGAAAGTGAGGTCATGTGAAATAATTCAAAATAGTCTCCCTAGAATGGTTATTCTGTGAGAAGCAGTAGCTCTGGTTTTAGGCAGAAGGTATCTAGAAGGTTTTAGGCAGGAGGTATCTGGGCATGGCAGGAGTTTCAGGTCACTCACTTTTCTATTATTTTTGCCCATCTCCAAGTGTTTCCATTCTACATTCAGTCTTCCTGAAAATATTTGTGTGTCTTCCTTCATTTGGACCTTACAAAGTGTTAGACTGCTTTTGTGGAAGGCTTTTCACCCTTTCCCAGTTTTGTGCGTTTTGTTTCTTTTGGATGTAAATCCAAGCCAGCTGCAAATTCTTTTATTTCTTATTGGGATTTAGCAGTGGTGTCACCAAGTACTAAAAAGAGTTCAACGTGTTTTATTATTATCAAAAGTGTTCCCAGGAGTGGGAATGAGGAATAGAAATCCAGGGCACAGGGAAAACAGGTCCCTGTCTATCTCTGCAGTGTTTCAGAGTGTGTATCAGTGTATCCCTGAATCTCTTATTCAAATATGTTAAAAAGGCAGTGCTCCCCAAAGCAAGAAATGAAGCCAGGAACTGAAGCCCAGTCTTATCACAGCATGCTTTTCCCTTCTTAAAAAAAATTAAAAAAAAAAAAACAAAAAACCAAAAAAACCCCCCAAACCAAGACAAAGCAAACAAAAAACCCAAAACAACCAACCAACCAAAAAAAACCCCAAACAAAAACCCCCAGGAAACTGAAAAAAACCCCAAGCTTCTCCCCAATAAATAAGACTTCTTTTAATATTTACAAATACAGAAGATGTCTTGATCACAGCTGAAAGAGGTTCGTAGTTATGCATGGCAGGCTTGTGAATTCCTTATCAAACCTATTATTTTCTTCTTTTATGAAGTATGTCTGTGAAATGTTTTGGGGTTTACTATTGGGAAATATTTTTCTGCAAAACACTGTTTAATGGGAATAAAAAAACCACTGGCTGGTATAAAGATGGAAGCATGTCTTTAGGAATTTATACTAGAATAATCTTGAATCTAGAGGAAAGTTGGATGTGGGGAGAAGAGTGGAGGTTTTGAACATCTGAGAGGGCTTTTGCTCTCATCAGTTGTGTTTTCATGCTGTTTGCTTGGGGTAATACAGTTCATGCTTCACTGTAAAACTTTTAAATGCCTTCCGCATGTTGAATAAGGAGCTGTAGTTTTATAAAATAGCATTTGTTTTTTTTGTACATGTGCTCCTTTATCACCTCCATACAAGGACTTGCTGTTACATATGTTGTATCTCGTGTGAAACAAGAACTTAGGAGAACTCCATGGAGTTCAATGAGCCCATTTCTAGCTGTGTTCACAGCAGATTTCTACCCAGAAGCAGGATAAGCATATTTGGTATTTTTAAAGGCTTTTTCAGACTCCAGCTCCTTTGAAGCAGGCACTTAATGAACTTCTGTGTATTTAGCAACCTTCATCAGATGCCTTTATATCAACTTGTGCAGGCTGCCTTTGGGCTCATATGAAAAACCAGGCATAGATTATAAAATGTGAGAATACTTTTTTTTCTCTGTGAATGCTTGAGGAATCTCATGCTCTTTTAACACAATTTAGTTGTTCAAGGCTGAGGAGCTCTGGGCCCAGGGAAAATCGATAGAATGTTGCCATTACAGCCATGTCTGTCAATTACAGCCAGATTCATGTGGTCACGTAGGATTGCAAATTTGTGCCAACCTCTCAGTCACAGATGTTCCAGCTGTGCAGACATGTGGCACTATTTATTCTACTCTTTTTTCATAAAGGCCACAGGGGGGAAAACATTGTCCCTACCCAGGGACTGCAGCCGTTCTTCTGAAAGCACCTTTCAATCTTCCTCTCCACGCTGAGATGATGGCATTAGGTCTTTTTAGCCCTCACATGTTTGTTTCAAACTCCCACAGCTCACAAAATTAATTTCTGTTGGGAACACAATGTGGTGATGAGGCAGGTTATTCTGGCTGGGCTTTTCCTTTATCTGCTGTACAAAGCAGCTGATTCACTTTCTATTAATTACCACCAGCTATGGGGACTGCCTGGTGTTTTTCCTTTGGAGCTTTCAGCCTTTTGAGCTCGTTCTCAGGTTTGCTGTTTGGAAAAGCAGAGATGACAGGAGGGGGAAGGAAGGATGTAGCAGAAAGAGGCTGACTTACCCCAAAGTTTAAAGCACATCCCAGCTGCAGGATGGCAGGGAATGGTTATTGTGTGTGGAGCACTATATTTTACATAAATACAGCACAATATTACTTGTCTCAACTTTTTTTTTTTTTCTCCAAACCCTATGAAAGGAAATTCTAAAAAATTGCTTCTTAACTAATTATAAGAAATCCAATAACACTAGCAGCTTATTTCTTTCTGACTAAATATAATGAGATTGGAGCATTGCTTCATCAGGAGAATGACCTAATACAATAGCTTATTGAACCATGAAAGATTCATTAAAACTACCTTGCAAGGGTTTTTTTGGGCAATGTTTTATGTGGTAGACTTTTTTTTCTTTTAAAAATAACTCCAAAGTCTAAAGCATAACTAACTCCATGTAGTTGTAATCAATCTTATAACACTGGGCAACATAACTGGTTTTTAATTACCTATTATGTTATAAAGATGTTACAGAAAAACCCTCACAGCTGAGCTGCACTTCATTTGTTGGAGGAGCAGGTTTGCAGCCAGGTGACTTTGCAAAATACCCAGATGTTGCACATTGGAGTTTTGCACAAAGGAGTTGGTGATAATTTTCAAATTTCCAGAAAATTTCCATTTCCTGCTGACCTAAATGAAAAAAATCTATCCCTTCCCTGAGATGTGAGTGGCAGTGTGTCTGTACAGCTTTGATAATACAGAGTCAGAGTCTCATAAAGGATTTAAGGCCACCAACTTGTGTCAGTTTCCTTCTATCCCCTCCCTTTCAAAGTTCCCAAACCCAAGTTTTTCTGCCCTTTGTGAACAAGAGTATTCTGTCTCCCCCAAGCCATAGTAACAAGGCAAATACTGCTCTTTCCAGCAGGTGTGGGGGTTTTTTTGTTCAAGAAGCTTCCTTTTCCTAAACCTGACTATCATAACAAGAACTCAACAAAGACAGAATAAACTAAAGAGTTTAATTCTTTCCTCCTATATCTGTAGGATGGCGGTTGAGAGAATTACCTTGACTTATAGTCAAGTTCTGTCCCTGAAACAGCTCTGAGTGTTTAAGTCAGAACTTTTTAAAGCAGTTGAGTTTCCTCCTTTAGGATCTGTCTTTCCCTGGCAGCCTGATGAGAAATCACTCCTGGAAAGCAGGAGTCAAAAGAGGATGAAGTGATGCTGCCTCTCATGTAAGTTCTGTGTTGTTCCATGCCTCCCACGTACATTCCTTCTGTTTTTAGGATTTTTTTTCAGATGTATCTCAGGAGGAAAGAGCATTTACCTCTCACCTGTGGAAGCAGCCTGGGTTTGTGCACACTGCCAGGACTAGTCAAACATGCCCACAGGCTTTGGTGCCTGCTGCTTAAACACATGCTCTGGACATCTTCCTAGCTGGCAGCAAAAAGGATGATGAGGACAGTTAGATCAATTGAACTGAATTGTAGGATTTCATATCTAGTTTTTTTAGTTCCTTTTTTATGCATTTACAAACCATCATCTTCCCTTGTGCACCTTCTCTTACTGTTATTGGATATTGTATTGATGGATGTAGTATTTTAGGTTAGCTCAAAAAATTTTAACAGCTTGAGGTTTCCTTACACCTTAATTATAGGGGTTATAAATTAGTCCTATTTTTTTTCTGACAAACAGATGACTCATTTTTGTATGTCAAGCTTAGTGTATTGAAGTGTCTACTGTTTCAGAACCCACAGTTATCATGGATACAAAGGACAGTTTAAAATGCATTGATTTAGTTGAAGACTAATGGATACAAAGCTGAGGGGTAAATGGACATCACGTACCCTTTAGGACCATACCTGTTTTTGATAAGTAAACTCGTTTAGAATTGCACAAAAGACAAAGAGATAAAGCTCTTGTCTAATAATAAATGTATATTCATGCTCTTTAAATTACTAGAAAATGGCCTATTTTTATTGAGCCACAAGCATCTCTCTGCTGATAATACTTAGCCTGAGTGCAGACATTATTTGACATGGTACTTGTGCCATAAAATATATCTGAACCATAGTGCTGCACAGGTGTGATTTTACATGTTTTTATGTTGAGATATTCAATAAACATTTTAATTGGTGAGTATCCACAGCTCCCCCAGATATCTAGATTGACAGCAGTAATGGGTGAGCTGAATATGAGAGTCTGGCTGAAGGTGTTAGAGTAAAAAAAAAAAAAAACTCGCTTTTATTTCTTCTTTTTTATCGTTTGTTGCCAGTGAGTAATCTCCAGTGGAGATGGAATAGTCACATAGGAACTGCACAAGTATTTAGCTAAAATTAAAATCTATTCCTAATTTTTTGTGTTTGGTTGGTTGGGTTTTTTTTAGTTAGAGCAGTGACTTTGTCTGTGCTTTATGTCTGAGCCCTAAAAAGGGCCGTGGGTTGGGAGTGGTGCATTTATCTGTTCTTGGAATATATCCACCCATGCCAATGTCAGTTGGCCTGGATATTCTGTTTTCTCCATTTACTCCCATCCTTTGTGCAATGTCTAACAAGTATTAGGAGGAAAATACCTGGTTTGGATAAGCAATTATTCTGCAGCCATAGATAAGATGCTTTGGTACAGCTCTTTATTTTAATAATCACTTCAGCCACTATTGAGTTTTACAGCTCAGTTCTGCCAGCTGATTTTCTTGGTTTGCAAATACTCTTTAAGCCAGAGGTTTAATTTAAAAGGCTTTCAGCTGAAATAGTCATAATAAAAAAAAACCCTTTTGTTTTTTTTAATGTGGTTTTACTGTTTACATATTCAAAATTATGAGAAACAGACCTAAAAAGGTAAAGTTTGAATGAACGGGATTTCAAAATGAGGTTGAACACAACTTTGTGTGTTGTGGCTGGCACTTGGATGTCACCTCAGTCTTCTGAACTGACTTCATTCAAAAAAACCATTTAGAGAAACTCCACAGAAACACCCTGACCCCAAACAAACCCACCTGTAAAACCCTCCTTAGAATCTGCTGGTGTTCTGTTGGCTTTGTTCTTGCTTTGCTCCAAGGCCTGAACATGTTTCTGAATAATTAAGTTTTCAAGCTTCAAGAAATACTTCATCTGTTTTTTAGCTTTTTTTTTCTGATTTAAATCAAGCTTAAAACCCCCTCTTTTTTTTTACTTAATTTGAAGAAAAATTGCTAACTAGTTACTTGTTTATGCCATCAAAGATGGAAATACCTGCTTTAAATTGTAAATTAATTCTGTTCTTATAGTCTTTATGTGCTTCATATTCCACTGCTGATTACTTTGCCTGACAAATATAATTTTAAATCTGCTTTTTTGTTGCTTGAAGCACCGAGACATTATTTAATTCTCCTTCAATTTTATGGCACTCTGAGTTGTGATACATAGGAATTCTTTGTGAGATGTCCTGGCTAGCCTAGTGTAAAATTGATATTTTTGTGTGAGTTTTGTTTTGTTCCAAATTGTATTATAGCACTTATTGTTATAACTGTCTTATAATGATGTTATGTTTGTCCAAAATTTTAACACTTGGGTAAGAAAAGCTTAGGAACTTTGCCAAAAGGCCTGTGGGATGGCTGGATTTTTTTCTTAAGCTCAAGATCTCCTTGAGTTGTCATTCTGCATAGACTTCTGAAGAGAAATAATTTCAAATACTAAACTAGGTCAGATTAATCTAATAACAACTTCAGTAATACTCTACTTTGCAAGGAATCCTGGCGAAAGGACAGCTGGAAATATGAGAGGACTCAAAATACACCAAGCCCAGTCTGATCTAGGGAAATACAAAACTTTGTGAAATAATTTTTGTGTGTTTAGGAACAGGAATTGTTAATTTTTCTACTGTATTTTTGTTCCCCCTCTTTTACTTCATCTGTGTTCAGAATTATGCCTACTTTTTATGTAGAACTAAGACAAACTTCCAAACAGCATCTTCTGTGTCTAGCTGAAACTGCTAGGTTCTGAGCATGGCTATTTAGGACTGACCAAGAATAGGGGATGTTTTATCACTATTGAAATATAATTGTACAAAATCCAGAGTCATGCTGTCCCTCAAGTACAAAGCTGTCATATATATCCACCTATAGATATAATGTAAAGAAATATCTCTATCTCTAAAATATGGTAATAAATGATAAAGAAAAAATGCTCTCTATATTTTATGTATGTGTATGGTGACAAGTGTTAAAGAAAAACCTTGACAGCTAGCAAACTTGAAATGCTTTTCATTGATTTGGAAGTGACATTGAATTGTGTGCTCTTCCTGGCTTCTGATACTGCTGGCAATTTATTTCCTTCCGAGCCAAAAATCAGACCATGTCCATGACATCGTATTAAAAAGAAATTTCATCATCTTTTTTTAAAAAATCCTGGTGAATGTAAGTGCACGCATGTCTTGCAGGGTTTTCCAGGGGCCTGCTGTGCAATGGTCCAGATTCAATATTTTTTTGTTTGCTTCCTGAGCAGGCAGAAGCAGAAAGTCATGACTGTGATAATCACAGCTCGGTTGTTGCCAAATATACTTCCTGCAACTAGCCCACTAACCCTTGGTGGATTAAATACATGAGAGAAATCCATCAAAAGGAAATCTAATAGCTGTCCTCAGTTTGAGCCTGATTTAGGGGAGAAAAGTGTTTCTCCTGCTTAGGCTAGAAAAATGGTATTTACTTCTAAGAGTTCTGGAAATAATTCCCAATATAAATGGGATGGGGTAGAATTAAATATAAAAAAGTGTGAGGGTTTGCCTCTCATGTTAACTTCAGTCATCAGAAATGTCTCCCTTGTGAAAGAGAAGGTAACTAAAATCTTTCCTTTCACTCTGACTTTTCTGGTTGTAGGAGGCTCTAGACCTATTAGCTTCTGACATTTACTTTTTAGTCTTCTCTCCTGAGCTCTCATTAGGGAATCATTCTCTCTGCCAGTTATTTTCACAAATTTAATGTCGATTGTATAGATTTATTATACATTTATTGCTAATTAATATAAACAAATCAGAAGACTAGTGTTTTCTTACAACTGCAATCTCCATGCATTCTCCCCTGGCCTCTCATTGTGAATTCTTCAGTAGTTAGATTTAGTAGCATCATTATGTCTTTAAGTTAATAAAAGAGACTGCAAAGTTAAATTGCTGTTAAATAATAAATTATATTACACCAGTTGAAAGTCTAATACAAGTCTAGTATAAGAGAATGGCTTGAATTGCCTGGATTTTCACAGGGCACATGAGTGAAACAACAGCTTGATTCTGGCTGTGAAGGATCCTACAACTATTCCGGGTAGGAATCTTGGCTCCTTGACAGGAACCTGCCTGACATTTCAGCTTCAGGCCACCTCTAGGTCTTTGACATTCTTTCTGCATAACCATCCTTATGACATCCCCTGACCAATTGATTCATATAATTGACACTCTCAGTCAGAATCCCATCATTTCATAACTCCAGACTTGTGCCTTTGGCAAATTCCTGCTTTCCTGCTCATCCCTGGTGGGGTTGCTGCTGCGAGGGTGACTTTCCAAACCAGTCATTTTTGTCTACATCAGCTGCAATTCAGCTTCCTGCTTTTCAACTTTCAAACTTTGCTGCATTTTGTTGTATAAGCCCACAGCTGCTGTGCAATGAGGAGTCTTTGCACACCTGAGAGGTCACTGCTCCAGTTAAATGTGCCAGTGATAACTCCCTTTCTCAGAAGGTGCAGGAGCTTTGCAAAGTATCTGAAAAGCTACTCTTCTATTTCTTTTAAAAATAGATATATTTTCTTTTAACTTAGGAATCTGGATATCTTCCTGGTGTGTTGATGCTGTCTTCTAGGCCAAGAGATCTTTTTTTTTTGTATTCCTCTGTTCTGGTTATAATGTCTGAAGTCTTCTGCCTTCTACAACAAAGTTATATGGTCGTGTGTAGGGACTTGCATGTATGCAGTTCTCTGTTTGCTCTGCTTTTGGTCTGCTTTTCTGCAGTTTTCACCTGCTGGGGTTATTGTCTTGGAACTCTTCAGCAGTGACCAAGGTTCAACACCTGTGCATTTGCTAAAAGCATCTTGAGGTGCTTCTGGGTGAAAGGCAGTCCTGATCTTGATTGATTTCTGGCTGAAGCACTGAGTATTGTTTGCAGGGCTGTGTGAAAATGAAAATTCTTTTTTTTTATTATTTTCTAAGTGTTGCTTATGATTTCCCAGTAGCAGGCTGAACTCTCCATACAATTAAATATTGTTTTTATGTCCTTTAGGATCCAGCCAGTTTTCCTGGGTTTCCTTGGCCGGCTATTTTCTGATTGAGTCTCAAGCTCAGGCTTCTAAGGAGAATTTTGTAGCCCACTACAGATCTTTGTTTTGGTCATGTGCAGTCTTTAACAGCAGTGAATGAGCACTGATGATTTAAAGGACTTTATTCAGAACCTTTTGATCCTAGTGAAATAAAGCAGGGAAGCTGGTTTACATTGCTGCAAGTCTGACTGCTAAACCCCTTATGTTTTGTTCATCACTTCATGAACCGAGTAACCAATGATAGAACCGAGTAACTGTAGCACTAATTGCTGTAGCTGTGTGAATCTCTTTGCCTAAAATTTACACATAAGAAGTCTGATTATTCTTAATGAGGTGACTTATATGACTGATGAAAAAAAAACCTGAGCAAATCCAGTGGTTTTTTTTAAATTTGTGCTTTCAGATCAAGAAAAACACTAGAGAATTTTATGTGGTTCTTTTTACTAGCTTAGCAAAGAATCAGCCCTTTTTTGATGTTAATATCACAGTATTTTGACAGGAAAAAGACAGATGATCCAAGAGTTTTTCCTCTTATATTCTAGCGTGACATGCAGCTGAGGTGGGGAAATTTTATGTTATGTTAGATGGCTTGAATGTAAATGTAGAGTGTATTGGGGTTGATGTTACACACTCCTGCAAACAGGCACAAAATGAAACTGGAGCTTGCCTAGGCCTACTGCTACTTCTGCTACTTGTCATTTAACTCTTTCAAAATAAGTTAAAAAAAAAAAAACCCACAGAGAATTATTTTTCTGGAGAGTGCTCTGTTCTGGTTTAGTTTTAGCTTTTTCCAAAGTGGGAAGTTGCTGCAGTGATTAGGAATAAGTCAGTGTTAATCATGTGTGTCCACTCTCTAGATTATTGGAAAAGCAGTTTGTTTGATTTTATTTTTTTTTTGCCATTCTTCTTCAAATTAACTTTTAAAGCCACATTGTATCTTTGTAGATATTGTAAAAATAGAAAATTCTGCTCTTGCTTTTATAAAGTGAAAAGACTGGCATTTTAAGGAAAGTGAGCTGACTTGTACTGATTCGTTTCTCTCATATTAGCAGAAGGTTTTTAACATCCTGTCAAGCTGAAGTGTTATCAGCCACCAATGTATTTATCATTAGGCCAAGGCTGGTGTGGATGTTGACAAGTCCCTGGGGACTGAACCTTTTGTGTGAGCAGTGCAGCCCCAGTGAAACCGCTGGGATGAGAGACCTTGGCAGTCATGGATTTGCTCTGCATCTCCAGGGCACGTGAAACTGCCAAAACAGAGTGCAGGGCTGTCACAGCCCACTGAACATCAGCTTGCCCTTTTTGCTGCTTCCACACACCCACACTCATCCAGGTAACTGAGTCTTACTATGGGTTAACTTCTCTCTGTGTGTTTGGCTTTTAAGGACCCCAAAAAGCCCTTAAAATGGTGATGTGGAAAGCCCTTTTCAATCCAGATGTCCTAATCTTTAACACCACACTTTTTTTTTGCTAGAACTTATATTCTGAAAGTGTGACTGATTTTAAGGAAATAGGACCATGCCTTTAACTGATACAAAATCTTTAAAATTACTGTGCTGCTCATAAGAAATACCTGGTGACAGCTGAAGCTTCTTGCACTTATTCAAGACTAGAAGCTGAACTGTGTTTTTTAAGGTCAAACACAACGAAAGGGTGGCTTTGTAGGTCTATAGGTGGTGCTCTTGTCACTAGAGAGAGAATTCAGCCATGGGGAGCTGCTGCTGTTAAAGCTGGGTTTTTTTTTTTTTTATTGCTAATATTTTTGAACCAATCAGTCTCGTCGTCAAGATTAGATTGTTACTTCTCATCTCTTTTTTGCCATGTGAGGAAAATGAGACAATATATACACTGTAGTTCTGAAACACCTTGTTTGGCTGCAGCATCTTTTCCAATTACTTCAGCAAGTCTGATTTTGGGACAGGTATTAGGCGTACAGAGATTTTAAGCAATATACATTGCACATCATGGAAAGCTTTCTGCAACACAAACATCCAGGCTGATGCTTTTGTAGGGCTTAAAGGATTGCCATGGCAATTTTTAGACAGCCAGCCATGAACAAGGCATAAAGAGTGCTCCAGGACTGTGTGTTTGCAGATCAGTAGGAAGGACTGGCACTCAGGGGCAGATACATCAAATTTCACACATTCCTATTTATTTCTGCTGTTTTGCCAACTTGATACTTCATTGGAGTGTGTTGTATGGACTGGATTTTACAGTGATCATGGAAATGGGTTGGAAACTTCTGTCTATGTATGCAAGCAATATATAAAATACATAACCAAAATGCACAAGAAATGGATTTCAAAGGAAGCCTTGTGGGTATTACTCCTTCCACCAGCTCTTATCCCTAGGCTTTTGGAGGAGACAGCATGAAGATGAGAAAGATATAGTGAATATGTAAATACAGGCTCTTTTGGTATATTATGGATTTTAAGTTACTGAATAGGCAGGTTTTCTTTTTTTGTGCCTTTTTTCATTTTTTGAACATATGTCTTGGGGTTGTTGTGGGTTTTTTTGCTATTTCGTTGTATAATAAGTTTTTTTTTCCCTTATATAAATTGTTTTTTCCTTTATATTTGCTATTTCCTTTATATAAATTATTTTGGTTTTGATGACTATAGCAAAAAACACTAGAAATATCTATTTCTAGACAAGTGTAGGCCAATTTTACTGACTAAGAAGTTAATTTTGTGCTTGGATTGTGGTAATCCCTGTACTCTAAGAATGTCTGCAATTCTGCAGTTAATGAACAGTTCCAGAAAACTGGTGCTGACCTAAAGGTGTGCTGACTGTTGGCTAAAAATGTTCTGTATCTTTTGTAATTAATGCACAAATGTTTATTTGCTACCAATTCCCAGAGCAGCACAGTGTGGCACAACTTGCAACTCCATTGCAATATTGTGTCCCGATTCTGGGGATTATTTTAGCTGTGAGTCTTAAACAAGAGGAAAATATTATACTTACTGCTTTTAGGGGGGTAAAAGGAAAATGTTATATTCCTAAGCCATTTGTGAATCCAATATTTCTTCAGTAATTATGTCTGTGAAGAGCAAATAGAAACTATTTGTTCACCACTTAGGAACTGCACTAAATAGCATGACTTCTATGAGACTTCTCAAGATCAGTGCTGGGTTGAAGCATGAGATACTCCATCCTTAAATAATATAAAACCAGAAAGGCTGAGTAATTATACCCATTAACTACTGCTTTATGAAGTAAAAAGAAAACCAATATTCAAAGTGATGTCAATCTTTTTGAATGGTTGTGTGATTTAGGTGTTGATTATTATATATACAAATATATATATAGTTTAGCTTCTGCCAATGCAAGTATAAGAAAACTAAGCTTTGGATTTTAATCACTGGTAATTTGACTAGAATCACCTTGGTCTTAAACCTGTGAAGAAAGGACCAGAATTTTACAATAATATTTGTGACTCCATATTTTTGTTAATTGCTTATCAAGGAATTGTAAGAAAAAAAACCAAAAAGCCCAACCACCCCCTGAAAAAAATGAGCCAAACAAAAAAACCCTCAAAACAAAACAAGGCAACCAACAAACCCCCTGAAAATCCTAAACAAACAAAAAAATGGAAACAAAAATAAAACAAAAAATGCCAAAACCCCAAAGGAAATAAAAACTAACCAAAATTTCCCCAGAATCCCTGAAACAAAAAAACCCCAACACACAACCAAAAAAACACTCTGAAAGCAAAAACCGCAACAAAACAAAACAACAAAAAAATCCCAAAAGAAAAAATACCAAAACACCGGAACAAGTTTTTAAAGAAATTCTAAAAATAAAAAACGAAAAACAAAACATCCCAAAAGAAACAAAACCAAAACACCAAAACAGAATCAAAACACCAAAAAAACTTTTAAAAAATTCTAAAAAAAAAAAAAAAAAAATCCCAAAAGAAACAAAACCAAAACAACAAAACAAAACTTTAAAAAAATTAAAAATAAAGAAAAACAAAACAAAAAATTCCAAAAGAAGCAAAACGAAAACACAGAAAAAAACTTTAAAAAAACAAAACAAAAAATCCCCAAAGAAACAAAACAAAGAAAAAAACCCAAACCAACAAAAACAAACAATAAAAGCCCAACAAAGAAACCACCCATAAAGACAAAAAACTCCCAGTAAAATAAACTAAAAACATTAAAAAAAACTCCACCCACAAAACACCCCAATCAACAAAACATCAAAAATGAAAACCAATAAAAGAGTTTAAATCCAACCGAGGATTAATTGGAAAAAGGTAATCTGAAATTCCCTGTAAGCATAGTTACATAATTGTAAAAGAATCACGATAGAACTTTCAACTTGTACTGCTCCTTTAATATTGTCTTGGACACATTCTGCAATTTCACTGGTATCTGAAAAATGTTGCTGGGTCTGTGCACTGAGAGGTGATACAGTTTTAAAAGGGTTTTGGAATGAAATCAATACCCATGAAAATAGCAGTAACTGCACTTACTCCATCAGTGGAATGAGTCCTTGGTCCTTGTTAAGGGACCCGAAGATTGGCTTTTGTGCCTTCACTGTTCCAGGGACAAAAGGAAAAGGGTACCCAAAGATGAAAACCCTAAACTGATCACGATTTTGCTGTGTGAGACTGACAGTAAAAGTCTGATGGTGAGCAGGAATTGGTAAAGCAAAGAGAAACACAGTACAAATACGCTTCTTTTTGGTTATTTCTTTTGCAGCTAGGTTTTTTCTGTTCTTGTAAACCCTTATTATTGTGCTGCACAGTGACCGCTGGTTTCTCCTTGGTGTTTGGTGCAGCCAGTTGGAAAAGGCCCTTGGTGGAGCATCTGTGGAGTTCAGAGATGGGGTTTTAGGGCAGAAATGTTCATGTACAGCAGCAATGTCCAGTTCATACAGAATTTTCAGTGATACGGTTTAAAGCTAACTTTTCCATGGGAATTTTGCGGTTTCCACTGCGTAGGAATTGAGAAACATGTGGATTATAATCTAAAAAAAAAACCAAACCCCAAGGGAGGGGAAGGGCAGAGGGAGAACACAGAACTGTTCTGCCAGTTTCAGAAACTACCTCAACAGATTTCCCAGGTCAGAGTGAGTAGTTGCCCCCAGGACTGAAACAGACCTCTCTAAGCTGAGCTTTCAAACTGAAGTAAACCTCCAGTGTTGTGGGCTTCAAAATTCTTGGCTCTAAAAGGCTTGAGCCAATCAGGCCCCTCTGGAGCAATCTCAAACCACACAATGCTCTTGTTTTAATAATGCATTGCCCTGAGGTCAAAGGTTTTTGGTTCAGATGCATGGATAGGCAGGAACAGAAGAGAACATCCCTACAGAGAAAACTTAGTGTACTTTGGTTTTCATTTTTGTCTGTGACTTAGAAGGTTTCTGGATGATAACATCCATTATCTGTCTAACCCTTTTGGCAGCCCAGCCCTCTGGGGCTCTGTGCAACCCAATCCACCACACACACCAATGGATGGGAAATTTACACAACACCTGGGTGACTTCAGGGACTTCTTCTAATGTATTTTGAAGTTGGTTTGGTGGCTTCTGTATGCCATTGTAAATAATGGGTAGGAGTGAGAGGGGTGCCTTAATTTAAAGCTTTTGCTTTTATTGGTGCATTTTAACTTGCACTGAAGGATGAGCTTGGCTTGTCATGTTATTGGCACTTTAGCTAGTACTTAATTTCAGTTTCCATAACTGAAATAGCCAAAATTTTCTAACTTGGCTAGAATTCTGAAGCAAAATTCCAGAAGAATAGCATAGTAAATCATTTAAGGACTAACTTAGTTTTTATGCTTTGAAATAATCAATAATTAATTCAACAAATTAATTTCTGAAGCACCTTGATAGAGCATAAATTGTAACATTTCAACTGTCTGTCCTGGAGTAGCTGTTGTGTATTTTTTAGCTTTAAACTGATTGCTAAAGTCTAAACTGATTTGAAAGGAAAATGCAGGATTGTACTTCCCTCTGTGATATTTATACAGTGTGGCAAAGAGTCAGCTCAGACATGCACATGTTTTATACTTTCAAATTATCAAAAGACCTGACCTACAAAATGATTGAGCACAAAGGCAGGAAGATGTCCAGAGAAGCAAAGCATCCTACTTAGGTATTTTCTCTTGGGAATGTGGAAGATATAAGACAAACTCTTGCTACTCAAGCTTCTGTGTGTTGCCTGGAAGAGGCCACCAAGGGCTCAGTAAGCAAAAGCCCATGGTTGTGAAGGAGCTGTAGTCACTTGGAACCAGAAGGGTATTACATAAATCTTCATTAGGTAATAGAAGAAAATGAAGAAATTTCTTCTTTCTTTTAGAAAATGAAGATCACAAAGAGGTGTCTGATTTAATGATTTAGCACACTTACTAAGTGATAAACTTGATGAATGTGACATCTTGCTATATCTGTAAAAAGGGCCTGCAACAGAGGAGTGGCCTGTCCACAGAATTTGTAAAGAACACTTTATATCCCCATTTGCAACATTTCTTGATTAAGCTCTACCATAGATCATATCTGAAAACTAAGAGAAAAATTACACCTCCAGAACCTTTTGCCCTTGGTAACCTACTTTCTAATTAACCTTCAAGTGGAATGAAACATAGTAAGTCTTTGTGTAGATGTAGAGGTGCCTCTGATGATTAGGAAAAGAAATTGATTATTCTCTGTGTTCAATGCTTGAAGTTATTCCTTGACATCTCCTTGGGGACTTCTCATTAGTGCTCTTATTAGTAGCACTAAGTTATGTGAGTAGCTCCAGTACATTTTCAAGCAGAAATTTAGAAGTTTAACGTTTTTAGTGTTGTTGTATGCTTAATATCAACATTGGAAAAAACAGTTCTCTTGCAGGTGAGATGGTTCTAGGGGTGAAATGGGGTAATCACATACCTAAGGTGCATTAATTTAGGTCATATAACAATAACAAATTGATGGTCTTTTATGAAATTGCATTAATTTATTGGGAAAGAAAGCTACTCAAAGGTATGTCAAATTCCTTTGTATAAGGCAGGCTGAGGAAAGACCAGACTGTGCACTGTGTTTTGGTTTTCTTTTCCTTATTTTGTAGCTTTATGCAATACCAGATGTGAAATTCTATGATCCTGCTGTATTGGAATCTGTTATATCACTCATGACTGAATAGCATATGTTTGTGAAAGGCTGGGTTACACCTCGTTTTACAACTGCAGAAGCTTTTTCCTAGGCTGTGTTTGCATTTATTGGTAATTTTGAACACGTGATAATATTTTACACTTCAAACAGACCCAAGTAATGGGGAATTTATTCAAGTAAGATCCAGAGGCTTGTTTGGCTTAAATAGAACATATAAGCTAATGATTCTTGGGTAATTTTCTTTTTTCTGCTGTGTTTTGGGGTAGATCTACACAGCTGTTGTGTCATGGCACTGTATTAGCAGCCTTGAGCACGCTGGGGATGGAGAGTTGAATATTTGTGCTTTGAGTTGAGCTCACAGTGTTCATGGAGTACTGAGATGTAAGAGGTGCTGTCATCCCCTGTGTCTACAACAAACATTTGCTCTAGCAGCTTCTTCAGACCTCCCCACCCTGATCCCTATGCATTTATAGTAAATAATTTGTCACCACAGTGCTCCTGAAGGGCTCTTGATAGAAAATGTGAAGAAGTTAATTCGTGCATCTTTTACTGAGTTCTGACATGCCTAATTCCAAACTTCAGCATCACAGGCTTTCATTTCATTATTGTTAATTGCTCAGAATTAATGAATATTTAGATTCTCATAAGCAAGAGAGAATATTGCTAGTAATTAAGATGCAGTAGGTTATCTCATTTGATTTTATTTCTACATTTACTTGATAACTTGCCTAAAAGTAATTGGCTTGTATATTTTAGCTGTATTTGCTGATTTCAATTTGAGGAGTCAACTATTACAGCCAGCTTGGAAACAGATTACATCCAAGCTGCCACTAACGGTTGGTAAAAATGCAGAAATTTCAGAAACCATGTTTTGAGACAGGTGCTCACAAACACTGTTGTATAGAAGGAAAGAAATAATTTAAGATTTTGAAAAAAATTGAGGGCAAAACCAAAATATAAACAACCCAACCCCCAAAAGCACCTCAAGCAAAAAACCATTAAAAACCAGCCTCCCCAAAAAAACCAACAAAACAAAAACAAACAACGCCCTCCATCCCAAAAAAACAACAAAAAAAACCAAAACAAAGCAAATAAACCAAACAAAAAACCCCAAACAAAACAAACAAAAAACAACCAACAAAACAAAAAAAAAAAAGGAAAAAAAGCCCAACCAAACAAGCCAACAAACCAGCAGCTTTTGTAAATTGAAAAACAAAATTCTGGCAAAACAGAGAAATTAACAGAGAAATCCCTCTGTTAATGAATGACAAGGGAATAGGATTCCCAGGTCTATATCAAGTGCTGTCATGTATTCTCTAACTTTACTTGGTCACAGAGGATGGTAGGATGCCTGGAATTTTATTCTGCTTGCCAACGGAACACAATGTGATATGTTTGTTCTGACCTCCCTTCAAAGCTGTTTAACGTGTTATTTCAAAAAGGACCTTATATCACACCACTTTTTTCAAGCTAGATCTGCTTGTGTGTTTACAGCAAGATGGATAACGTGGAGCTTTAGTTGGGAGGCAGACAAATGTTGAAACTTGTTCTTTAGTAGAAGCCATGTATATCACCCTGAAGATACTGAGCTTTATGACAAGACCAGGTGTAAGCAAATAAAATGTGAGCTGTGTCTCATACATGAAACTAATTTCTGCTGGCTTTGTGTTTTGGTTTTTTTTCCAACGTGGTGCATTTATTTTAGGGGTTTCCATACAGGTGTGGTTTTGGTCTTTGTGTTAGGCCTGTACATATATTAAGAAGGTGATTGAAAGTGCACTTGAGAGATTGAGAAGCATTACAGTATTTTGGAAACATTTTTAAAGCTTTCTAACTTAACTAATGTGTTGTCACTAATGGAGTTTCAGAGTACCAGGTCCAGGATGCTTCTTCTGCACTGGGTGATTTCTGATCCTGCTGGGAAAATACCTTCAAAATTAGCACAAGAAGCAAATGGAACGAGTGTGTACTCTTTCATCATCCAATCACCAAATAAATAAATGTCTATAAAATAACACAATTGATGGATTTTCAAGTGGTTTTTTTTTTTTTTTTTTTCTGCTGTACTGTGTAATTATTACAGGGAATTATTAGTTGCAGTTGTTTTTGTGGGTATCATACCTGGGCATTGATATGTTTGAGAGCAGAAAAAAATGTGGGGTCAGTGTGAGACAACAGCAAAATAACCCCCCCAAACCATCATCAGCAAAAAGTAGTCTGACTTCTGTAAGCAAGTTTTAGTTCTTGGAAAAGTTTTTTTTCCTCAGACAAAATTTCCTGTGCTTCAGAGGGAGATGCAGCACTTGAGCCAGTTGTGAGTGCGTGGAGCTAAGTTTGTTTATCTGAGCCTCTGGAAATGTCTATACCAGACACGTATAGACATTTAATATGGCTCATTTCACTCTCAGAGCGTCAGATTAGAAATTACTGAAGAGAATCAATTCGGAGCAAGAATGTGAAGGCGTATTTTCTAATGTAATGATTTTCTTGATATTGCATAATATTAGAACAGACTAGAAAATGTAAAATGTACATCAGGACTTTTGCTTATTGAAGCCAAAGTTTTGTGTATTTCTAAATTAATAGTAGTATGTTTTATATAATAAAGTACACCAGATCCCAATTTGCTAGGGACATGGGATGGTGGCATTACTGCTGTGGACATCCCCACCCCCTCACTCCGTTTCCCCAATGTTATTTATGGCCCTCACAGAGAGCTTTACCTTTCTCTGACCCAGAACAGCAGCCAAAGGGAGCCATCTCTTGGTTTGGAAAAAGAGGTGTCTGCTCAGGAAGACAGGAGCCTCCCTTGGCATGGAGAATGTAAACCCCCTCCCTCTGAATTATTATAATTTTGCAATTAAGGGACTCTCAGACAAAGATATGGGAATAGGAATAACAGTTCTTTACTAGGAAAATTAAAATAAAAATGCAGTAGCACCAAAAAAACCCCACAAAAACCAGCCAACCAACCAAAAAAACAAAACAAACAAACAAAACAAACAAAAAACCCAAAAAACCACTGACAGAGTCAGAGTACAACCTGACACCCTTGATCAGTCCAATTAAATCGTGTCTGCAGTCCTCCTGGAGTGACAGATGTGGTTCTGTTGAAACAATGATCCTGAGGAAGGGTGCAGTGTCCCTCTGAAGGTCCAGTGGTGGTGAGATGGGTCCAACCCTCCTCTGGGAATCCAGTGCAAACAGGCTGTCCTGGTGTTCTGAATCCCAGGTTTGATCCAGGTGGGAATGCTGGGCTCCTCCCCCTGGGTGGAGCATCTCCCCATGGGATGATGGAATTGTATCAGCCCTGCAGTGAGCCTGGATGGCCCATTAACAGCAGAGATCCCCTGGGGGGAGGATGGGTTGTGGAAGAGTTAAAGAAACCCTGTTCCACCTGGTTTTAACAGCTGGTAATAGAATAAATACTCCTGGTTATATCCTGCATTGAAACCCAAGACAACCCAGAAGCCTCCCTACACCTGGGCAACCCCAGAGAAGGGAATATGACTTCAGGGTGAGTAATGGACGAGAATAATACCTTTACATAGTTGCCTCCCTGTCACTATTGCTCCACAGCTTCTCAAGCTCTACTCCCCTCCCTTTTTCCATGAGTCTGGGTCAATTAAATGGTGTGATTTTAACAAAGCTACAATGAGATATATAAAGAAATTTATAGGTTTAGATTTGCTTCCTGTCAGTAGCTTGTAGAAAAGGAACTGGAATTTATCATAGGAAAGCATCACATGTAGTAAATCTGTACTGCTCAAGTTTATTTTTAAAACATTTCTGAAGAATCAGTGTTGAAGTGTGAAAAATGGGTTGAATTTGAGGCATGCAAAAGTAATAGATTAGAATTGTATGAAATGTAAATAGATGGGATATCTCCTTTTTGTTCCTCTGCAGTGATTTTATTATTATTCATTAACACACATCATTAATTATACATATAATTAAAATTGTTCAACTACAGACATTTCCTCAGTCAGTAGAGACCTGTTCGTACCACATTTATTGTGTGTTTTCAGTACTTCTCATGTGCATAGCATTTTATGGAAACTTGGACAGCATCCATCAACATAAAAGGTTTACACCAAACAATTGTGTTAAAATTACCTTTTTTGTATTGTCACATGCCAAATGTTTGGGATTTTAAAATGCAGATACTTGCTGAACTCAAGTGAAATAGTCAAGTTATGTAGCCACTTAACTTTCTGGCAACTCCCATCAACCATATCCTAAAGCACATTTTAGGAGAGGTTGGGGATTAATATTTTTAATTGAGTAAAATATTCAATTTGAAAAGTAATCACATATTACACGATAAACACAACAAGAGTATGCAAACCTTTATCTTCTATTGCTAAAACAGTGTTTTCTATATCTCTTTGAGTCAAATTCTCTGAAAGACCACTTTTCTCTGCACCTTTTTTTCTCTGCCTTGGTCAGATTTTCCTTTCCTTGTTTCATTTGCCACAGGTCCCTTAGCAGTCAGTATTTCTTCTGACTGCTTATGGTTTTCCTTCAGACTGATTTCTGGTGTTCAGCACATGCTCCCATGTGACTCCTTTAATTCTCTCTACTTTGGGCATCATTGCTTTGAGTTCCTAAAAATCCTGGGGGGTGACAAGCACTGAGGAGAGGCGAAGATCTGTGAGAAATCACCAGCACTTGCCATTTGAGTCAGAAGCTGGTGTGAGTACTTAAGAGGGAGCTGTGTTGACAAATGAGAAATTTTCTCTCTTGTCTGGAAAACTCAGCAAGTCTGTGCTAATATGCAGCAATTTATCCTGAAGGAGAGCCAGCCAAGGCCTAAAAGGGCTTGGTAAAGTGCTGACTATTAATTCGTTGGAGGGGTAAGTAAATATGCATTATGTCTTTGTAGTGTGTATTCAGCAGGTGCTTTTCCAATAAAAGGAGACATAAAAATCACAGTAATGTTTCCTGAGATACATGGGCCAAACAATTGGCTGTGTCTGTGGCTTTTCCCTTCCTTAGAGGGTCAATCAGTAATGGTAACAAATCACTGTGCTAATTGTAGAAAAGTAAGATGCAAGACAAATGCATCATGTGTCATCTCTACTGTTATGATTTGGATTTCTTAAGTGCTGGAAGACAAGTAACAGCAGACAGCTTCGAAGGGTCCAAAATTCCCATAAACAATTTGTATTTCCTACCTGTTTAGCTTTTCCCAAACTGTTGTTGATAATTGTTTTAAAGGATTAATCAATAGTAAGTCACTGTTGACTGCTGCTCTTGGTCCCAGAGAGAACCAAGTGGCTGGAGCTGTTTCCATTTCAGTGAGTTTATTCATTTCCGTGCAGGATAGGTTTGATGGATACACATATTGATCAATACACCTATTGATCTTGTAATTTTTAATTGTTACTCATTAAATGGTCGACTGGTTTTGTCCTACATCAGGCACATCAATTCAGTAGCTTTTGAGGCAAAACAGTGAAAAAAGGTGAGATAACATCACAGACTGGGAATGTAGTAAATGATTAGCTGTAATTTCCATTTGTACCAGAGGTGTGGTAAATTTCTGAGGTGGGTCACAATCAGGACTGACTCCTAACTGGTTAATCTCCATCACTCCAGGATTTTTAGGTATCCTAATTAAAAACATTCTGAACATACCTTTGTTTATGGTGTTGTTGAACACCAGCTGGCAACAAAGGGAATTTCCCTCACTACCTCTGGGTGCATTTGTGTTTGCCTCCATCCTGCTCAGTCACTTCCTTTAAATGTGAAGGCTTGGAAATCTGAGGACACTTATGTCAAGGTGAAATTCCTTCCATATGGGGGTGTAAATTCTGTTGTTAGTGCCTATTTTTAAACGAGCTTAAGACTGGCTTAAACCTAGAATTTTAGGCGACTGAAACATATATTTTTTTAGCTAATTTGGGGTTTGTCTGTGGACAATTTTGTGGGAGTTTCTGCAGCTCTTTTATTGAAAGCTGTGGGCTTCTTACCAGAAAACTATAAATTAATCTCAAAAATTCAGAAAATATTATGGATTTGACCATAATATGAGTGTACCATATATTAATTAAATGTTCTGTTTTCCCTGGTATTTCACATTTCTTCCCAATGCATTCTTTATTTTTAGTTTTAATATAAAATTGTCAAGTCTGGTTTATATTCTACAATACTGTTTGCTCTTATCTGAATGGTTTTGCTGCTGGTAAGGCACTAGCATACTAAAAAGCACAGGAGCCTCACAGCAAATCAGCATTGCTGACACCACCTGCTTCTTTCCACTTAAAATGATTTCTTAAAACACGGTATATTCTTTTATTAAGTCACCTAAATTTGCTAGTGCATCACTTCCCTAGATGGCACCTTTTGTTTCCCAAGCTGTCAAACCTCCTTTCTCCTCTCACAATGTCATCACTTTGATCCTTTTCATCCATCAAGTTTAATTTTGGAGAGCGTTTCTGTGTGTTTCTTAGAAAATATTTGATTTTTGAGAGATAATAAAACAAAGGCAAAAATAAACAGAGCCCTACTTTGTTCTCAACTGTGTATTTTTGCCTTTGTTTTATTGGTATAGAACGAAGATAGATCAGTAATGGAACAAATGTACACCAATGGGGATTTTGTTTGGGTTATTTTTATACTAATATTGTGCTCCTACCTGTTACCTTCATTGCTTGTTTTACTCTTTTTTTTGAGTTTTTACTCTTGCCTGTTCTGTTTCCCAGCTCTGTGCCTGATTTCAAGGTTGCTTTGAGCATGAGGGTTGTTTGATAAATAATTACCTGAAGAGTCTATAAAAAAAAATAATCAAAAGTGAGGGGTTTGAGATGTGATTTCTATGTGTATGAAATTGTATACGTTGTTAGCACAATGTAGAGGGTGTTTTAGTCAGTATTTAGATGGTTTACAGGAGGAGTTTGTGTGTATATTATCTATGTAGGGTGGGTTTTTTTACAATGCTTTTGGATTTTGAGTGTCTAAAGCAAGCAAGAAACTATTAAAAAAAAAAAATATAGGTAAAAAAAATCTATCTAAAAAAAATACCTAAATATCTATTTAGGTTTTGTCAATCTAAATCATGTTGGCAGAGAGAGCTTTCACCAGACACTTCTCATTTACTAAGAGAGCCCAGCTATATGTAGCCATTTAACTTTCTGGCAACTCCCATCAACCATATCCTAAACCACATTTTGGGAGAAGTTGGGGATTAAAGTTTTCAATTGAGTAAAATATTCAATGTGATTTGTAAAATAATCAAATATTACACATCAACACAACAAGCACTTCTTAGCTTTTCACCAGACACTCCTCATTTACTTGGCGGGGTGCTGTCTGGAAACACAGGGGGTTTTTTGTTCTTCTTTATGACTTTTTTTTTAACCTGTGTTATTCTCTGAATTTACCTTGTTTTATGTGGTTCTGAGAGGCTTAGCCTTGCTCAGCACCGTGTAGCAGAACTAAGTTCAGAGACGGCTCACTGCCTTGTTTTGATTTCTTCTGGGGTTTCAGCATGCACATCTATTGCCTGTGCCAGGGGTTTTCTGTTGGGCTGCAGAAAGCTGGAGTGAATTAGGAGGAGAAAAATAATCTACCAGCAGTCTTGCAGTTTTTCCACCGACCTGAATTCATGAGGAAAGAAATGATTTTTTTTTTTTTCCTGGCTAAGCTCTGTACTTTTCTGCAGAGATAACTGAGAATCTGACTTGGACTTTCACTCCGAGTCTGTTGATGTAAACAGAGAGAGCTCCCTTGACTTATGTGGGATTTGGACCAGGTGCTTAAAACTGGTGGTATGAGAGAAAAGACAGTCACTAGATGCTTTCTGAACTTGGAGAAAGAGCTGTAGTGAATTTATTTTGTACAGAATTTAGTTACCTGAAGCTATGGAGCCAGAGTTGAGATTGTGTTCTCCTCTTTGTTGTGCATCTGAATTACTGCAATGACTGTGGTTCAGAGGAGTTGAGCAGGGAATCAAACCTTATGTGATTTCACAAGTATTGATCTTCACAATACTATTAATGATCTGGGTAAGTACCTGGAATATAAAACAGCCTCTGCTTGCTCTTGGGGATTCTTTTAAACTGTACAAGATGGAATCTGAAAATACATCCTTCCTAGTTGCTGAGGTGCACTTGCCAATTAAATTCAAGTTTTGAAGGGTTCCTTTCTTCATATTATTTTTTCTAAACCTAGATATTATCTTCAGTTTAGCACTGTTTCCTTGACAATATTGGTAGGGTCCTTCTTCTGCTGAAAGTGAGAAAAATTGAATACTTTGTAGGTGCCTACCACGGAATTGAATACAAAGATTTGGCATCTTTGTGAAAGCAGCAAGTTCGTCAAACTCCAACAAGAAGTTAAGAGGTGAGTTGAAAAAAAACCACAAATAAGCAAAGCCCAAAGAACAGAGACTAAGAAAAACAGTTTTATAATATACTATCTATCATTTTGCTGAAATACTTCCTATTTATATCCAAGAGCTTTTTGGATAGGGATTTTTCTTTTCGTACATTGTTATGGCTCCTTTGGGTATAATTGAAGAAATACATTTCAACATTTCAGTTATTGAACTTTATGGCTGGAAAACTGACCAAAGGTTTGAATTTTGTGTTATTCCTTTGTGCTATACAACGTGGTTACCTAATATTATTTGTGTTATTGACATGGAAAGGTGCTTTTTTTCTGTGTCAGGTCCCAGATTACACTTGGGGCAGGGGATGTCCCCACTCCATTCAGATACAAGCTGTATCTTAGGTTTTCAAGGAGAAGGAAGAAACAAAATCTCTTCCCTAATATGTAACTCTGATGGTACATGTTCCAGTCTTGAGAAACTGGAGTTTGTCTCATGGCTACAGCAGATTTCAGCAGACTTCTGTGGCTGCTGTGCTTCTGCTGTAAACTCCTCTTGCCCCCACTGCCAGCCATTTCTTTGTTCTGAGGTGAGAAATTGGTACCTGGAGTGGGAAGACTAGGGCCTCTAGTAGTGTGGAGTGGTTAGGTGCTCATTTGGTGCATTTCTGCCTTGCATTCCCTGCCTAGGGAGATGATAGAATGGTGGGGAATAGAATAGTGAAGCTGACTTTTGAAAATAACCTGTTAATTCAATAGTAGGTTAAAGGAAGAGAGTTTTTCCCTCAGTAATTGTTCTAAATTTTTTTGGTGTTTTTGGAAATTTGACCTTTAAAACCATAAATGTGAAAAAACCAAATAAACTAACCAAAAACCCAAAAATTCCACAAAAACCCCAAAACAAAACACCATCACCACCACCACCAAAACCCCCAAAAAAATCTCACAAAAAACCCCCCACAGACTGCCCAAAAAACCAACCAACCAAAGCCAACCAACCAAAAAACCCCCACACAAACACCACCCCCCTCCCCAGAATTGCTATTTTTAGAGAACCCCATTTGCATCTGTGTATTTTGCAGTCTGTGCTTTTGTTTAGCACCCAGATGGGAAGGTGTTGAAAGGTCTGTGCAAAGTAATGAAGCTCCAACTGCTGCCCAAGTTTTATTTCCTTGGTCAGGTTGCTGCTGATCACGTTCAGGAAGTCTTATGAAACTGAAATATTTCCCATGCAGTTCTGGTACCAAACAGTATCTCTGTTGTGGCCATACTTATTCATGCCAGGATCTTTCCAGGTTTCTGTGTTATAAGCAGAAGGGATGTCACTTCTTTTTATTTTTTCACAAGTAATGACAAATTAGAGCAGGAGCATATTTAAAAAAAAAAAAACAACAACAACAAAAAAAAACCACCACAAATTCAACTAAAACAAAGATATTTATTTTAAAAGTTAGAATAATGTTTTAAACTGTACTGGAGAAGGCAGTGTTCATTGGAGAACTGGAGGAAGGGAGAAGCTGTTTCTTTTCCTGGCTGGCTGTGACAGGGACCCTTGAGCTTTGGGTGCTATGGACACCAGGAGAGCAGTCACTGGCTGCTTTGGGACTCAACATTCTTGGCTTAAACCCCAATTTTCCTTCCTGAGATGAGCTTTCCCCAGATGTGTTCCCATGCAGGAGGGAGGCACAGCAGGATGCTGAGCAGGGAGAGAGGCACAGCAATAATGAAGACTTTAATTTTGAATTAGATTCATTTGCTCACCGGCCAAGAAAGAGAGAGCACGCACAATCAAAATCCATCCCATAAACATGTTTGAATTCATTAATAAGCACTCAATTTTTTAGAAGATAAAATTTTAATTAAAAATATTAATTTGCTTGGCAGCATGCTTGGGTAATTTCTGCTCTCCTCGCCTGATAAAATGGTTGCAGAGAGAAGACTAAGCTTAAGGTTTTCACAGTTAAACTGTTGTTAGTTTTAAAAATATAAATTCCTATTTTTCTAACAAAATGTATCATTTTTCTAGGCTTGGATGTTTTAGGATAGAATTTGTATGAATTAAGTTTTTGTAGAATTGAGTGGAAAGAGGAGTGGTTTCCAAATAAAATATGCACGTGGGAGATTTAATGAGGAGCCTGTTTTTATGAGAATGTTTGTTTGCCAAAAAGCTTAATATTTAAAGCCAGGCAAAAATTAAAGAAACAAACCCCAGATGTTTGCAAGCCCTGTCCTCTCTGATGCGTTGTTTATTCTCTGTATTCAGTCCAGATAATTTTCAAATTCCAAATTGTCTCCATAGGAAATGGTCACAACAGAAGTGGGGTGAATTTCTGATAGTTTGGTTTTGCCTAGGATTTGTTGATGCTGTTTCTAGACACTTCTGGGGTGCCTGAAGGCATCTGTCTGTACCTGTCTTTGTTACTTGTACAACTCTGCTCCATTAAGCATAGCACTTATTACTAACTAATAATTGCTTACATTACTCTAATACTCCTTTTTTGTGAGTTTTGTGAGGATTGTTGTAGTTTGACAAGCTCCCAGGTGTATCCCTTCTCACTTCCATGACACATGGATTGTTCTGGAATGCCTGGATGTTGGTTAGTTTGGGGTTGTGATGTGTGGGCGTCTTGTTTAGGTCTGATTTTGGTTTAGTTTTCATGGGGTTGTTGTTTTGCTTGGTTTGGGGTTTTTTTCTGGTTGCTCTTGTTTGGGCTTTTTGTTGTCTTTATTTTTTGACATTCTGTTAGAGAGTAAAATACAAAAAAAAAAAAACCAAAACAAAAAACCTGGAAAGAACAGTAATTTTCTACAGCAGGAAGAAAAGCAAGTAGGTGCATGACTCTGCTTAGACAAAATGGGAAATTTGGATTTCCCTTGCTCTTCCTCACTCCAACCTTGATAGTCCTCTTTTAATTACACATGAGGTTTTTTCAACATGTTGTAGAGCTGCTTAATTGCCAAAACTTGATTCTGCTCTAAGACAAACCTTTGAGCCACTGATGGGATACTTATCAGGGATAGAACATTGATGTTTTAGGGTCTGCATTCCAAAGTATTTCTCAATAATGCGTTTGTGTACATATCTGTGTGCCTGCTCAAGCTTTTCCCTTCAGTCTAGAGAGAGCTGTATCTGAGCATCAATAGGCAGAATGCCTGTGTTACATTTCTGTAAGTGACTACACAATATAGGCAATTTTAGACATTCTTTTATTTATAAGCATTGTGGCTTATAAGTGTGAGTTTCATAACTGGACACATAGCCTTTTTATCACATCTATTAGCAACTCAGAGCAATATAACCTTATTTAATGCCAGCACTGATTCCTTCAAGCACCTTGGCACTCGGGTGATGGAGAAACCTGGCACGTGAACTGTTCTCTTGTCTCAGGTTCACTGTGCTGTTATTTTGGGTTTATACAATTAGGATACACACTGTGTATTCACTTTACAAACGTGTTGTCTGCAAATGCATTTTCCTCTACTTGAGTAGAAGCCAAATCTGGGCATCTGTGCCTGTGCTGATTCATGCCCTCACAGACAGTTTAAATTTGTTAGCCAGCCCAGGAGATGGAAGCTGAGATTCCTTTTTTTCCTGACCTCTGGATACTCATCTTTTAGTGGATTGTGGCCTCCTGTTAAGTGATTGACTCTGAGTCTTATGTGGCCATAAATCCAGTTGTGATGAATTCCATTGCAAAAAGGTGAATCAGTGTTGTGTTGGTTTAATGGTTGTTATTCCCAAAGTTGCTTTGTAATCTCTTCCTTTTGGCTGGCTTGGATATGAGTTGTGCATTAGAAGTTAGACTGTTACATGTAATTTTCTGCTACTTTTTAATGAGAGAAAATATGCATGTCTTCAGAGGGTGATGAGAAAGCTGGAGTTGGTAGAGTAAGGAGCACAGAGCGAGTGCTCCTAGATGAATTTACGGTGTCTCACGGCATCTACCTTGAGGGAAGATGCTCTTGTCTTTATATAGAAATTAATTTTATAACTTCTAAGTTGCTAGTTTCATCAAAGTACAATTCATAGTCCAGCAAAGAAAAGCTAAGTGCAAATCCATGCTTGGTCAATGTTATCAATTTATTGATATTATTATTGTTATTTTTAGTCAGTGCCTCTCTGGAGAATGAAGCTGTGTCCCAAAGAGTAAAACTTTCCATTGGTTTTCAGATATAAGAGACCATATTTAGTTACAGTACAATGAGACACTAAAAGAAAGACACTAAAAGAATCCCTAAAACATCTTTATGAATTGTGTATTTATGTTCCAAAGTTTTCACTTTTGCTCCATTTAAAAAATAGATGTTTTTCCATCTACAGCAAAGCTTAACACTGTAAGAGGAAGTTTTTACCTTATTTGCTGATGTATCATCCCCAGGAGTGGTTATAAAAAACACCAACAGCTTCATCTTCTTTTTTTCTGGAGAGGTAGAGGCTGTCCATGGACATCCTTCCTGTCTCTGATAATTCACTTTTCTATTGTTTTGTGTATGCTGATTACAAGCCTTTTGATAAAATTGTTTTTATAGCTATGTTCAAGATGCATTTTTAAAAACAGATCTAAGAAAATTTTATAGACTAGAATTTGGGCTGAGGTTCCACCCTGCCACTGTTAGACTAGAAAACCATCAGTATTTCTGCTGTTCACCTCATTATCCAATAGTGACCCATTACTGCTTTAACAATTCAGCCTCTGGATGTAGATGTTTAATTAGCATGACTGGTGCCTAGTTTTGAAACCCATGCTTGCTGGAAGCATGTGCACTCCTTCTGTAAGAACCTTCCAGTGAAATTCCCTGCAGCTTTGTGAATCTGGGGTTTCAAATGTGCAAAAAATCTTGGCATCAGAGATGCATCTGTTTCATGAAGTCATGGGTACACACAGAAGTGGAATGTGCTGCTGCTCTTAGTAGAAGTTTCCCTGTCCTCTTGGTGGCCACAAATTGACAGTGAGGAAATCCCAAGTGTGAGCCTGAGAAAGCAAAATATTGTAGTAGTTTTTCAGTTGGGTTTTTCAAAGAAGCATGCTGCTTTTGTCAGGAAACCACGAGCCTGTGGGTAGCTAGTTACAGAGATGGGACTTTTCTAGGCAACAGCTTTAAACAAAGTAAGGTGCATATTACTCCACTGACATTTCAGCCTTGCTCCATAACTGGAAATGTTAACTGCTCTTTTGTGTGCACCATTTCCAAACCACTACGTGTCCCTCTGCAGCTAAACTCTTTTCAAAAGGCTTTTGTTCCTCTTGCTTTCCGTGTGTCGAAGTTCTTGTGCTCCAAACAACCAATATTTTATTTCTCTATTGGCTGGATTAATTGCTTTCAGAATGGACTGTGCTCCTCTGATTGCCACAACATCAATGAGTCCTTGCCAAATTAATTTTCTGTTTGTAGATGGTCCATTAACTACAGTAGAAAGCCTCAGTCCCCCAGGCAGAAATGCAAGCAGCACATCAGCTCCTGTTTTGCTGTGTTGGAACAAGCAAACAGAGAATAAATACATCTGCCATCAGGTTGAATCCAGGCAATTTTCCAGTTTGTCTCAAAATGATCAACAGACTGAAAACACTTCACTTGCTTCTGTTGGCCTTTTGAATTCACCTATTGAAGGCAGATAATGGCAAATGCATTTTACATAGCACCGAGTGGAAGAACATTACTGCTATCCTTGCCCCCAAATAAAAAAATCTTTATTCCTGAGAATAAAGGAAGGCCAGGTGAAGGGGTATAATTACTTACTAAAGCACCTTGTGTGTAAAAACTGCCATTCCCTGGAGCTGAGCTCTCATTATCATCCAGCAGAGACGGTGGTGTTTGTTGAAATCATGTACAGTGTTTTTAAGACCTAAATAATTTTCACTTTCAGTGGCAGGTAATTTACGTGACTCCCTCATCTTCTGCCTCCTCATGGGCCAACGCAATAGCTGGTGGTCTATGCTAATCTATTCAAATATTGGAATAAATTCGTGAGTGGAAAAAGTGATATAACCTCTTCATATTTCTAAACCTGTTTCACCATCTACTTTACTTTCTTTTACAATCTTTAATCTCTGCCAAGGTTAGACGTGGCAGCAGCTAATGCTAGAGCAGCTCAGCAGCTGCTGCACGTTTTAAGCCTTGCAAGATATCTTTCTCAGAGAGGCTGCTGCTGCTTTTTTACATCTATTAGTGCAATTTATTCAATTTGATCCTGTGAAGAAAGGTGATCCCAAACAGCATGGAACAGTGTTTTCTTACAGCCTGAGAAGTGCAAACAGTTTCCTAGAAATGTTTTTGTGTCGTGACCTAGCTCTAGCTGGAGAGGTTAAAACAGAGAAAGCCTGTGGCTGGAAACACCTTCATGAAAATTTAGAACACAGCTTTTTTCCCCACCAAATCTAAAACCTTGCTCACCTCTTAAACAAAAGTACCTCAGCAAGTGTGTGGGATGAACAAGAGAAGAGAGGACAGAACAGAGCCTGAGCTGCTGCACAGATTTGCCAGGAAGTTGCCCCACTGCTGAGAAGCAGAGATTTGCTGGCCTTTATTTTCCTGACCATGCATGCATGAAGTCCTGGGAAAGGGACTGTGGAATTGAAAATGAAATTTTCCAGTTTCCACACCTGTGAGATGTAAAAGAAATAAAACAGAAATCAAAATCCCCCTGGCATTTCTTGAGCTATGTGATTTCCTGCAGACATGTTAAGTGTTGAGATCAGTGAGTGGAACACAGAACCCAGCTGGGTTGGCTTCTGACATGCTCATTCCTGCCTGACTACAGCCATTTCCTGGGCCATCCATATGGGCTATTTCTCCTATTAGAGCCCAGCTGAAAAGATCACTTGGAAGCAAAGTTGCAGTATTATCAATTTCTGTCCTTATATTGAAATACAAGATGAATTAGAATTACTTTGTGGAGAGGAGAAAGAGAAGACAATTGAGGTCTCAGTTAGGTAGGGAGGCAAAGCCTTTCAAATACTGTGGGTAGTTTTTGAGTGTTTTTGATGCTGGCTCCAAGCATGTCCAAAATGGGGGATAAATGGAGCAGTCAGGGTGAATTATCAAACTGTAAATTGCTGTTTGCTTGGTCTGAAGTGCCTGAGCTGGGCAGGGCTGGGCAGGTGTGCTGGTACAATTGTTCTCTAGTGCTTCAGACAGAGAACATACACCTGGCACAGGCAATGTGTGTGTAGCACCTCTAGCCAGCTGTTCCAGGTGTGCAAATTGCACCTATTGCAGCTGGGGTTCTGCATGTGTGGAAACTCTACAAGTTTCTAGAGCAGTCACTTAATGAGGACAAAGTTGGCAAGTGGTAAAGGACAATAAAAAGGTAATTCTTGGTATAGTTCTTTTGTACCCACTGTTTTTAGTCTGGATTTTGGTTGGTTTTGCAGTTAGTGGAAAGGACATCCTTCCACTGTCCTGGCCTTGTTTGTGGTTGAGACTGTGATGCAATAACTTTTTTAGTGCTTACTGGGATTGGAGCACTCTCCAAATCTGGGGCTGGAAGTGAGTGTGCCTGGCGAGTCCACTGGGAACAATGTTCTCTTAGCAGGATGAATATTAATGCTAAAAATTTGCAAGCAGGACAGGATGATCATTTGTTACTTTGCCTCTTTAAACATCTACAATTGCAGGAAAATATTGCTGAAAAGAAGCAAACAGTGATATAACTTGGTATAAGATTTTGATTCATTCCCTTTATGTTAATGAAAGTCTAATTGAACTTCTGTTGAATTGTCCCATGAGGAAATAGTGGTCCTTATTATTTTTGTGTATGGCAGAGGCTCAAGACAGTGAAATCTCTGATTTAACAGTCATTGAAAAATTACAATTTGAACAGAAATTCAGTCTTTTAGTTGGCTGCCTGTGGCCTTGAGGAGAGCACTGAGTCATTGTTCTGGAGGATGGGGCAGTACAGAAGACTTGTTTAATACAAAGCAGTGAAGTGCATGGAAGAGCATGGTAGAATTCTAAAATAATTCCAGAAAGGAATATAAGAGAGAGTGAGAATGTTACTGCTGGATTAGCTCAGTGAGCTCTTTTACAGCCAGTTTTATCTGGTCTTCATTTCTGACCTTAAACCATAAAACAACTTTATGCTAATCAAAATGTGCATTTAAAGTCCAGAGGGAATAGTCACTGTGGAGCAGGATTCAAATATTGTGCAGGGAAAATCTGAATGATCTGGATGGGGAGGAGCATGAAGAAGAGAAACTCAGAAGTACAGAGTGGGAGATCATAAACCAGTTGGGGTAACATGGGGCATCTCTAAATTTCTCATCAGCTGGTGGTGGCTGAGGAGGGCAGAGTAAAGATAACTTGTGTAGGAGCTGTGGAAAGCCATAGCTGGAATGGGATGTAAAATCCCTGTGTTTTCCAAGGAGATCAGACTTTCAGTACAGAGGAAATCAGATCATTGCCCTGTGACTATAATGGTCATTGAGAATTAATTTTTAAAACGTGGGAATATTCTGTTTAACCTTGTTTATCAGTAAGTAACAAAGTTAGTGCATCTAATACATTTATATAGTGCCTAAGCTGTTTGTCTTCATTATTCATTAAAAGATTTTAGGTTTTCTGAATATGTTTTTTCCTGCAGGTGCAATGTTACTATAATAAATTACCATTTGAATGAATATTTATAATACAACTGTGCCCTCAGTGCTGCAACATATTATATTAGTCATGCTGATTCTCAGAGCTTCTATGTGTATTTTACTAATACACAGTGGTGTTATACTTTGTCTTACATTAACAGTTCAAGGTAAATGAAGCTGTTTATTCTTTGATGGGAAAACAGCCCTCCTCTCTTGTGATTCAGAGGTATTAAGGGTGCAGTCCTCTAGACTAATAAATGGAAATAAGCCCTTTTTTCTACTGTTCTGAATTGATAGTCAATGTTTCAGTATTTCACTTTACATTGCATGTGCTGCTTGCAGCAGGATCCTGTGCACAGTAGGTTAAGTGATGCTTCCAGGATTGCCCCCAGCTGCCTTCCAGCCTGTTGCACCTGCTGGGAATCTTCAGGTAGATTTCTGCCCCATTTTTGGTTGGCTTAAGAGCATAATTATCTGAGGAACTGTAGAGGCACAGCTTTTCTTTGTGTGGCACAAGTAATGCCCATATTTGTAAATATATGCACAGAAATTAAGGCATGATGGAGAAGAGCCATTGTGACCAAAAAACCTGAGAGGATGAGAGCACTTGGATGAGGGGCATTGCTTTTGTTTCATTTAAAGGGCTCTTTTCAGGTGACAGTGGTGGCCTGTGGCACACTGTGCTGTCAGAACCAGCCTGTGGCTGAGCTTTCTAACCAAATCCTTGACTATCTCACTGTGAGAGCACAATGGTTGTCTAAGGAGTCAGGCAGGAAGGTTTCTTTTTAACATGTGTTCATTGTATTATATATCTACTGGCTTTATTTTTCTTGTGCTTTGTTATACCTGTGTTCAAGACTGAGCTGTGTGATTCCAAAATTCGGCATTTTCCTCTGTGGGGGCCTGTGAAATGCTGATGCCCTGAATTAATTAAGAATTAAATAATTAATAAAATGTTAATTAAGAATGAATATTTTTCTTCATTCTGCAAGCAACTTTCTTAGATTAAAGATAATAATAAATAATAATAAAATAGACAAAATAATAAAAAATAATAATAGACTAGAATAATAATAATAGAAAAATAATGATAGAATAAGGAAAGGACTAAAAGCTAATCAGTGGTCTGTTTACCTGTGTCATCTATAAGATTCAATGTATTTGAAACACTTCACTGTCATAGGTAGAACCACAGATAAACCGTTTCAGGTGCTGGAAGGATAGTTTCCCAGATGCCTTCTGTGCTCCTTAAAAAAAAAAAAGGTATCACAATCACCATGTGGTCTAGGTAATGTGGTGCCTCTGAAAATAAAAGCTCACATTTAATACTTTCCTGTATTGGAGTTTGAAACTAAAGATGAAAACAAAATAAATGCACTGCATGTAACTACCCGCCTGTGTTCAAAGGTAAATTATTAGAAAAGATAAAATAAAGCAGTTAAATTTTATAAAAGCAGATGGCTTGAGATTAAGGCAAAAACGATAGTTATGAGTCAAGGAAGATGTAATATTTAGCAATATTTAGAAAGATCATCTTTATATTTGGATTCTCAGCATTAAAGGTACCACATACTTTTGGATCCAAACCATACTCAATCAATAGGCTGATCCTAAAATGTTTATTTTTTTGTTCTGTCCTTGTAAGCAAAAAGTGTGAGGATGAGAAACACGAAGGTGTCAGTGTGGGTGCCCAAGTGCCTGTCTGCATTTTACCTCATTACTCAGTGATCCCGTGTAGCTGCACTGAATGATGGCTCTAAATGTTCACAATTAGCATCACAGGTGGAGGGAAATCTGCCATAAATAATCTCCTAACAATATCAGAGCCTGCAATTTTCCAGCTATAAACAGAATTGCTCCCATTTGGTGTGTGCTGTGATGAAGAGGAGCAGGAGACAAGCATTCAGGAGTTCAGATGTTGCCTCCCACTCACGGAGCACAGTGGGGATGATGGATCACCTCCGATGCCATTAGCTCTGCCTGAAGTAGCAAGCTAATGCAAGGTAAATAAGAGGGCCTGGGTTTGATCCAGAAATGGACCAAAAGGCATAAGGTAGCACTTAGGAATCTCTGCTGAAGGCTGCACTCCACACAAGGCAGGGATGGAGCGCCACATCCCCGAACATACCTGTCAGATGGTCAGGTCTCTTTCCTTAATAACCCAGAAATATCCTGGTGTAATTAACAAAGCACTCAAATGGAGCTGTAGCTTCCCAGAGAAGTGAAATCTTTATTTCTTCTTTGCTTCATCGTTGCTCCCCAGTGCTCCTGGCGTTTCAGGAGCCATGGGGTCAGTAATCAGCATGTATTATGTCTAAATGGGATCTTTAGGGCCACCAGCTATTAAGTCTGTAATGCTTCCTTATTTTCTCAGCCTTTTTGTATGAGCTTGGCACTACAGACCCCAGATTCTTCCAAGGCATCCTGTAAAATGCCTGTCTGCAATTGCCCACCTGAAGCTGGGGGCACTGATTATCCAGTAAGGATGAATTCTTTTCTAGTGCTCAGAAGTTTTTAAGATTAAATGTGTGACATGTAATAAAAGTGTGGACTTGGGCCTGCCTTCAGATTAATTTCTGGTAGAAGTTCAAGTATCCAGTTCAGAAGCATGCCCTGGTCTAGATGCTTTTAAAAAACAAACTCAATTCCTCATAAGACACATTTTTACATTATGTCACTTTTTGACACACCTGTGTCAAAACCACACCTTTTGAAATATCTGTGTTTTATTTCAGACTGTTTTCATGTTGTTCCTTGTGTCGTGCCTTAGCTGCTTTGGATTCGTTCTGTTTTGTTTCCATTACATTTAAGCTGGTATATTTGTACTGTACAACCTTCCCATGTCATTTTTGACCAAATTATTATTACATTTATTCCTTCTTTCATCCTTTTTTCTTGACTGGTATTTTTTTCATCTGCTTTTTTTTCTTGTTCTTTGACACTGATCTTTTTATCTTGCCCTCTCCTCCTCCTTTCCCCCACATTGATTTCTATCTTTCTTCTTCTACTGCCCTTTGTGCAATGTATCACACACACACACACGTATGCATATCCTGTTGCTTATTCCATTTTATCTGCTAGATCATCAGAGAGTAATTAACAAGATGCCAAAGAGCCTGGCAATTCAAAGAACAAAAACATGAACAGATATTAAGCCAAACCTTTTGCAATAATTTGCAAGATGAAGAAGGTGTCTTAGTTTGAGTTTAAAATTTAAAAAAATATTTGTGTGGTAGTAAAATGCTTCTGAAATGAAACTTTCTTCTCCCCCATAGCTTCTACTATGGATATCTCCCAAGGAAAACCAGCAATTCCATTGATTAAGCATTGCCATCTAATTAATTTTGCTCTTTTCCTGTGCTCAGTTCTTGTCCTCTTCTGAGTGGCACTTCATCCTTTATAATGCTGCTCTAAGCATTTCTGAAAGATGGAGAAGAGTTATAAATAACAATCCATAAACCTTTCACCAGGGAGCCTAAGCATACATCATAAACAGCGTGGTAATTCAGCTTTCAGGGAAGATACTAAATTGTGTAATCACTATTAAAGACTGTGCACTCAATAAGTAAATGGCTTCAAGTTTATGGGAGGAAATATCTCATGAAGATGTGGGTAGAGCTCTCCTCTCAGCAGGGAGCTCAGGCATATGCACAAAGCACATGCTTTTATTTTTTATCTCTATATCTTTCATAACTAAATGTCAAATCACAGAGGTACTGCTTACTTTTAAGATTAGGACTAAAATAGGCTACAGTGTGTACTTTTATGCTGTTATAACAAGGAGATTCAAAATCAGTTGTGAAGTTAATTTTAATGCCATAGTATTCAAACACAGCTGGTGTTCCTGTACTCAGCCATTTCGATGAATGGATTTCACTCTTCTTCAGTAATAAGCCTTTTAATGTGCTGGGATTTTAGAGTTGGGAAGCATATAGAAAGAAAATCAATTTACATTAGCATTACAGGCTTTTCTGAGGTCTCCTTTGGCACACCAAACAACTCCTACTGATGCTGCACTAACAGCCATCCTGTGGAATGGGATTTCCCGAGTCCCCAGCCTGGCTGGTGAGGAGGTGACTGCGTGGATTTACACACAGTGAGGGGCTGCTGCTCCACATTGCTCCTTCCACTTGTGCAGCTGCAGTCTCCTCCTCTCTCTCCCTTCGTTTTCCAGCTCTCAGGCATGCTGCTTTTGGTTTTCATGCTGCTGCTTTCAATTCTTTGTGTTGGCCCATGTGGAATGTGTGGGGGCAACCTTCTGAAGTCCATCTGAGGTGGTGTCAAGTTCACTTAAATAAATTCAAATACCCCACCGGAGTTTATACCACTCCATACAGCACTTTCTTTGCATGCTGCTTTATTCAGACTAAGAAACTGCCTTTGTGGAATGCAAGGAAGGGAAAAGTTAAGTCCTGAGGAAAAGCAAAAGAGAATTAATGGGCAAATTAATAAGCAAAATTAATTATTAATGGGAATTAGTCATCAAATGTGACTATGATATTTCTCAAATAGTAAGAGGGAGGTGACAAAGATTAAACATAAGATCCAAACTTTTGCATCAGTGTATTTAGAGTGTGCCTTCTGTCATGGTGCTTTTTGTTCATCAGTCATTCCAGGTGTTTTGTGTTTTGTTGGGGTTTTATTTTTGTGAGTTTGTTGGTTTGTTTTTGTTGTTTATTAGTATGATGCATGTAAAATTATGACTTCCTGTAAAAGGGAGCACACAGAAAAGCTAAAAAATGTGACTCTTATTAGCTGGATATAATAGAACAGGTCTCAGAGGCCAGGATGCTTTGGGCTTTTTCACAGCTTTCCTACTTGTGTGAGGGTGGGAGCAGTGGTTTGCATGATACAGCTTTTTTCTCCTTCCCCACCACTTCAGTGATGCTCACTTATCTCTGGAATCAGCCTTCCTCTTCCAGCCCTGTGCTTTTCCTTGCTGACACAGCCAGCTGTCTGTAATTCCCATGCCAATATCATATGCTGGGGGTTTTTTGGTTGTTAAATGTGCCCTAGAATTAAGGTGATAAGTCCAACTCCCTTTCTTGGTAGTGATGGGCAGGTGCATCCTTGAACATGCTTGACCACCACAGTAAACAACACCACAGCACATTTCTGAACATTGTTAAATTTTAGTGCTGCCAGACTGCAACAACTGCCAGAGATAAGTGAAACAAGCAGGAGTGGTTTTGGCTTGATAAGGACTGAGATACCTTGAAAAGGTTGGGATGAAGTAAAAAATACTAAGTGCAAAAGGCATGTCTAAATGGTAGAATGGGAATAGAATAGGAGTAGGAGTAGGAATAGGAATAGGATAGAACAGAGCAGAACAAAAATGAGCATCAGAACCAGAACTGGAAATGTGGCTGTAGTCAAGCCTAAAGCAATCTTCTCTTGAAGATTATGGTTGTGTTTATTACCAAATATAGATAAAGACTTGGTTGCTTTTCTGATAAGATAATGTGAAATTATTTCAGTGTGTTCAATGTAATTAAAATGTCTCAGACAATTTACTGCCTTTCTTTAAGAGTATAAGAGAATAATTTGCTGTCAACAGTATTAATTTTTGCTCAGTTCATCTGTCTTTAGGTAGCTGCTTTACATGCTCAATCTGCCACCTTGTTCAGTGTTTGAGCAGACAGGTCTGTTTGTCAGGTGTTAGTGCCAAAGCAAACCTGTGCTTTAGATCATGTCCCATTGTCAGGCTTGCAGTGGGTAATTTGTGTTAACACTGTGCTTTCTTTGTGCTGCCCTTTACCAGCTCTGGTGTGTTCTCTGTGTCTGCAGCCCTCACAGTTACAGAACAGGTACAGTGCTGCCTGTCCTGCTGATTCTGTGCTTGGGGCAGCACTTCTGGCCTGTTGATCTGTTGGGTGCATCTCCATTTTTATGATGGTGTTGGCTGTACTTGACAGAAAGGAGAGGGAAGGCTGATTCTTGCTGTCTCCCCAGCTTGTCTTTTCACACTGCAGTGCAGTATTTTAGGTGGTTGATCCATGCAGAACACTGCTGATAGGCTGCAGCCAGTTCATTTGGTGTTTCCTCATGGGTTTGATTGGCAAGGTAGGGAAGTCCTGGCTGCCCAGGGGCTAACAGAAGGAGGAAGCAGCTCTACATGCAAATGAATAAATTCAAATGTCCCTTTTCCTGTGCTCTGTTACATTTTTCTCTTGCCCTCCCACCTTTGGGATTTCACTTGGTGCATAAAAAAAGCAAACAAAATAAAAACTGAGTGCCTGAAAGGCATTAGGTTTGTGTGTGTGATAGAGCATATGCATGGATATTTTCTTTAATAATGACTTCAGGAAGTTGTGTGTGTGCCTTGGGCTGTGTTTATCTTTCCCACCACCTGTTTCATGGCAGAACTGTGTGAGTGTGGGTGCCCTCAGCTCTCTGTGAGTGTGGGGCACATGAGCTGTGCACTGTTCCCACAGGGCATCCTGGGCTCATGGAATCACATCAAGGAGAATACCACCCTTGCCATGAAGAACTCAACATGCAGTAACACAAGTCCCTATCCCTGCTGGCTTTCAGAAGCCAAGTAACCAGTAGGACTCAAGGAATAAGGAAATGTATTCAATGCAATCCTATATATTTTGGGAAATGCAGTCCATAAGCCTAATTTTGCATTATTTTATATAAACAGTGATGGGTAAACTAATTAATCTCCACATGGATGACTGGGGGGCTCCTGATATATATATATTCTTGCCACATGCTGTTGCCTGGAGATAATGTTCAGGGTCTGTCTTGCTGAACAGATACAGATGGGTATTTTGGGGCATCAGATTATGTCTGGCTTTGGTATTTTGGGTATTATTTATCATTGAAAGTAGAATAGCGGTGCAAGAGATATAGGCCTGGCTTATTTTTGGTTCTACTTTGTTTTGAAAACAAATAACTTGAGGGAAGTATAGCAAATATATCCTTTTCCAAAAGTTTACATTGAAAGATAATTCCACATTTTCTGAAGCTGCATTCAATATGTTGGTATATCTTTATTAAAATGCAATTAAATTGACACTTAGCTATCTATGGATTAATGAACTAAATGAGTAAAACAATATTGACTGTGTTGATTATTTACCTTTTCTATTTAGTTCTGTGGTATTTAATAAAATCTACAACATAATGGCCAGTGATGAAATGAGCAGTATTGCTGTAAAGCTTTTCATCTCTTTTCTGACCACTGAGAGATTGAACCTTTTCATTACTGTGAGAAGGGATGTGTGTTCACATCAAAGATTGCAAATAATTGTCATAGCTATAATTACCATTTTTGTTTTTTCTGGATTTTTGTGGTGTGGGGTTTTTTGCATCAATTTAAAGGGCAATTATTTCCACTATGCTAGATATGTAGATTTGCAGCAGATATTGGTGAGAAAAATGAAAAAATTAATCAAGAAGAGCTTACTGTTGTTTGCCATCATTTTTATGTTTTGGTAAGAGTAACTGTCAGGTTCAGAACTTCACTCAGGGCAGAGAGAAGGAAAAGGCAGTGAGGGTGCTTGATCTAAAAGCTGTAGAAACAACAAGCATTGAATCAAACACTGCATGACAATCTTAGCATGTTTCTGTCATCTAAGGTAATAATCCTTGCTGGCCTGGGTCATGTTTAACAAGTGTCTGGGGAGGATAAAACCTAGAGCAGTCCTGGGTGGATGGGAAGGAAACTCCCAGAGTCTGAACATCAGGACACTCATGCTGGAGACAGAGGGAAAGTTTACAGCTGAAAAAAACCCTGAAATTAATTGTAATCAGTAATAAAGAGTTGCTGCTTGCATTTTGGACTTGAAAGAATGGTTCTGCACCCAGCAATGTGTTGTTTTTAACTACTCTGTTGAGCCTAATAGATTTTTAATGCTCCTTTTAAACCTTGCGTCCTTAAACCTCTGAAGTTAAGCCACTGTAATGCTTTGCTATTAAAGGCAGTTTTACATAAAATATTTTGTGCTTCTGTAACAGAATTAAGGAACACCAACCGAAAGGATTTGAAGATATGTGGGAAAGTATTTTGAAATGTAATAAATGTCTGTAATTTCCTGCACTTACAGTTTTTTTACACAGTTCTAAGAGGTAGAAGTGAGAGGTCATGAGCTTTCTGTCACGTAAAGATGGTGACCATGAGTTGGGGAAAAATTGCATAATAATAATAATAATAATTAGCTTGTCACCTAATATGCTATATTTGAATTGTTCAAGAGGGTAAGATGATTCATATACTCATTAAAAGAAAGACATTCTAAAAGTAGGTGAAAGGGCAAACGATTTCCGTAAATGGGAATTAATGCACAGAAAAAAGACTGATGTAGAGGAGAATTTAACTGTCTCCTATTCCTTGGAAATTTACTCTATAACTTGTGATAGTTCTTTTAAATCACTGAACTTTTAAAATAGTAGTAAAATGTGGTATTTCAATCTATTTTTGCTTATTTTATTATTTATTGAGGTATCACCATTTATCTTTGGGTATTAAAACTTTGAGTAACTTTCAGGTGGGGGCTGGTAAGGAGCCATAAATATCTTTATATGCCTTTTCTCTAAAGGTTGGCATTTATATTACTAAGAACATAACCTGCATTTCCATAAGCATTAATAGCTGTGGTGTTGGAAGACATGTGCCAGTCCTATACTGTCCTGCTTAGCAGGATTTTCTCTGCTGTGAATATGTATAATTAGATACATGAGATCTACCCAATAAGGCTAAATGTAATGAGTTATCAGTCTTGTTAGCACCTATCACTGTTATTGTTAAAGGGTACCTTTAGTGTTTTGTGCAATGAATAGATGTGGTCTTAGTTCCTGGAAAAGTTATTAAGACTTAAAAAGAAAAAGTCATCCAATATCAGCAGCTGCACCATTATTCTTTCTCCAGGTACTCCACTTAATTAACTTTAACCTGAGTTTCCAACGCGTGTAGTATGGCTCTGAAATTAGGTCTTTGTGTTATTTTTGTGCATTGCAAATCTGGCATGACCTAGAAACCCTTCTTCACAGGTCTCTCCAGATGTTGCATTTCAGTGCTTTGGAGAAATCACTGAACAACTCTGTACTCTCTTTTTGTTCAAGTTGTCCTGCCCCATTTCATGGGGGTGCTCTAGAAGCTTTTTTATGTGTGATGGAGCAGCAGGACCACAAGCCCTGTGGTGGATGAAGGCAGGCTGACTGGGCAGGACTGAGAATGTGGTAAAGCATTTGCTGCAGGTCAGTTATCTCTGTGTAACCAGGTAATATGGAAGCTGACAGTCCACTATTGTGAAATCTGTTGGGAAACAGGATGGGCCAAGAGAAACAGCTTGAAGAGGGGAAAAAAAAGAAAAAGTCTTTAATAGGAAGGTTTGAAGCCTAAAGCTGCACAAACTGAGTCACCCAGTCAATACACAAAATTGCATTTTGTGAGGTGGGAGAGGAGTGTTCCTTCTGCACTAAGAAAAGGCACGTGGCAAAATATATTCTCAACTTAAGACAGGAGGAATGGAAGGAAAACACTAGTGTACCACTTGATTATAGAAAGCAAGGCTTGTGGGAAGAGTCCAAAGAAGGGCACTGAAAGAGAAACACTGTGCATGCTTTCAAAAAATATAAATACCCAGAGAGGGTAGAAAGAGAGACCAGTTTTACTTCCTATGGGAGAAGGGCTTTATTAAAGAATATCACTGTTTTTGGAGAAGATTATGTGGAGAATATTGATTAGATGATTCAGAAATGAGTAGACAAATGAACTATTGTCCCAGACCTTGAGGACAGAAACCAAGTTTCGCTTTGAAATATAGCATAAGGTGATTTAAAAAAGGTAATGGACAGATTTTAGTTTCTGTGTTGCTGGAAAATAATAGAAAAAGACACAGTTATTTATACTAATGAAGTTTCCAAAACACAAACAAAAATAGCACCATAAATAAGATCTGCTAAATGTTAAAACTGTAGCAATTTCTAGAACTGCAGTATGGAAAATCCGCATCAGGTCAGGTGAAATGGACACGTGACTTTACACTCCAAACCAACCCAAAAAGTCTTCTGCTGTACCCACAGGTATATCACAATCAGCTGTGGTGCATTGAGAGAAAGAGAAAGATATATTACATGCTGTAGCACTCTTTTCAGAAAAAGCATCCCTTTTTGTATCCAGTAAAGAAGAAACATGGCAATTGTGCAATCTCTTGAGAAACTGCTGTCTTGTTTGTAAGGCAAGCCTTCTATTATAGATGCACTTCTAAAATAAGAAGGTACTGCAAAGAAAAAGAATTCAAAATGTATGAGGTTAAATTTGTTCTTGTCAAACATATGGTGTGTAAGTAGAAACACGACAAGCAAGAGTACTGATGCCTCTGACTGTCCAGGAACTTCCCCTCAGGGCACAAACACAGCACTGTGTCATATCTGGAGGGAATCCCTCTCAGATTCCTGTGGGGAGCAGTGATGTGTGCCAGGCTGTAGAGCCTGACCATGTGTTTGCTGTCAGCCCTGTGTGTGCTGTGTTAACACCATGTCCCAGGAGAAGGATGAAGGAGACAACTGCTCCTCTGCCATGGTCTGGCTGTGCCATGTCTGGGCTTCACGGAGCCATGGGCTGGGAGAGGGGCAGGATGGTAACTTGGAGAGAGCTGGACACAAAGAGAAGGAGATTGAGGCAGGAGACTTCAGAGAGGGTCAGAGGAGGATGTTGTGCTAGCGAGCCTCAGAAGTGAAGACATTATGTCCTGTACGTCCACAGAAATAATTTCTCTGTCTGCTAAGCTCAAGCAGTCTGGAAGTTACTGGAGTACAAAGGAAAACCTGAGGAAAAAGTCCTACCCTTCATAGGCACAGTGGGTGTAAGGTCTTTGGTTTTGAACCGTGTTCTGTTTTCCCCTGAGAGAAACAATTTTTCTCTGTGTGCAGTTACACGCTGCAGTTGGCTATTTTTGTGCTCAATAAAAACCTTGCTGTAGCAACTGCAAGCAGGAGTTGCCTCAAAGAAAGAGCTGGCAGGGAGTCACCCCCTTCCTCAGCAAATGCATGGCTGAGGGTCAGCTACTGTCTCTCCCTCTGCTGTGGGACTTGGAATTTGCAAATATTAGCTTGGAAACCAATATAAATGCTAGCTTGGAAACCAATATAAATACTACTTGGAAACCAGCTGCGTTTGTTACTTTGGTTATTGTTGCACTGTTCAAGTTTCACCTTATCTCTTCGTTTTGGGAAGACAAAACTTCACAAAATGGCGGCTTGAGGGTTATGTGCAGGTCGCTTCAGAAAATGGAATAGTTTAATAAACATATAATTTCCAGCTAGGATCTCAGCAAAAAGTCAAAACCTGACAGGAGAAATGAAGAACTTGAATTCACTGATACCCTTTCTAATATTTGATGTCTAATTTACTCTGTGAACCAAGATCATCAGAACCCTCAAAGTTGTCCAAGGTGCGCTTCTCCTCAGACAAACGATCCTGTTGCTCCTAATCATTAGCAGGCAGATGGCAGGTGATCAAGATTTCATTATCAAAACACCAATTTTCTTTTGAGGTGAGTAGATGACCATCTGTTCCTAACATTGTACCTAAGGGAGCCTACAACTCTGGCTTCGTTGATTACAAAATATAATAAGAAACTCTCTTAATTAATATACATATTACAGTCAATAGATGTCAATAAAATTGTGCTAGCATTTTCAAAGAGTTGGGGAAAAATCTAAATATCAAGTGGATCTTATCTTAAAGGTGTTAATTTTGGGACATCTGAAGAAAACAGTGTTGTTTCTGAGTTTTTCCTGTTAAGCTTATATTTCTCTTTTCTACAACAGGAGTAGGATACAAAACATGAACAGGCTGCTGAATTTTTCATTTATAAGAGTGCTGGATATTTCAGTTCTGAATTTTGAAACTTTTCCTTACTTTGGAAGGAACTTTAATTTCCTTGTCACAAAGTTTTATCTGATAGTGAAATGAGTGATTCTAATTTAAATACTCAAAGCACAAATTTCTGCAGCTTACAGGTGTGTGGTAGAGTTTGGTCTTAGCAAGTTTGGGAAAATGAAATGCTTTTCTTATTTGATTTCTTTTTAAAGAACTGAAGAATAAGTAATTAAATCCACCTGTGCTAATTATGCCTTTTAAACAAACTGTCAGTACATCTAACTACAGGGAGGAAAAGAAGTCTGTGGTATTGCTTCCCATGAGTTGTGTGACCTTCAGCAGCTGTGCAGAGGAAATGAGCATTCCCACTGCTGACCAGACAAGCAAATCTCAGCCATTATAAATTCTGTTAAGCAGCCACCGCTTAGATAATCAATATGCATATGCAGATGGGTCATAATTTTGGCATCTCTTGAGTGGTAGGAATGTCACTGGGAGCATGGCAGGGAGTTGGAGTTAAGGAATTAAGGCAGAAAACATCTGTAGAAACTCCATTAACTCCAATTCTCTCATACTAATGAAGTGAAGTTACAAGGAAATAATTGCTGAACAGAAGAAAGTGGAAAGAAATTTTAATAGCATTTGTATTTTAAAATTGAAAATGTTATTGGGTTGATTAAAAGTTGTTTGGTTCCCCTTATCTCTAATCCTTTCAATTTGTATAAAAACCTTCTTGTGGTTTTGTGCTTCTCAATGTTTTTATTACTTCCAGTTAAAATTCTTACCTCTTTTAGTATATGTAAATTAGTTTAAAAAACCTCCAAATACTACACCAAATAACCAAATCCCCTAGATATTTCTGAAATAGTGACCAAATGTCTGTGCTCAAAAGCAGTTCAATTTGTGCTACCCATCTATGAGCTGGACTAGTGAAAAGGTAGTAATGATAGCTTAGATGGATTAGCACAAAATGCATCTGTAGCTGGCTCTACAAATCAATGTAAGATGGAAAGCTTGAGTGAAGAATTACCTAGAAACCTGAAATAAAACCATGTATCTGTAGTCAGCCACTTAGCTGACTTTATAATGGCTTCCATATGTGCAGGTGGTTAGGTCTTGACAGCAAGTGATAGTTATACAATTGTCTTGGTGATGAAACTAGTGTTTGTCTACCAAAATTCACTACAGCTATGGTATTTTAAAAACTTGAGGGTATGGAAAAGCTATTTCCTATGGAACACCTGAAATTCCAATGTCTGCCTTCTAAAAAAAAAATTTGCTTTATGGGTCAAATAAATATTTGAGGCAAAATAACAAGTTCTTTATTTTGACCAGTGTTCCTTGATGTGAATCCTAAGTCACTGGGCCAGAGCAAAATGAGAAAGTAAGTAAGGAAAGTGAGTAAGTCAGGTTTGCTAAGCCAACTTGCTTAGTCAGTCTGTGTGATGGTGATAAAGTGGATGTGACCATTGATTTTTTGTTTGTGATTTTCTCATTTTCAACGTTCTCACAGAGCTTTGTTGGTGATTGTTGCCTCAGGCAGTGCCTGGGAAAATGGAACTTCAGTGGGAGGCAGAAAACATGGCAGACTGGTTTTGCCTTTCCTCTGCAGAGCTATTCTCTTGACATGTGGCACATGTAGAACAACTGGGTTCATTTTACGTAGTGCACAGCAATTAGAATCTAAACACAGTGTGCTTGCAGAAAGGAAAAGAATAATATTTATTAATCTTATGCTAAGGTTGGGTGTAGCTTGCAAACAGAGAACTACCTTGTTGGTAGTTCTTTTGCAGTGTTTAGCAGTGAATCCTTGCTCACCAAAATTTGCCTGTGCTGGCATCAACAGGAGCAGTGTCTGTGTGTCCTCAAGGTTGATTTTGAGTAGCTCACACCTGATATGGGAGATGTGTTGGTTTAAAGCATTGCCATGTTTTATATGCCTTTCCTCTGCAGAGCTGTTGTCTTGGCATGTGACACATGTAGAGCAGCTGGGTTCATTTTACGTTGTGCACAGCGATTAGAATCCAAACACAGTGTGCTTTTAGTAAGGAAAGAATAATATTTATTAATCTTATGCTAAGGTTGGGTGTAGCTTGCAAACAGAGAACTACCTTGTTGGTAGTTCTTTTGCAGTGTTTAGCAGTGAACCCTTGCTCACCAAAATTTGCCTGTGCTGTCATCAACAGGAGCAATGTCTGTGTGTCCTCCAGGTTGATTTTAAGTAACTCACACCTGACATGGGAGATGAATTGGTTTAAAGCCCTGTCTGCAGCCATGTGTCCTGTCCATCCATGGTGCATCCCCAGCTGCTGGAGGTGCTCCTGGTTCTCCCCACAGTGGCTCATTGCACTCCCTGTCTCCATTTTTTTATGTGCTGTAAAAGGAGCAGAACTGGCTGAGCTCAGCAGAGAGGGAGAAACAAGGGGCAATTTTCTTTTCAAATGATTCATTAGTGATTGTTTCCCCGTGTAAGCATCTCAGGGTGTCTTGACAGTAGAAGTGACAAGCAGCTTACCTGCAAAAGAGAGATTGTCATCGGCTTTGCCAGGTGGAGTGAGCTAAAAATGACAGTTCCCTCAGCTGCCAGTGCCAGATATTGTTATTCAGTAGAAAATTAGTTTAAAAATGCAGATGAAATGCTGCCTTTGCCAGCTTTAAAATAAATCATATACAATATTAACTCACAAGAGACAGAAATAATTCATTTGAAATCTATTTTGCATTTCTGTGTAGAACTTCATACGTTTTCTTATCAAAGGTTGCCTTTCTGTCTAATAAGTCAGCTAATTTTGAAATAAAGGCTGAGCTTCAGGTGAATTACAATGATCAAGGGCTTTAGAGTGCTTTAAGGCTTTAGTGAGCAATAAGACTGTACCAGAAAGCTTGAGTAATGCTCTAAAATTCAGGAAGCTGGCAATTTCAGTGACACATTAGATAGTGCTAGCGCAGTATATGAAATACATGATGTGTGTTAGGAATGCTGTCCTCGTACTTGAGACCATGGCAATCTGGGGGCACTTCTGTTTAGATTTCTGCAAATGAAATCCTTATTATGTTTCCATCTGATAAGCACAGTAATTTTTTGTTGACAATCCTAGTTAGCTAGTTTTTCTAGATTAAATCTAAATTTTCTTCTGATCAGTTTTACCCGAGTTGTGTTAAAGCTCTAAATATTTTCATTAGGTCCTATTTTTATAAAAGGTTCAAGTTTTCTGCTTTTTCTAAATATGTGAAATAGAAGCATGAAACAATTGCATTGAGGCAATCAGGCTTAGACATGGTAATAATTACTCAGAAGACTGATGAACTAGAAAAGCCAAATGCTCCCTGTGAGTGGAGTCATCACTAGGTGTCACTGGGAATTTGACACAGAGCAACGGGAAGTGCCAGAGAGAATGGAAACAGACATTTTTCTCTTTACTGGAACAGTAGTCTAATTATTTGGAAATCACACAGGAAAAAGAAGTCTTGTTTAGGTTTCCTTCAAATTTTTGGAGCAAGAGATAGGGATCAAGCTAAGTAATTTGCATTAAATTTCTTAAACCCCACACAAAACAGCAAAAGAAATCTAACAAACCACAGACACCTGGTTCATATCTGTTTGTCAAAATTCCTTTGCATCCTTTTTATCATGCATTTAACATAAAGATTTCTCAGTATTTCTTCATTTACTGGGCAAAAAATGATCTGCTTATTTTCAAAAAAACCCCTGAATTTCAGGCAGAGTTCTGTACTTTCAAATGCAATGTTTTCCATTCTTTTAAATCTGATACTATTGATAAACTCCACTGGCAAGTATTTCTTTGCTTCTGGTATCTCACAGTGTGGCCAGCAATTTTACCTGAGAATTTGTTTATTCTGGGGTTTTTTTAATGTAATTTAGCATTTCCTGCATAAATATGGAAAATATTTAGATTAAACCCATGCTTTCTTTTTTTACCATAATGCTGCTGTATAATTTGATTTTTTAGATTGTCACATTCTGTATATTAGGGATACTTCTAAATAGGACTTTATAATAAAGGAATAGATTGCAGCTGGGATAAAGCTACCTGCTAGAGATGTGAATATTATACACTGGAAGAGTTTGCAACTTTACTTCATTAAACAAGTGCCCATCACATGTGCATGGGTTAGAATTAAGAGATAATGCTCCCTACAGGAATTACACAAATGGGAGACTTAGCACAATTTCGAATTATCCTAGAACTGAAGAACTTAGAGACTAATACCCTAGATGTAATTAGTATGATCATAAATTAAAATATTCCAGCTCTTCAGATGTAAAAAGTCAGGCAAAAGTATTAGTGGAAATGCATATTCAAGGGATGCAATAATCCTTATCCTTGTGTACAGCTTGGATGTAACAAGACCAAAAGAAATGAATGGACATCATTCCTTAAGGTTTCTTTGTGATTTATAATTTTATGGTCTAGGCACTTAGAGGAAGAAATGCAAAAAGATTTTTAGTAAACTATTGGAGAAATTTTTAAATTATGTTTTGCTTCTTCAAGATTCTTTTGGCAATTATATTGTCAAATGCTCTGTTAAATATTTGAAACAAATAATTTAAGTGCTCAGCAACTCAGAAGAAACTTTAAAAAGTTTTCTTGCAGAATTTGTTTGTGGTTTTCCTCCAGAGAATCTTTAGTTCTTGGAAACTGAACTGGTTAAAAGGGGCTCAAGTGTTTTCAATCATTTCAATATCCTTGACAGCTTTTAAATATGCCGTTTTGCTTTTTAATAGTACTGATTTTTTCTTCTTGCTGCGAAATCAATAACATAAATCTGAAATACATTAACAGTATCAATTTAATGATGAAATTAATAAAGCATTCTAAATTGAAATGCAAATATGTAAAAAATGTGAAGGAAATACAGTTTTTTGTAGTCTCAGTAAAAGAAAAGACATTGTCGGGATGGAAGGGGTGCTTGGCTGCATCCATGGATTTTAGAGTCTAAGATTGCTGAAAACTGACCAAATAGCTTTGAATTCTTTATTAGTATTGAGCTTCTTATTTTAGCTGAATAGTCTGCTCACTGAAGTGTATGTTTTCTTTGTGTTTTCCACGGCTTTCATTTGGCACATTTTGTGAAAATTATCTTGAAATAAACTGGCTGCCTTCCATGTGGATTAGGTAAAATTGCTGTAGGTGGGAGTGGCTTTTTGTTGCTGGTGTCCATTAGCACCTCCAAAAATATCATGTAATGGATTCTGCAACAGCACAGAATCAACAAGGAAAATAAAACCCAGAGCAATGTTTATAATCTGATTTCTGAAAAGCAACCATAAACTTTTCAATCCATGTACTGCAGTTTTCCTTGAATTGTATATGAGGTGCTGAAATCTGCTTTCTAGGGTTTCCCAGCTGATGATTGTTATTCACACACACTTCCATTTCTTTAATTCCAAACAGACACTGATCAGATATCAAAATGTTGGAAATAAGATATTTTATGTAGTATCTCAGTATGAAGAATTTAAATGTACCTTAGCAAAGATTTCTGAAATGTATTACAATTTGTTAGGTCTTTTTTGCAGCCATTTTTTAGTCTCTTAAACGGTGCTATGTAGCTCTGATTTTATTAATTTTTTGTTGGGTTTTATTACTATTATTATTATTTTTAAGAAACCTTTGCTGCTATAAAGGAAATGACAGCTGCTTCTGCCCACATCCTGCAGCAATTGGGATGTACTTAATGAGCTGTGCTCCAAATGCTTAATGCAAAATATTTGTTTATTTAAGATGCAGGGCACTGTAGTGCCATGGCTCAGTGACTGCCAAGGGGGACTTTTCCATGGGCATGGGGATACCCGGGATGTGGGAGTGTGTTCCCCTCAGGGTGGCTCATGTTCCCACCCTGGCAGTGCCTGTGATGCTTTGGAAGGGCTGACCTGAAACAGAGACTGGACAGAGCTAGAGAATAAAGTAGATATTTATTGAAAGGCCTTTAGGGTACACCTTGGGCAGGACGCCTGACCAGGGCTACACCCAAGGTGGACTCAAAATGGTCACGAAATGGACAACCCATTACAAGGTCTCACACTTATTTATATAAGTTTTGGTCCATTTGCATATTGGGTTTAGTTGTCCAATTACAGATTCATGTTATGAAGTCCCATCCTTCTTGTTTTCTTTCTTCTGTCCACTGTTGTTTATGCTTTTGAGCCTGAAAACTTGTAACCATTGTCCTTGGTCTTCAGCAGGAAAAGGATTTGTTTTGTCTCCCTACTCCGTAAAGAGAGCTTACTGACACTTAATATGAGGCTTAGAACTACACCCCTAGGCAGCACAGAGTCTGAAAAACATGACAGCTAAAACTTCAGGCATCACCTGGTGCCAACGACAGGGCTGGAACCCTCTCCAGGGGCAGCTGCCATGGCTGTGCTCCCCCTGCTCTGCTGCACCTTCCAGGCAGAAGGGTGGTGAAAGCAAACCCCAGTAGGAAAAAGAGACAGCAGAGCTGCTGTTGTGCATTCCCCTCCCTTCTGTCTCTTGTTTTGCTCATTCTCTATTGCTTTATTTGGCACATGCAGCACTGAAGCATGTGGAGTACATTATCAGGCCAGGCATGACTGCACCAGGTACTGGTATGGGAATAGCAGTTGCTGTTGCAAACGTCAAACATCTGTTCCTGGCCCTTCCAGGGATGGAGCATCCCAGATGTGTGCCACGGTAATTTGCTCTGCTCTATTGTTTCTTACCATCTGAACACCAGCATAGGTAGGGTTCTATTTTCCTTTTACAGTTTCAAAGCCAGTCAATATTTTAAAACATTATTTGGAGCTATTTTGATCTTTTTGCAAGTGGCAAGTATTTTTTTCCATTAAGGTTTCTGAGAATGAGTGGTGTAGTTGTAACAAAATCCAGCACTTCTTTCTCAGGCCAAAGGACCCTTAGTGCAAGTGATTTAAAATCCGCCTTCCACTGGTGACTTTTGGATGAACTGAAGCAGTATAATCAATAGTTTCTTCTCACCATGAACCACTGAGGGTAAATTTTCCAAGCAAATGTGAGATTTCGTTGCATGTATATAATTCCAGGTACAGGAATTATATTACATAAATATTATATTATATTAATTATATTATATTACATAAATATAGAAAATACTATATATTTTCTACTGTGGAAGAAATTGTGCTGGAGAGTGCTTTGCCTACTGTTCCATGTAAAAATTGTGTTAATTTGTGAACATCACTTATAAAACTGACACTATTTTCTCTAGCTACACTCTCACACCCAAGGTAATTACCTCAAAAAATTACTAAATGAAGCTTTAAGGGGCTATGCATACCTGCTGAAGTCATTCAAACTACCCAAGTGTGGAATTTGATCCCAAACATGAAATTGGGCACGTCTTCCTCCTTGTTTTTTACATCTTCTTCCTCCCCAGAGCTTTGCTGTCAGGTTCTCACATCGACAGTAACAGCACCAGGTAGCCACATCTGTGCTGAATTCGGAAAAAACAGGTTTTAGCAATGATCTTGTGGCTCTGAACCAATGTTTCAGGGCAGTTCATGGGGGAATTTGGCCTGGGGGTAGATGGAGACCCAGTGCATGCAGGGTCCAGCCTGAATTTTGGAGTCTCTTGCTGATTTCTTTCAGAGACCCTGTGTGTCTCTGATGGTGGCACTGGAATTTGCTGGGAAATTGGGTGCTCTTGACCCACTCCCAGTGTGCCCTTCTAAGGTGATCTTCCAGGGCAAGCAGTGTAGTCCAAACCCACTTTATTTATGTTAATATAAAATGGAATAAATCCACTCTTCTTTAAGTGAATGAAGAAAAGAACCTGCTTTACGATTTTAAGTTCTGTTTCCATCTACTTTTTATGTAATCCACACATCTGCCTGAAACAAACCTTAGTAATGAGAGGTCATCTTCTCCTGTTCTCAGTTTGGACTGTCAGAGGTCATCTATTGTGATAAACAAAAAAGTCTTGCTGAGCATGAAGTAGAAACTGAGTATCTAGGGAAAGAATTTTAGATTCATACATTTGTTATTACCCCATAAAAAGTTGTATTTAGTTTTCATTTTTTTCTGTTTGCTTTGTTTTCTGTAAGGTGTTTTAAAAGTGTTATCCATTATAAATAAAACATTAGCATTCTCCTTTTATCCTCTTTGTTGAAATATTTATAGGTAATCTTACCCTTAGTGAATTTCAATTAAAATTTAATTATCTTTGTGCAACCAAGGCAACCATATTGATTAACATGGCAGGCTGGCATCTTAGTATTTCACTGTAATAAAATCAGTGTCTTTACAGCAATCCACTTAGTATTGTATGTATTTTGTTATTTATTAAATTGCAAATGTGAGACTTGTTAAAGTGAGCAGCAAACTGACGGTAACACTGCTGCTCTCTGACAGTTCTAGAAGAAATCTGAAGCAATTTAGGCACTGTAATTCCCTTGGCTTCAAAGCCTTGGACCCTGGGGGTCTGTGTGGTACCTCTGTAGATTGTGGAGTATGAGACATTAAAATAATTGCAGTGGTTGTTGAAACCAGGTCTAAATTGGATCAGAGGAATGTGTGATAAGCCTGCTCCACATGAAGCAATGCTGGCTCAGCTTTTGGTTCTGTAGCTGGTAACTGTGGCCAGCAGTCCCTGAAAATATGGGAAACTGGAGTCTAAGGATTCCAGTAACTGATCTGGATCTTGTGTGCAGAAATGGTTTAATTAGCTCACTGCATTTATTGACTACAAATTATTTCCCTTCTTCATGACTGCAGGGATGCACAGACACACACACACACACACACACACACACACACACACATTATAACCTTTGTCACCAGTGTGACGTTTGGACAAAGCACTTCAGTCCATGCCTAGCAAACCACAGGAGTTATCCACATTAACATCAGAGGCTCTGCTAATAAAAATAAAGTTAGAAAGGGCTTATGTGCTTCTCAAGGCTGAGGGTCGTAGCTTTGTGTAGTGTTACCTGTTCTTAGAAGTCCTCTAGTGTGCTGTAAGTTCATTCATAGGAGATAATGTGCTGAAAGGATTACAATAGCTGTTGTATTTGCTGGTGGTGCCAGGGACATTCCTAGAGCACAGGAAGATTGTTCCATGTTCATTTGTTCATTGTTCCATGCCTACAGTAAATAATTATGTCTGTTTTAAATGGAGAAATGCCCCTACTCTGTGACTGCTTGCATATGCATAATTGTTTCTAATTTCTAGTTGGTAAAATGGCATTTAATGAATACTTTAACTACAGAAATCAAAGGTAATCCATTTTAATTTGAAAGTATTACTGGAATGCTAATTTACCATCTACACTGTGTGAACAAATAATCACTTCTTATGAAACCTTTATGAGAAAGTACTGGAGGATTTAAATAAGAGGAGAAAATTTTCTTGTGCCTGACTGAGAGGAGACTTCAGTATTTTGTCTTGAACTCTTAAGACTTCAGCTTCATAGCTTTGTGCACAGCTGGGTTGGTGCAATGGATTGGTTGTTTTAGTGTGACAGAAGCCAGAATTTTTCACATTAGTGGGACACAAGTTTTTAGAGCCAAAGTTTGATAAGCACAAAAATTCTTTGTTAAAGAATTTCTCCCCTACCTTGGCTGTTAGAGTAGTTGTGAACAGTGTAAACTTCAGGCTCTAGGCCCACTTTGGGGCATTCAATTTTTGAGGATGAGGGGAAGGAGAGAGATTTCTTAATTCTCCTCTTTTTTTTTTTGGCCTTCATCCACTGGGCTGGTAGGCAGGTGGTGCAAAGAGCTGAATTCCTGCTGCACTCCATGAGATCCAGAGGTAGATTCAGATCCAGGGCTCTGGCACCTGGGGGAATTTGCTTTTTCTCACTGGAGCAATCAGTGAGACACAATCATCAATGACCTTTAATTTCTGACACAGACCCATTAACAATGGAAAACTCAGTCAGCAAAAATAACACTGAGTTTTTGAATAAGGTGGTAACTGTTAGGAAGTGGAACAATAATGTTTGCTGGAGAATTTTCTTCTTTCCAATCTCCACTGCATTAATTATCAATCATGGTGCTCGATTTCAGATCCCATTCTGCAGTCCTGATTTAGGTAAGAATCCCATCAGAACCAAAGCACAACCCAAAATAACATTTGAAGGACTATTCTGAGGCTTAGTTGGCTCAATCTTGAATTTTCCCAACTTTCCAGTATTTTTCAGTTATGTAGGAGAGGTAAGAAATGTTGATGTATGGGGGCATGAGAAAAAGTAAAGTGATTATGGTTTTGTGATGTTCACTGTAAATGGAATTTAATTTTCTTTGAAAGGAGGTTTTTAGCCTCTTTTTAAAATCAGTGCTGGTTCATGATTTGTGTTTCTACTTGATAGTAACCTTTAAATCAGCAGGCTTTGAATGTGAAGAGCTTCTGTATCCTATTATAAAAATAAGGTATTTTAAAAATTTAACAGGCAGACTTTTCTTAGAGAAGTTACTGTGTGAACTCTTGTTTTCCTGCCCACAGTTTCCCTCACAGGAGGAGGAAGGAGGTTTGCAGTGGTCAGAGGATGAGTGATCACAGTGTGAAACTGACTTTGAGGGCCATTACACATGGATTTTTGTTGTTCTCTGACATCCTGATTCTCTCTGAAGCTGCAAAAACAGAAGCAGTAAGAGGGGTCATGAGCTTTGGTACAGGTGGAGGGGAGAAAAAGACAAAAATGGTAGAAAATCCTGTTGTGTCAGGCATGTCTGTAAGTTTCTGTCGTGAATAACTCAGAGAAACTAGCCAGGCTGTTGAAAGAATTTTACATCCAAGATGAACACATTTACCAAGTGTGTGCACAAAACCTTTGGCTGAAGGAGACACTGAAATAGGGCTGAGACTGAATCCATGTGTAATGTCTGTGGAAAATAATGTCCTGGGATGGGCACTCTGTGTTCAGCACTGTCCTCAGTGAGCTCCAGACACAAAAGGGATATTAGGATATTGTGAGACATAATTTAGTAACTAGAAGACATTTTTAATAGAGAGCAAGTAAGCAGCATTTTCTTTCACGTTACTCAGAAAATGTGGAGGTGAATTATTTTCCATTGCTTAGAAAGTCTTAACCAGAACTCAACACAGAAAAAAGCTGAGCAGTTTTCCTCCATCCTTTCTCACAAAAAACCCCAAACAACAACAAACAAAGCAAACAAACAAACATTAAAAAAACATGTGCATTTCTAAAAAATGTAACTTTTTAATAGAATTGTATATATTTGTAACTTTTCCTCAGGAAAAAAGCCAAATAAATTTACTTTTTTTTTTTTTAAATAATCATCAAAACCCCCCATTTCATCTTTCAAATAGACCTGGTTTACTATTTAATTTCATTGATGCCCATGAGAGCACAAATAACTGAAGGATGTTCCCACACCTGGGAAACAAAAGCTTACTAGAAAGCTTGTCCTAGAAACAAAATGTTAAATAGGTTTGTATAGATTATAGGCCAAATACAGCAAGATTAAAAAGTATAGCACCATCTAGTAACTTGGATAGGAACCTTTGGAAATAGCATTTGGAGCAGGAAAATAAAATAGGAGTTAAAATAAAAGCTCTCACCAAAATATGCCCATCGTTCATCAGGTTTGGAATCCAGTGTAATGGGGAACAGGATTCTCTGGAGTAAATAAACAATAATTTGATTGCAGTAACTGCAATAATTTAAGTAAAAGTGAGAGTCAAACCCAGTAAATTTCACGTATATCTTGAACTCGATTTCCTTGCTGTTTTATTCATACATATTTGATACCTTAAAGTTAATCTTAATTTAATAGCACTTCAGCTCAAACATTAACACAGAATTTTCAGTTCCTGGCTGCACAGGACAATGGTCATGGTAAAGGTCTTTTAAGTGTCTGTTCAAAAGCTGCTTTTCTCAGCAGGGAGAGACTTGGGTGATTTTAGAGCTGTCAGATGTGCTTTGGAGGAGTGTCACGTTTCATTTTAAGGTATCACCATTAATAATTCTTGAGTTCCACTCATAAATGAATGCAGGAGTGGGTAGCAGAGATTTGCTATTTATCCAGAAAAGAGATCTGTGCCAGGTTTGGATGGAAATCTGGAGTTCACCTTGCTGGTCTTACCAATTCCAGAGGCATGTCAGCCAATGCCTTTTCAGGGAGATTTTTCTCTAGCAACATGAGAGGGGGCAAAAAAACCATTATTTCTTGAAAAAATGCTCTTCAATTCACACAGTTTTTCTTTCTCCTCTCAATAGTGTGTCTCTTCATGCCTCACTCCTCCTCTCTTCATTGGGCCACCCTCTTAAATCGTCTCCAAAAGAGCCAGCTGAGTGAGTAACTGTATGTTTCATTTCCCAGATCAAATGTTTAATTTGCCATCAGTGTTTAGTTTCTCAGCTCAAATGCAGTATGCAATCAAGCAGGAGTTCTGTAACAGTAATATTGCTAGCTCAGAGAAGGGGGACTCACAAATTCTGGATAACCATGGAATTCTGAATGTGCTTTCTGTAACGGTCCCACTGTGCTGAGATGAAGTAGGTGCTCCTGTGGAAGAGGAAAAGCTGCCACAACTTCTGTGGGAGCAAATAAATATTATAGGATTGGGCCTAGTATTAATAATACTGTAATGATGTTCTTACGCCTCCATATGGGATGCTTTGTGCTTAAAGACCGGAAAACTGAGGAAATATTTCACTATATTCAGCTCGTGGCTGCAGAGGACAGATCCAGCAGTCCCTCCTTGAAAGAAATGTGTAAAATCATTTCATTTTGTCTTGTGGTGGCTGACAGGTCTGCACAGAATAAGTTGTCAAGGGCAGTAACTTCATAAAGTGCTCTGGACTGCTTGCAATTACCTGACTATATTCTACCATTAATTACACTTTCAGGTCACTGTGGCTCTGAATGAAATGAAAACAGAAAAAACCAGAATGAAATATTAAGCTTTCCTCATGTAACTTTTTTTTTTCTGATGAAATCTATTCTTCTGCTGAAATAATATTGGAATTAAACAAGTGCTAATTGGGGGTTCCACTTACTTCCTTACAAATAAACACACAACTTGTGTTGCAGCTCTATACAGGCTCAAGCTGAAAAATGTAAAACATGGAACCCCAAAAAAGTTTTTTATGTACCTTGTCCTGGTCTTTTGCAAGATAGTTGCCACTGAGCACATGGTATGAGTTATGTGACCATATCAGTGGGGTTTCTCAGAGCTGTGTTTTATTTCAGCAGTTCTTTGCACTGACTGTCTACATCAAACAATAAAACACTTAAAGTCGCAGTGTTTACAACAGCTGAGCAAACCTTTTTGGAGTAATTGGAAATGGAAATAAAGTGAAAATAGGCTGGAAAATAGGCTGGTTTACTGGAAAACAGAAATTCAGAAATGTACTCTAGGTGTTGTTTTCCCTTTCCTGAAGCAGAACCTGAAATCATCCAGAGCATTCAGTTTCTTCCATCTTGATGGACCCCTTCAGATCATTTTCACTGACTTCTTTTTTGTTCTATCCTCTGAAACCCTAAGATTGAAAGGAGCACTAAACAGCGCATTTTGTGGAACCACCTATTTATATGCTTTAGAATTAAAATGATCCTGAGACCCTTTTTGAACTCTTGGAAAGTTAACTGAATGGATCATGAAGAATAGTATTTCCATTCTATTTATTTTATTATGTTTTTAAATCTGTCAAAAAGGACAAGTGGAATCTACCTGCAGGGGCTTCTAGCAGAAACATGAATAAAATGCTGTGGCCTCTGACTTCCCTCCAGATGTTTGGGTCTCTAGATATTTTGCCACTTTTTAAGGAAGATCAAAGGAGATTCAGAGAATGAGGAGATCATCCCCTGCTGATTTTAATTAGCAATTCTTTCGCTCTTCTTTATTCTTGAAAGCCTCTTGAAATTTTCATAACTTTTGCTTTGTATACAGCAGATGGTGGAATAAATAATTTGGTGTTTTGATTAGTTTGTTTTTAATGGCGTTTAGGTCCAGTTCAACATTTCTGTGTATTTCCGTAGCAACTGCTGTAACAAATGCATACAGTATTTGGAGGGTTTGCTGCCATTCTTGTTGGTTTAGATAACTTCTCCACTGCCTAATGCATGAAATCATATTTCTGCCCACTTATATCTAAAAACAGATTTAATAAAACACATCAGATTTACTGATCTGACCTCCTCATCTGCATATTTGTATTTATTTTACTGATGGTGTGAATACTTCAGTGCCGTCTTTCCTGATCCATGTGCAATACCTCTGAAGTTTAACCCTAAGCAGTGGTTGATTAATTTTAAAATTCCACCTTTCTCTTGACCAAAAAAAAATTTTTTTTTCTTCAGATCCTTTTAGTGTCATCAATAACATTTCTTTTCCTATCCTTTTTTCCCTAGGAAATCTATGATATATAGTTTTGTTCACTCCTGTGTGTCAAATGCAGACCTTTGTTTTAGGTTTGTATCTTCTCATAGGGCATTGTTTGGTTTTGTTTTCCCCACCTTAACACTAAAGAAATGCACAACTTGTTTTTGAATAATGTTTGCGATGTTTTTCATTGTTTTCACAATTTTTCTGTATTCTATTACTTCATTATATTCACAAACTAGTACTTTGTTTCAGTAACTTGGCTTTTTTGCACTCTGGTCCTTGCATTTCTGAAGGGGGAGCATGGATATAATTCCAGTTGTAAGTAGTTTCTCCTTAATTTACAGTAGCAGACACCCCTTCTAAGGAACAAGACAGTTTTTTCAGTTTTTGCTTTTCATCTCAAATATGTTCTCTGTGCCTTCTTTTGATGTAATCTTTTTCTCACTCTTTTTCCCTCCAAGATTATTTAAGATATCCCACCTTTGAATATCAACTACATAGTCATTATTGTTTTTTAGATATCCTGCTCTTTTCTCCCATTTCTTAAATAGACCCAGTAAATTTCTTAAATTGTACAGATTCAACTCTACTTTGATTGCCTTGCCAAAAACCTATTAGTAGGTCTGTGGTTCTCTGTGCAAATTATTTTTTGTCATTTTATCCTGGAGATTGTGGTTGTTTCCTACTTGATCATTTATAGGCATATTTCTGATATGAACATATAATAGAAAAATAAATAGGAAATAACTTCTTCATCCACCAAGGCTGACTACTGCTTATTATTCCTTTGCGAGCCTTTAAACTGCCTTGTTCAATTTCCTCTGAAAATAAATCCCCATAATAAAATTACTGTATATAAAAAAAGACATGAGAGCACACGTTGCTTTCAGGTAAACACAATGTTTGAACTTTGTAGACAATGTGAAGGTGGTTTTGGTTTTCAAGTGATGGGAGGTTTAGGAAAACAACTGTGATTTATTTTCTATAGGAGGTGTCTTGATATCAAATCTGCACTCCTCAGTGCAAAGGAATCTTGATGTGCTTCTCTTTTAGGCCAAATGGCAAGAAAGGTATTTTAATCTTCTGAGCATTAAATGACACTATCTTTCATATTTAAAAATGGAATCATAGGTCCTTGAATAATATTTTCTAGTAGAAACATTTTCTACGATCTGCACTGTGCGTTAAGTCAAGCTATTTTAGTTATTATTATGGAAATATTTATATTTATTTTGTGACTAATTTTATATAAAGACAGTTAGCCAAAAAAACCCCAAAACATGAGCAAATAAGTGAAAGGGAGCAGTGGTGGAAGGACTTGCATTAGTTCAGATGGATTTTTGTATTCTCCAGATAATCGCACTCTGAAAATGAGCTGTCAGTCTAAACACAGGATGAACAGAGGGTTCTTCAGTTAGAAATGTGTACCTGTTAAAGGAATGTTTAAGGAGGAATGTTTCCTCCCTGTTAAAAGTGCAGATTTCCTTGATTTCCATGCTCAGACAGAAGAATAATCATTCTGTTTGGGAGAAAAAAGCTTTGATGAAGCTTTGATGACCATGACACTGTGATGACTCATTAGGAGAATCACCTTGGCTGGACTCATCAGCTTGTAAACCATCCTGGTGGTGGATTTGGGGATAGGCTAAAGAGAAGTCAGGCTAATGTCTGGTGGAAAAAGAAGGTACTTTTAACCTAAAGATGTATTAAAGTAAAATTTTAATTGACAATTAAGGATTCTGGTAAAGATGTTTAAGTGAAATTCTCAGCCCTTGTTAGATTGTTGGTTTTGTAGCCCAAAAGCCAGGAGGAAGACATTTATTAAGCACCTACTTAAATGGGAATATGGCTAAGACAGAGAATGGTTCTTGGGGAAAGGTGAGTTTTTAAGATGGGTTTTATTTTTAGAAATCCTTATTGGCCTTCATATTCAGTGTTGCTTCTTCTGAAAATGGTTTTCCCTTCCTCTTCTCTCTGGGGAGATCCCAGACCCAGCCACTGAGATCAATAGGCAAACAAATCTGAATGGCTCTAAAGAAATCAGGGAATAAATCAGCTGCAAGTTTACTTTGGAAGTCACCCTGCAATCTTTATTTAAATTTGTGAACACCAGACTGTATCATACACATTTGTCCAAAGCCTTGTGTTTGTGCAGACCTCTCAAAAGGGACATAAACAAGCTCTGGCACAATTTGTGACTTCATTTAGTATGAGGGGATGGTCCATCACAGCTTCAAGTATCTAGTATCTAATATGAATATGCAGTTTCTGCAGGAGTAGTGGTGTTAATACCTCCTGTCAGCTAGGCAAGTTTTAAATTAACCTAATTGAGGGACATTTCAGTGACTTGAAGAAAAAACAGATAATTAAGTACTGGCCAAAAGAGTGAAAAAAAGGTGTAGTATCTTTTCCCATTGAAAGCAGAATCACTGCATGTGTGGAAACTGCCAGCTCAAAAGAAAGCTGGAGCTCTCAGCTGCCTTTTCTGGTCACATCCAATAAAGAAGCACATGAAACTCTTCCCCTTAATGTTAAAAAATACTACTCTGTATCACTGCTAAAGCAAATTGCATGCTGAATTTGAGAGCACATAAGAGGGTTTGAGAAAAATTAAAGAAATAAACAAACAAAACTCCCTTTGTTTGAGGGTTTTTTCCCATAATATCCCAAGTAAGGCAAGATCTCCTGTTTCACCTGTCTTTCCTCTTTTGAAAAATGTGGTTTTGGAATGCAGCTTTCTGTCCAGTAAAAGCAGCTTTATTGTATTTAAATCCCTCAGTTCTGTCAGCAGTTTCCCATCATGCCATCTGTCCATTACCTGGAATTAGAGGACAAGTACAGCATTGCTTTTTGTAATAGCTTTTCTCTGCTATATTTGGCCACTGAAAAATGTTGAACAATGATCAATAACCTATTTCATGTTTAGAAAATTTACATGGAAACATCAAATCTTTTAATAGAAATGTGCTCAATCTTATAAATAATTTAAAAAGAGTAGCAGTGTAGGGAAAGTAATCACCATTTAAACCTGAACTGAGCTACCTCTGGCTGATAAAAAAGGTGGTTAATTATTTGAGAAAGGCAGCTATATCTAATGCACTCTTCAGAAGTAGGAGCCAATAAAGGTACATACTGCTTGAAGAAAATATATTGAATTATTTCATCAGGTATTTGTCAAGATCATTCAGGTCTCAAAAAAGACTTCAGAAATCAAGAAAAATATATCTTTGCTTCAGTTCTAGCAATGACCCCCAGTTCTCCTGCTAAACTATAAATTTGCTTTTTTTTTTTTTCTGTTTTTGATAACAGATTATTTATTCAAGCTTGTGAACCTGTTAAATGTTAGAGGGAGACAGTACAACTGTTTAGGATTGCCAAGTGGATAATACACCATATGTCTCAGGTTGGGAGGACCTCTGTGCATGTTCAGTAATCCCTCAGACATTCCAGCTGGTTACTGTCACATGCTCCAACAGAGACACTTCCAGGCATTGTCCTTCCCAAGGGAAGCTGAAGATTAACTACCAGTATGAAGAAAAGACATTTATTACAGTGCTTCAAAGCACCTCAGCCACAGGGGAATGCTGAGAGCCACCACAACTGTTGGGCAGCACTTGATTTTAGACTTGGAGTCACTCGCATGAGCTCCCACTCACATTTATTATTCAGATTCCCGCTGAACAGCTGTGCCAGCAGCAGTTCCAGGATGCTGTTTCACTTTGATGGGTTAAGGATATTTTCAACTGAAAACAAAAGAATTACAGACCCTTTACACCATGCTGGGGACAGCTGTGTTGACAATGCCCTTCTTATGATGACCAGCTAAAAATGATGACCACTGTTTTCTGCTAGAAAGCAGTGAAATGCATTTTTAGAAACCAGTTCAATCAGCACCTTGTGATTTGTTCCTGTCCTGTGACAGCCATAAAATTCATACAGTGGAAAAGCAAATTTAAGTTTGTTGTTGCTTCTGTTTGCATTTTATTTTTGCAAGTTTTGTCCAAATATTTGGCTTTGCCTAGCAACCTTCAGTGAGGTTGGAAGTGTTGCCCAAGTGACAGGAAACAAGGAATGAGATGTTCTTGTTCACCACTGCAATGGGATGTATGTGTTTTGATGGTTTTTTAGTCAATAATTTTTAATATTTTTCTGTGAAAGAGAAATAAATCAATGCACAGACAACCTGGTCTCTTAGTGGAGTGTTGAGAAGTGGATTGAGGATTTCCATCTGGCCAAAGATAACCCAGGTACCCCCACACCTGTGACTGTGGAAATGAAACTGGCTGAGCACTTGTGTCAGGAGTTGCAGGTGTTGCTGGGACACACAGAGAGGTGACATTGGTTACTGTCAATTTAATATCTCTGGGATGCTCTGTGCTCAATTTTTATATCACTTATTGACACTCTCAAGGGGTAAAAAACTTGTTGTCAGTTCAGGACAAAGAGTGACTTTAGAAGTTCAGGTTTGAATCCTGAATCACTACAGTGGTGTTCAATTATTGTGATCGGGATTGAGTGAGGGATGGAATTCCTGGTGTAGTCAGATGTGTATCCATTTCCCTTCCATGTGTATCCTATATTTTTAATGCAACTTTGTGCATTAAATTGGGGTAGAAGTACATAACATTTTCTACAGCTTTGTGTTCTGCCTCAGTGACAGGGCTTATTGAGTGGAAAGTTTCTTTTTTGAAAGAGGGAAAGCGTATTTTTTAGGAAGTGCAGTGCATCTAATCAGAGAGTCTCCTAATCCCTTCCAGGCTTGGAGATCTTCATGCTCCATTGTCTCTTCCATATGGCTTAGTGGGAGATGGATGTGCCAAGGCTGAGGGATGGCACAGTGAGTGCTGCTCACAGCCTTGATAGCGAGCGCTAACCACGAGCTGCAGATGATGCTCACCCAACTCTGAAATCAGAGATCCCCTCTTCCTTGCTGATGGTGCTTGGAAGAATGTTTGCCTCAAGGTTTTTTTTTCAAGCACAGAGGCCTGATCTTAAATTGTTCCTCATGTCAATTTTTGCCCCTTATTACAAGCAGAAGATGATGCAGTGGCTCCATTAGTCGTACCGATTGGGCAGTGAATTTTTTTTGTGTGTGAGTTTTATGGTTCAAGTTGCAGCAGTACTGAAAAGGTCCTTGTTGTTGGTTATTTCAGCTTTAGTGGCAATTTTGAGGCAAAGATGAACTCGGGATTGAGGAGCAGGCTGCAATCAGAGAGTTGTATTAGAGCTCCCTTCTGCTGAGTTTGCTTCGCTTGATGTCTCTGGGAGCTGCTTGTTTTAAACTTGCTGATTCTGTTGCCTCATAAAACCCCCATGTGAAATCCAGAGGTTCCTTGTTTGGCCTTGCAGGAGGATTATGTGCCATACAGGACCAGACCAGCAATTTATAACCTGCCACCCACTCACATTCTTCCTGCAATTCCAGCAGTGCTCCATGTCCAGGATCCTGGTCCCAGCTTGAAAAATTGCTGCCAGGCAGCTGACAGGGCAAATAAGTGGGAGTGATGGATAGCTCTTATATTTATAGCCAAGATTATTTATTCTTGTATAAGTTCAAGGTATCATATTCTTCCTTATCCTTGCTTGTGTGAGGGAATGCAAATATATTGATTACCTGTCACCTTTAGGTAAGGTTTGGATCCTGGATTTGTCACTGTAATTTCCATTAATCAGTGAAGATGACAAGCCATGCGTGCTCTCAGGAACAGCCAGCACATGGTCTGTGTAGCTGTGGGGCAGATTGAGGGCAAAAAAATTCAGCAACAATTCCTTCTATAAATATGTAATCAATTCTTTTGTGTTATATGATGTATTTTTCTATTTAGTATTATTTCTTATTATGTGATTTTAATTGATGTGTTTTATTCATGTACCAAAAATGTACTCAAGTTAGGACAATCTTTGTCATTCCATACTCAATACATTTCTTTATAACAGTCTGCATTTTTTCACTGTGCAGTACTTCTCCAGTTCAGAATAGTTCGCTGTTCAAAAATTCTCATTTGCTGGTTCTGTAAGTCAGTATCTTCCTGCAATACATCAGTTCATGTTTTCCTGGGTATTTCAGGCTTATAAAGGGTGCCTTGCATTAGACCGATACATTAAATTAGTCATTCTTTCCCTATTCTGGCATGAGTTAGTGCCTTGTTTGCCATTCTTTTTGTTACTCTACACTAAAGTGATCGTTTGAACATTTTCACATTTACCCCCAAATCAATTTCCTGATGATTATATTTAATTTGAAATGATGATCAGGGGCTTGCTTCACCTCAAAGAGAGTTTTTTCCTCCTCCTTTAACTTTTACCCCATCTTTGGAGCTCTATTTATCCAACCTCTGCTGTGATTTAGCCAGGCAACTTAAAAGCATTTACATTGATGCAAATGGGACTTAGAAATGTTTCCTATTATTGAATTGAAGCAGCACGGATCTAAGAATAATTCAGCAGGTGAGCAGTAGTGGTGCAGGGTTGAGATTTAGCCCAGGTGGATGGTTCCAGTAAGGTTGGGCACATTGGAGTCACTTTGGACTGCATTGAGGTCAACACACCAGAGATTCCAACTCTGGTTGTTATTTTCTTCTTTCATTTTTCCAGTTTTCTCATCTAGCTTCTCTTGGTTTCATCTAAGAAAACATATTTGTATAGCACTCTTTCTGGCAGAAGAGTTATAGCTATGTGCTTCTTGTGTTGGGATAAACATTTTTCTGCAAATTGTTAAGAAACAATATTGTTTCTTGACAAGTCAAACTGCAGTTCCTTCACAGAGCTTCAAATCAAAGGAGGCAGTCTTTAAAAGAAATTGTTATGTGTGTCTTTAAAGGCATCTGAAAGGCATTAACCTGGTAAAAAGATAAAAAATGAATACAGGTAAAATGTGCTGTATGATAGTTGATATTACAAAAGGAATAGTAATGACATTTGAAGCAGAACAGGTAAATCACTCACTACTTTGGTGAAGCAGCTCTGCTTGAAGTTTCCTTTTTTTATAAATGTGCACATATATATATTTAGAAACTAGTGCTTTGAGAGGAAAAAGGATAAAAGCAATGCTAGTATTTATCCTTCTGGAAGATGATACCTTCAGTGAATGTGTGAATGAGTATATAGAAAAAAAGTGTACAGTTGGTGTTATGCAACATAGTGTATATACAAATTCCTACATCTGGCCCAACAGATACGCTGCTTTGTCCTTTAGAAGAAAAATAAATTTTCTCCAACATTGTTACAGTTTAATTGATAGTAGGAAGGGGCGTCTCTGTCCTGCTTTAGACAAGGAGTTTGGTTTGTCAAATTAAACTTCCATTATCTCACGTTTATACTGGGTCTGCTACTTCTTCACAGAAAAAAAAAGAGGAACAAGGGGTTGTCCCTTCCTTACATAATCCAGTTCATCTCTCCTGACACGTTGGCATATTTCCTCCTTACAGCTCATCTATTTCTTTTGCATTTTAGTCGTGTTCTACAGCTTATTGCATGTGTCAAAATGTTGTGATGTATGTCTCCTCAAGTAGTGAAGCCACATCCTCCCATGTTATTTATGCTGTATAGCAGGGATGGAAAGCTTGACATACATTTAAATGTCCACATTTCTATTTCTCCAGCATTTATCACTTTGTTCAAACATTTGTTCTTGCTTTGTGCTTTCTTATCATTGAATTTCATTTTCTGTCAATTTGAAACATGGTGTCAAACACTGGAGTGGAAGATGTAAAAGGGCTTGGGATAAGCAAACAAAAGCTTCTCTTCCCTCATATTTTGAAAATATCTCAATATGCAAAGAAAGATGAGCTAAAAATATGATTTTTTTTTTTTTTTTTGCATGGCCTGGTCTTTGGTAGCAGGGGGCCACAGATGTGGCCTCTGTGAGAAGCTGCTGGAAGCTCCCACCATGTCTGGCAGAGCCAATCCCTGATGGCTCTGAAGATGGAAATGTTGCTGGCCAAAGCTGGGCCAGTGAGAGAGGCTGGTAATGCCTCTGATAACAGATTTAAGAAGAAAATCAAAACAAAGTGGGGCACAGTTTTTCTTTCAGTCAGAGAAGAGGAGGAGGAGAGAACATGTGAGGGAAACAATAGGGCAACACCAAGGTCAGTGGAGAGGGAGGGCAGGAGGTGCTCCAGGAGCCAGAGCCAAGATTCCTCTGCAGGCTGTGATGGGACCGTGGTGAAGGAGCTGTGCCCTGCAGCCCCTGGGGATCCCTGGGGGATGAGAGATCCACCCACAGCCCCTGGGGATCCATGGGGGATGAGAGATCCACCCACAGCCCCTGGGGATCC